>JAUBNQ010000001.1:13049947-13066446 GCA_032353495.1 Ctenopoma kingsleyae | reverse complement strand
CACACACACACACACACATACACACACCATTACTCTTCCATTGTTGTGGCAAAGCCCCTAATGGAGCTTCCCGTTTGAGTGCAGATAGGCACACACACACAATCACTCTCTGCTTTATAAGTACAGACACACATACAGACACACAGAGATTGACAGCTAGTCCCTAGGCCAATGCTGCCACGCATGATTGATGGCAATGTTCCGTGGAGAATGCATGAGGCGGCAGTGATTCAGGAACGGGGAGCAGCACAGTTTAGGTATGGAAACACTCCATTGAGTTGTGGAGGAAGAGAACAGAACGTACAGGAGGAGCAGGATGTTACATGGCTGTCAGTCAACCAGACAGACAGAGAGATGGAGAGAGAAAGTGTGGTGTCTTTAATTACTTTAAATCTATGGGAAGGTACAACTTCAATTCACAGTAAATAATATAAACACCCACACTTTCTTACCACCTACAAGTACACACACTCACACGCCATTCTCCACAGTCACAACTTCCTTTCACCTCCAAAGGAACAAACAAACATAAAAAAATAACATTTCCCAACATTCTGCAATAACAAGCTAATTTTATGCACACCACTTCCCAAACTGGACCTTATAGAAATCCAACCTCTTTAAACCAATGCTAATGACTTTGATTACACCCTAACAGTACACAGTACATCAAACTCAGCATGCAGTGCATATTAGCCTAAGGTGCACCAGTTTGTGCTTTCATGGAAACCCCCTGAAAACATCAGAAAAAACGTAAAGCTGAGCGTGACGTCGGTATATTGCACACTCACTACACCCAAATGTAGTTCAGCCACGTTCAGTTTTCTGTGCACAGAGTATTTCACAGTTAGGTTTAGGTTTGTTTTTATGGTGATTAGAAAAATATTTTCAAACAATAGAACACAGAACCTTAGAAATTATATCTTATGTTGCAGTAGTGGCATAGCATGAAGTAGTGGAAAAGAAATAGCTTTGTAATGTAGGAGAGATGCCTGTGTCTGTTTGTCTCTCCTTTTGTTTATGCACTTTTCTTTATATGCACTTTGTGAAGCACACATAGAATGGGTTTTAAGGAAAAAGTCAAAACACAATTGTTATCATCTCTACAATACACTGTCAGCCTACAAGCAGTGTATATTGAGTGTGTGTGTTGAATTGGGTTAATCACAAGAACCAGGTGCAATAGAATAAAGTTTATAAATACAGTTCAGGAGCTAGCCATACAAATTTGCATAATGTGGTACCTCTGCAGATTTAAATTTAATACATAGATTGCTGGCTTATTTGCTGTAATTACAATTTTTTTAAAAATGTTCTTGACTATAATTTACAGATTTATTCAAGTGGCCAAATGTTCACCGTGGCAGATAAAGCAATATAAAGACTGTAAATTATTTGAGACCAATAAAAAATATTCAGGTGAAACTGAGGGAAAACTGTAAATAATTACTTCTGCCTGCTCAACTTCTGGTCCTGTGATATTGATTTGTACCATGGGTGACTGAAAGCAACAGAAGGTTAGCAGACACACTGGTATACTATGTTCACAAAAGGACATGCACACTTCACAAACACATGCTCTGCTCCTCTCGCTCCTCAGCGTATGATCCATTCAATCTTTATTTCAGTCCTGCGAACAGTGTCATTGTGAATAATTGAGCCTTTTCACAATGAAATATTGACAATAAAAGAGTGTGCCATATGAATTTAAGTGGCCTTCCGGACTTTGTGATGTCATGATGTTATGAATCATGCATGACATTGAAAGAATTTTTTTTTTTTTTTTTCTACCAGGTTAGACAGCAAGAACCACTACTGTGGTACACTACCAATCATACTGATAACCTTGTACAAGCCTGTAGGGCAAAACAGTTGTCTTGCTTGGACTTTTTTTTGCATTTATTGCAATTATCGCACCCCTTGAGCGAACACATTTATGTTTTTCTGTAATAACTGTTGACTCAGTTGTTTGGAAACATGGGAGAAACTAATGAAGATAAAAAGCTACACAAAGATCTGTCATATGGCTGCACTGACAAGGGATGAAACACTAACATTTGGAAGTCATCATAAACATGAGATACTTCCTGTCAGAGCTGTTTACAGCTGTATAAATGAAAAGTGCTGCAAATATGCTTGTGTCTGTCACTGTAATATTGCTTGTGGGCCATTGCTCACATCGCTTCGTGTTTGTGCAGATGCTTTACTTGATCTTTTTTTTTAACTATGGTCACTTTTTCATCCCACGAATAAGTTTTGAACTTTTGTCCTAACATCTTGAGCTCACAAAAACTGAACTAGTTTAAGAATCTTTAAACAGTCTCTTCTGTTTCTCACCTCTGTAGACTTTCGCCCACCCCCCATGATTCCTCCTAACCGCGGAGGTCCAATTAGTGGTGGAGGTTCCTCCTCTTCATCCACCAGCCGCACCACCACCACTCGTTCACCTCCCTTCTACACCACCCCACGACCTCTCCTCACCACCTCCCCCGGCCAGCGGTACCGAACCACCACCACGATTCGTCAGCCTGTCCTGGTTCCTGCCAGTGGCTCGTCGTCTGACACCAATCAGATTCCTGACACCAACCAGAAAGCTGGAGGACGATCCCCACCAGTGCAGGTCCCTCCAGCAGTCCCACAGGCTCCTGTCCTGCCTCCACAAGACTTCTGCAGTCCAAGGGTGACAGCCGACATATCGTGGCCCCGGACACAGCAAGGCCAGACAGCTAAGCAGCCCTGCCCTGTAGGGACACTGGGTAAGGAGTCAGCATGAGTGTAGAAAGTAGAATGGATGGGGGAACTGGCAAGAACTGGGTGGTCAGAGTGTGTGTGTAAGCTTTCGCTAGTGATATTGCGTCTTTATATAGCTACAGTATTAATTTGTATTTGCTTTATAATTTCTTTCCTTCATCCTTCATCAGTTTTTCCTAAAATGAAGGTATTAGTACTACAGTTCAATACATAAGTAAGAATAATGCAAAGAAATTACACTTACAGTATGTTGCAGAGCAAAGAGGAACACACTGCTAAACCTTGAAGCTGTGCTATATACCAAATTTTGGATATGAAACCAGTCCTGTAAAGTAACTGGCTGTCTCCAATAGATCAAACTTATCAAGTTAATAGAATTACAAAACAAATTTAAAAACAATTGGCACTGACCAAAGTGCATTGTAGAAAACATTAAAATATATAATCTTCTATTTAATTTAATTTTCTTAAATTATATTAATTGGAGAACGAAAAAGAAAATAACAAAAACGAACAACATAAAATAAAAATAGTCAAATGAATAATCCAAATAAAACTTACAGTGACTCAAAAACATTAGAGAAATTAAGTGTATGCTTGGCAAAGTCAAACATATATAGTGCTGATATTCCTTCTGAAAATCTAGTGGTATAGTATAAATGCTCACAACACATAGACACACTCGTCCTTCTCTCCTGTTTTAATCAGTTATCTTACATGACAAAGATGATTATTCAGTCTTCATTACCCACCATCCACACTCACACATACACCATGCACACATAGTGTGCTTAGTAAACCCCAGACACCCCAGGACTCTTCATGTCCCCTTGTGGAATGTCAGTGCTGTCTTACCCTGTTTGTTTTACTTATCTTGCAGGCGTGGCCACATACGTGTGCCGTATGGGTTACTGGGATTCCCATGGACCTGACCTCAGCAACTGCACGTCACCCTGGGTCAACCACATCATGCAGAAAGTAAGTCTGAATGGCGCTGCTGGCCCTCACGGCTCCCTTTGAGCTCTAGTGTAAGGTTATGTGTGCAATTTTTCATGCATGAAGAGGCACTGACCACAGGGAGAGATTTAGGCCATGCATCCATCTTGATTTATTAATCTTAATTTGTGCTTGAGAGCTGAAAGAATTTACATAGCATTCACTCATTCAGTTACTCTGTGTTGTCATTATAGCAGACTAATAGGCATTATGGCATTTCTTCCTTCGTAGAAAATAATACATTTTCTATGAAATGAATACTTTTATACTGGAAAATGCTATCTTAGTAACTTTATATAATTTAAATGTATAATTAGTGTCTGTTCTCACATGAGCAACAAGCTTTTGAAGTTTTTCTCTTAAACCATGGGAAACATATCCTTGTGAAGTTAGCATTGAGTTGCTTTTAGAAAGTATTTGCAATGTCTTCAGGATAACCCCAAATTCCTCTTGCCCCTTAAACTAACCCATGCATTTTTTTCTCGTGATTTTGCCGCCCAAACCCCTCCTTGGCTCTTGTCTTCCCCACTTCCTTTCCTCTACATTATACACATATCACACATGTTCTTTTGCTCTCTCTCCTTCCTCTTGTGTCTTTTGCTGTACTATTTTCTTTCCTCTCTGTCCTTTTCTTTGTGTTCTTGCTAACTTTTTCTCTTTCCAACTTCCCCTTCTCACCTCATATGACTTCTTTTCCTTCCATCAATCTCTCTCTGTCTTTCACTTTATTCCTCTGCCCTCCTCTGTCACCCCGTTTGACTCCCAGCTCCGTTCGGGTGAGACAGCAGCAATTGTAGCCAGAGAGCTGGCAGAGCAGACCAAAGGGCTTCTGCGCCCTGGCGATGTGCCATCCACAGTGCGTGCCATGGCCCAGCTGGTCGAACTTCTGGATGTCCAGCTCAGGAACCTCACGCCTGGCGGCAAGGACAGCGCTGCCCGCAGCCTTACTAAGGTACTACCTCAAGAAAAACTTGTGTTGTTGTGTCAGTTGAGTGTTGGGAGGTATTGTGAGTGTTTGAGTGGGAATTTCTTGAAGGTAGTGCTATGTGGAAGGATGCATTGTAAATAACAATTATCTATATCTTAATTAGATTAAGAGATGGAGGGGCGAGGGAAAGTAAAGGAAACTGTAAGATGAATCTGGTTAGTGTTTTTGTCTTACACACATTCTTCACGCGTTACAAAAGATGATTTCATCCTCCTCTGTGTGCGGATCTTTATAACGAGTTTTGCTCAACATTATGGGTGATAGATAACTGCTTTTAGAGTTTGGCAGGGCTCCTCAACTCTTTTCAGATCAGGGCTGAAATTTAATAAATCTCTGTCTCTCCCAGGGATTTATTCTCATTAAAACATACAGTATTGAGATGAAAACAGACTTGGGACATGTTTTACGCCATGGCTCTTTGTTTAATGAACTTCAATCTCTGAGCTACAGCTATGAAGATCCTGTTGACAAGCAGGATAGAGTGCTTACTTCAGTAATACATTAATGGAAACTCGATCCCTAGTATGCAAAGGGTCTGTTTTACTACAGCAGTAGACAAGTGAAGAATTTAGTTCTGTACTTTGTTCATGTAGGCATTCAATTAAAGTGAGTTAAATCACTGGGGAATGGCTGCCTGGCTGGCTTGGCTGGCTAATTGACTGACTGACTGAATGGCAGATAGTTTCTTGATTGTCTCTACTGAGGTCAACAGTGATAGGCGGGGTTTAGCAGCCAGATAGACAGCTGCTGCCATCTCTTATACAGTCACTTTTCAGCTTTAGCCTCTGAGTCACTAGGCCTCCTTTATTTTCCCTCCTCCTATCTGCCTTTTTTCTCTCACTGTCACACACTTTACACTTTCTCTGCTCCTGAGTGATTCAGTTAAACATGCATTCGGTGCATAAGTTGGGTAAATTAATATGTATTTTGCTGCTGACCACATTAGGGGCAAAAATTGTAGAAAATCCTCCACAGAAGAGGAAAAGCTTTTCTCCTTATTGTAGTAATGATCCAATTATATGTACCTAATTGAGTAATATGTCGGCTTATTATGCAAATTTTTGTTTGGAAATCTAATATGACAAATCACGCACGTGTTGCATCGTAATTAATGCCATCAGTTTACTTGACGGTAGATGCAGAGAATGAAAACGAAAAAGGAAATTATGAAAACAATCTTAAAGAAAAAGAAAAGGGAGAGTAGGAAGAATGAAAGAAAGATGATTATGGGAGAAGGAATGAATTAAAGGTGAGAAATGAGTAGAATAAGAATATATTTCAGTCACCCAAGTCTTTTTTGTGCAATGTTAATGGAATGGGTGTGCCTGCCTTTGTGTGCCTGAGTGTCTATATGCGTGTATGTGTGCGTATGATGGAGAGGTGTTATATCGCTAACAGCTGAATTGTTTAAATTTGCAGCTTCAGAAGAGAGAAAGGTCGTGCAGGTTTTTCACGCAGGTACTTCCGTTTCCTGGTATCGCTGATTATTTTTGCCACACCATAGTCCCACGTGCTATTTTCTTTCTTCACACTCAGCATGTAATTCTCAAAGCAAGCTTGTGTGTGTGTGTGCTCACAACGCTCTATGTAGAATTCTAATTATTTTCTGCAGCAGTTGTCATATGATGTGCATCCCGACCCTTTGAGGAGGGCAGTCATTTAAAAGTAACCATCCACTGGTGTCTGCTAGCAAAGTTTTTGTCTCCTCAAAGGGTTCAGTGACATTCTTTTGTTTTCAGTTTCACTTTTTTGGCATTCAGAATCAATGGTGCTGATAAGATGCCATGATCAATATCAATAATAGCTCATCTATTTTGCAGTTCTGTCTGCAGAATTATAAACAGGGCTGCCTGGAACCAAATGACTTGCTATCCATCTCAATTCAATGAAATGTCCTCTCTGCTAGTGTATCAGAGAGAAAGAGTATGATGGATATTCTGTTGCAAACTGCTTGATCATGGCCTCAGTACCTTAAAAATAATACCAGCTTATGTTTGTGGCTCAGTAATAATTCTTTTTTTGTCTTTGTTGGTCTGCTTGTGTTGATGTTTGTTCATGTTGACACTGTGGGCTCACACTGTGAACACAAAATCTAATGTCATTTAGGCATGTTTCTGGTCAGCTAAAATTACTATTCAGAACACCAGAGGACCCCACCTTCCACATCCATGTGTAGTAGATAAACTGCAGAGTCTCTGTTTTTCTGTCTGCACCCCCACCCCTAACACACACACACACACATATAAACACACCCTTGATAGGCTAGCTCTTTTTCTCCTGATGCAGGGTTTTTTTTCCCACTCTCTCCTGAAAAGTCTTAATGTCAGCACCAGTCAGCAATGTCACATCATAGAACATGGCTTAGGACTATATGCAAGCTGACAAGCACACTCACGCACACATGCACGCCACAAATATATAAATATATTTTCAAAAATGATTAATCCAGTGAATTTCAAGAAGTCCCTGCTTCGGGACAACTAGTTACAGGTTAAAATCAAAACATTCCACCACACACCTTGGGTACTAAAGGAGGCTGGGAGTGATCGATTATATAATTAGCCTTAGTAATGTGAAACAAAATTATACAAACAGTCCCTTACTCTGCCAGATAGAAATGTGCGTGATTAGGGATGTGGTGTGGTGCTGCCCTCTCCTCGTTAATTATCTACAGCACTAATTGCCAAGTGAGGAGAGTGGGCAGGAGGTTTGGGTTCTTAATAGAGACAAAAAATAATTGAATTTTCTCTCTCACTTTCTTTCTCTCTCCCTCTCACACTTAATCTCTCCTCCTCTCTCACTTCGTTTGGGGAACTGGGGACTCGTTTCATGTATACTAAATTGGCAATTTATTCATGATGAAGTTGGTGGTGTGAAGAGGCTTTGATGCTGTAGGGGGGATTGATGGAGGGAGGTAGACTCTGAAAGGTAGAATAAGAAAGCGAGAGGGAGTTGGGGGGGCAGAAATTAAACAGAAAGAGGAGAGTCACATAAACAGAAATGGAATGTGAGAGAAAGAGAAAAACAATAAAAGGGGCAGTGAGGAGACAGAGATGCTCAATGACAATGTCTAATTTGCCCTCTATTTATGGATGGAGGGTCAGAACATGGCATGCTGTGAATTTAAAGCCTGATTTAGCTGCAAACTCATCCTGTCAGGGAAGACAAACTCCAAAAACAACTGACAGATAAGCCTGCCTCTCTGATGAAAACAGTTTCAAAACATGCTCTTTCTTAAAGTTCAGTCAAGCAAATAAGAAAATAAATCCATTATTTTCCTCTACCCTCTCCATTTCCATACTTTTAACAACTTCATCATTTGATGAAGTGTGTCCTCATGTGCATGAATGTATACATACTGTACACCCATGCACATGTATTTAGGCAGTGCCTGTGTTCCCCTTGTGTAACTGGGAGTAGTAGAAGCAGCCCAGCTCTAGTCTGTCTTGCCACTGCTGTTTACGCTGGATTACCCCAACGCTTCAAAGCATTTCACTTCTGCCCCATTTACTGGAATGTGTGTATATATATATATGTGTGTGTGTGTGTGTGTGTGTGTGTGTGTGCACATGCGCATGCCTGTTCTGTAATACATAGTCACACACACTCACAAATGACATCCTTATCTGTCTCTGCAGAGTCTCTCCCCTCTTTGAAGACCCCTAAAAAACCTGTCTCCATTTTAGCCCTCAAGTCCTCACACTTGTGCGGATAAAAATGTCACCAACAGCACCAGAGCTTACCAGCACACTCCCCAGCACACACACACACACACACAGACAGACAAACATATATTCCATCTCTAACTTTCTGATGTGGAGATGTCTGGACCTCAAGGAAATCACACCCCTTCTTCTCCTTACCTATCTCTCCACTCTACAGATAAAGATCTCACCACCAGAGAATTAAATTTCAGTGAGAAAATTATTTGAAATTGAAAATGCAAGATAATCAAAAGTTCAATAAAAAGCAATGAAAAGTTTAATGAGAGTAGAAAAGCGGGGGTTATCTGTGACACATCAAAGTGAGCATTTGAGAGCAGCACCACCAGCCTAAGTGAATGGAAAGCAGTGCCACTGCTGTCGTATCTGCCGTGCCAACAGAGCATCCTCTCCTCTGTCTCTCTGTGTTGTGTGGACTGCTACTGTACAGCAAGTGGAGCAGAATGATGCACTGCAATGCTTCTCCCAGCCCCCTGTGCACACTCACAACTATGCTCTTAGACACACACACACACACACTGACTTTAATGCCAACCCACACAGGAGTAGACATACCTTCCATAGCATACCCTATGCACTATGCAGTCACATTATGCGTATGCAGTCACACATGCATACAAATTTATAAATCCTATTTACACTTGGTTCTAAAATGTGTCATGGGCAATCAGATCATGAGAGAACAGCACTATAAACAAGTGTACACAACCACCAAGATGAATTGTGATCCGACCACTCAAACCACCTACCAGGTGCAAGTTTTGTAGTGTAAACACTAATGCATTCTGATGGATCCCCGACAATGACGTTACAGTAAAATGTGTCAACAATGCAGGACGTGGTGGCTGTTTAGCTCAGAGCATGCCACATTAATAAATGAAACACTGATGTGCATGGTTGGAATTCCAGTGAAACAAGATACCCAATGTCCATTTGGGCAGAGAATTCTGTGCAAAGGAAACCAGATAATGTTAATACAAATCTGGTGCTTGTCTGGAAACAAACTTATGTAATAACTGCATGCTTGACCTAATGATCTTTTAACCTTATGACCTTATGTGATGCAGCAGCAGCAGAATCTGAACTCAACTGTTCTGTTGGACATCTTGGAGAAGTGGATATGTGCCAGCGTGCTCTGTGCCGGCAGACGTCTGGTGGCGTCTAAACGCTGTCTGGCAAAATTAAAATTAGTATTAAACACCAAAGGGCATGAAAAAGCAGGCGAATTATGACCTCTGTGGCTTTCGATAGATAGGTGTGAATGGTGATGTGTCTCGGCTGTCCACTGATGTTTGAATCAGAGATACCTTTGGAATAATTTTATTTCTACAACACAAGGATTGAAATAAAATTGTGTTTTCACACAACCTGAACTATTTTGTAGTTATGGTTATCATCAAATCAGTGAGATTAACATTGTTAAGTTTGTGGGAGCATTACTTAAAAGAAGTTTGATTGGTCAAGAAACATGAGAAGTTACACAAGTTTACAAAAACTGCTCTGGAGAGCCAAATTTATCTGGAAGAGAAAATAAAAGCAAATGACTAAATTACTGCCAAATGTATTATTCATTTGCAGGCTATTGTCATGGCTCAACTTTGACCTGTACCACATTCAGGTGAGATACATTTCAGGGGTGCACATTCAAATAGCTCCAAATAAAGTTAATCTTTTGGACAAATTGTTGCCTTGTTTAATGGCTGCAATTAATAATAAATTTTATTATCAGTTGTTCTATTCTTTATTTAATGTTTATCTTTTAGAATTTTAGTAAATTGCGTGAAAATGCTCATTGCAATTTTCAAATTGCTTGTTTTATTAAACCAACAGTCCAAAACTGAAAATACTGAAAAAACAAACAAAAAAAAAACTCTTTTATGGAAACTGAAATCAGCACATTTGGTATTTTTCCTCGATGATAACTTCACCAATTAATCAATTATCAAAACTACTGCTGATTATCTAACCACTTGTGTTTCTTGTTCCATTTGACTTGTTGTCCTGTTCCCAAATCTCCTCAATTATTTGAGAAAGTACAGTTATATCATAATAAATAGAGGAGACGGGAGAACGTTGGGTTGTAATAATAATCAAAATTTTCCTTTAAAGGAGAACCAAAGCTGGTAGTCATCTGTCACAGTCAATGAAACAATGGAGAGACAGATTTGCTGTTGTGTGTGTGCGCATGTGTGTGCTTCAAATCCACTCCTGCTTATTCTTGTTGTTTGCTGAAGCAGTGGATTAATTAGTTTTTGTTTACATGTAGCCTTCCCAAATTCATCCGATGTGCATCCCAGCTAATTGGGTGCTAGTGCTAAAAGAGGACATAATATTATGATGTCAGCTTGTTGACTAAGCACCCATTCCGTGTGTGCAGTATACTGTATCTACATGTGGATATCACAAAGTAAACAGGTCTCACTTCTAATTCCAGAAGACAGCTTCACGTTTCATAGCACATGCCATCAACACTCATATGAGTCATCAGCTACAGTCTTTCCTTACCCAGTGCACACACACGAAAACACTTTTCTTCTTGACTTTTCAACAATGACTGTCTTCCCTCCTCCCTTCTGGTCTCTCACTCACCTAACCCGGAGCGAAGGGGTTAGAGAGGAAGTCAAATGGTTGATGTGTGAATTCCAATAAACCGATGTCTCTCACTCTTCCTCCCTGCCCTTGCAATTCCCATCTGGAGACCCCCTTTGCTTGTATAATGGCACCTGCGTTCTTTTTTTACACTTTCCCACCCATCCTTTCTCAAGAGAGAGAAGCACTGAAAGAGCAAAAAATAAGTGAGGTATGAGAGTGCTTTTGCAGAAAGGGTGGTTTACAGAGAAAAAGAAAATAAAGAGACAGACGAGGAGTGTGAGATGTATGTTTGATAGCACCTGTATTCGCTTTTCCGCCTTCCTTGTTCCCAGTGGACGCCTGTCACCATGGACTCACTGGACTGTTTTATCACTATCCCATGGCTCCCCACTTCTTTTCCCCTCTCCACTCCCCTCTTTTCTCTCTGTTTCTTTGTCTGAGGGTTTCTTAAAATGTGTGTGCCCACGCATGTGTGGTGTTCATGTCAGAAAATAAGGAGGTTATTTCTTAAGAGCATAAAGGAATGTGAGCTGGAGACAAAATAAGTATTGTTTCTTTTATGCAAGCCAACTCTTCTCTCTTTACTTTAATAATATTTGTGTATTTAAAACTGTTCTGCTCAGCTGGAAATGACCCAGCAGACATTATCTGATAAAACTATAATTTCTTCTCAGGCCCTCAAGCACAAGTTTTCCAACTTGAAGATAAGACTGATGCTTAAAAAGAAAAAAAAAACAGAATCAGGTTTGGGGGTGTAGACACACGGTGATTGCAATCAGCTAATTAGCTTAGCTTGATTTTCAGAACATCTGTGATGGATTTTCTAGCACAACAACCTTTTATAAAGACAATTTAAAAAAAAAAAAGAACAGTGTGAAACAGTGAAAGTGTGAGTACAACTTTCAAAATGTACTTTTATTTATTTATTTATTTATTTATTTTTTGCCTACATTATGTCTGCATGGGAATGCCCCATTTGCATCGCTAACATTTCTTGTCATGATTTATCAACATGATAAATGAAAATCCATTCTCATTCTTGCATCCCATAGACTGCTCCTCAGTAGCTATGGTGTAGCAATGTTATTTATACTATGAATGGATTTGCATTCACTCTCACATTAATGTCATTGACTGAAGTGATAAAGACGTTAGCATTAGCTTCCTCCGTGTGACCTCTGTGTTTGTACTGCTGCCTCAGGCTATGGTGGAGACGGTGAATAATTTGCTGCAGCCACGAGCTCAGGCAGCATGGGGAGAGCTGTCCACCAGCGAGAAGCTGCACTCAGCAACACTGCTCCTCGACACTGTGGAGACTGGGGCTTTTATGTTAGCTGACAACCTCCTCAAGACTGACACTGTGCAGGAGACCACTGACAACATCCGTGAGTACATTTTTTGGTTCCTTCCCATCCTGAAAACTCGGTTAGACTCTGTCAATGTCAAAGAACCTGTTGCAATTCCCTTGAGCAAGGCACTTAATCTATGTTTACTCCAGTGGATCATCACAGTGGCCAAATGTTGAAGCCTGTGCCTGGGCTGCCCTCACAAATTAGAAATATATTCAAGTATACTATATGTCTTTTAAACTAAAAATAAGCAAGTATACTTTTCTTTTACTTTTTATGTATTTATCAGAGATATACTAGAATAAATGTAAGTACAGTGTAAGTATACTTGGAGTATACTGACAAGTATGCAGAAAAATATATTTATAACTCTATTAACTAATACTACTTGTAGAGGAACTTGTCACACAACTGCCTGGTGGTTTGAGAAATATTCAATATAATAAATCTTATTTAAGTACACTGGTTAATTCAAAAGCGTGGTAAAAGTATACTACAAGTAAACTAATAATAAGTTCAGTATTTGTATTAAGAAGTACACTTTTATACTAGTAGTACATCCTTACTGAACTAAAAGTATATAAATACTTTTATTTTTAGTATACTTTTATAAACTAAAAAGTGGTCCAATTTAGTGCCAAGAAGTATTGAAAAAGTGTACTTATAATTATACGACATAAGTACATTGCCCTTAGTATATGCACTGCATTAAGTATACTTGGGAAGCATACTTTTAGTATACTTTTGCATAGTTTGGTTCAGTAGGAACAAAAGCATTTGTACCTTTTTTTTTTTTTTTTTACTTTGCCAGATCACAAAGTAGTAGAATCGAACATGGTGTTTGTCAGAAAGGTGGTTCTTAGATTTCTTAATTTTCTTTTTAAATGTTTTCAACAGATCCTATAACATTGTAAACCAGCACAGACTGCTAAAGATCTAACAATATGATGTAATATCACAGTAAGAGGCAACAGTGACAGCAGACATTAGTGAACCCACTGCCTCAGATTCATATTCTATAATTCAAATGAGAAGCAGAGCACTATCTATCTTCACAGTGCCATAGAAAATAACATCATCTTTCATGTGTGCAATCACACACATACACATAGAGCACATGTGAATGGACATAAGTGCATATGAATGGAAGTGGGGCAGAATAATGCAGTTGTTTCGTTGCTTAGAGGGTTGAGAGAGAAACATATGCAAGAGTTTGTGCACATTAAGCTGAGTTGAAGGGTGAATGAAAAAAATAAAAACATTTATCTAGTAGCATGATAAAGTAATAAATATTCTGCAAGGGGCAAAAGTAAAATGAATGTGAAAATCATAAATACTGACTGTAAAGTTTGCATTACATTTACATATAGAGCAAACCAACAACAGTCAATGAAGCATTCAACAATAAAATATAATACCATGGCAATAATTTAGCAAAACATCCGTGTATGTAGTATTGTGTGTTTTTGCTAAAGTACTAGATTATCAAAAATCTTTCCCTGCATACCTTTTGAGCTCCTGTAGTATGGAAACGAACTGAAAATAAAAAAACAGCGATTTGCCGGAGATGATTAAATACTTGTGCAAACACTGAACATTTTGGTAGCATTTACTTTCCAACATGTAGAACTGACTACAGCATTTGCATGCCTGGTCAATTATGTAAATCAGACACATAAATCTGTCAAAGAGGTCATGATGAAGAAGTCCAAGATGTTGTGTGAGAGATTTCAAAAGGTCAAATCCAAAGAGACTCATCCTCGTCTAACGAAATACAAGAAAGAAACGGCCTTGAGGCTTCTTCAAACTGAATTGTTTGCCAGAGACAATATTTTTTATTTATGTATTTTTCTATTTTTTCTTCTCTCCACTTGTAGGCAGAATTGACAAAGCAGAACAAAGCTAGTTATGAATGTGTTGTGCACATCACTTTCTTCTCCCCACTCTTTCTTCTCCTTCCATCTCTTCTCATCTTCTTTTACTGATCCTCTCATCACTGGGCCAAGGAATAAACCAGAAAAACTGGAGACCAAAAGCTGTCGTCACTTTTCTCGCCTCTAAATGATGATATATCTGTGAGACATTCTTTCATCTGTACCCGACCAATGGGTTGCACATGTTTTTGTTTCCCTTGATGCTTCTATTAACTCCCCTTTTTATTTGATATTTCAAAATTTTCCGCACATCTTTCACCTATTACTAGGATCTAGTGGGCTTATGTTACTCAGTTAGCGATGAAAAATCACGGTGGAGAAGAGTAGAGCCTTGAGGGTGATAGTGAGGGTCGAATGTCAGATGATGCTCAGAGGGTTTTTGATGCTCACTTTCAGATCACTTAGCAATGAAATCAATATTAAATCACTATTTACTTTAAGTCATATATCTCGACGATAACGTTACACCATTTTTTCTCCTAAAAACAGATTCTACAATATGACTTTGTTTTTGCTTGAGTATAAGTAAAACAGTTCATTTTCAGCGACTGCCATCCTACACAATTTCACCTTACATAATTTAAGACTTGTATCTCCTCCAATTTTCTTCCTCCTGAACACACCACATAAATATGGTTACATAAACAGTCGTCGATATGTAGGCTACCACATCCCTGAAGAACTCAAAACAGGAATTCATCATCATTTTTTGTGGAAAATTTAGTCTCCGCATTCCTCTTCTTTTTTGTGCCGTTAATCTTCCCTGCCAGCTAATCCAGTGGGCAGATTTGCCGTGATTATCTCTCCCCTTTATTCACAACTGGCCCGATACCGTCTCTCATCTGATTCTTTTTCTTCTTCCAACCCCTCTCTCCCTCCTGACTCTCCTCCTTTTACAGATGTTTCAGAGGGGAGTGAGTGATAGGAATAAAATTATTTGAACGGTGCATTTAAAAAAAAGCCACTGCAGCTGCTGTAGGTGATATTACTGTGTTAAATTCTGTGTGTGACTATGTGGCACTGTATTAAGCAGATGAATAAATAGTGTTATTATTAGAACCAAAACAGTGATTTGAAGGGATAACACAGCGGTAACAGTGTGCGTGTGTGATAACGATAATGAACAATTGTGTTTCTTAGGAGGAGGATTGTCATGACAAGGATGCTTTAATTAGATTAGACTCAGCGTGTTTTGATATCCCGCCACTACATGTGGGTGTGGATGCGTGTGTACGTGTGTGCATGTGTTAGGGTGGGTCGGTGTGTTAATGTGTGAGTGTACATAGCTTGAATGCTTAGTTTGGCTCATGTGCAAATGAGGGACACCAGTGTTTCTCTTTCTTTCTGCCAGCATTTGCATATCAGTGTCTGTGTACGTTTGCCTACTTCACTCTTCTTCCATCTCCTCTCTGCCATGCCATAGAGTCTCTTGCCTTTGTGCCTTATCTTTTGTACTTTGTGAGAGAAGATGGCCTTTTTTCTGCTCGAGTCCTCTCCTCACAATGTATCTTTCCATCTCCCACCTCTCACCCATTCTACTCTTCGGACTACTCTTTTTCTTTTTTTTTTACCTCTTCCCAGAACTTCTCCCTGACCTTCCTCTTTTCACACTCTTCTCCCATTCCACCTCCTCTTCCACTCTCATTTTCATTTAAGCATGTCCTTGTGTTGTTTATTTGATCAGAGAGCTGTTTTCACCATGAAAGCAGTGTCTAAATCACCAAATCACTCAGAAGCACAAGATAACGATACACCAAAGGTATAATTAGTCCTTAATTAGAAACTTTATCTAATACATTACACAGCCGCAATCGGGATGGATGGTGAAATTAGATTCTCACAGAACAAGAGAGAGGCTGGATTACCTACCTTGATGTGTTGGACCAGTTGCCTGGAGACATTGTTTCCTTTTTTAGTATAAAACTCCAAGTTATTTCACTTTGATGCACGTCAGCTTTTTCATTTTCTGTGTTTAGGAGAAGCTAGAAAACTGCTTCAGGATTCATGCTTCTGTTGTGCCGTGAAGCACTTAGTGAAAAAACTAAGTGCTTCATGGTGGTTATTACAAGAGGCTGCAAAACAAACCTGATGCAATGTGCTGTGTGTGTGTGTGTGCGTGCGTGCGTGCGTGCGTGCGTGCGTGCGTGCGTGCGTGCGTGCGTGCGTG
>JAUBNQ010000001.1:13013537-13044809 GCA_032353495.1 Ctenopoma kingsleyae | reverse complement strand
CTTAGTATAGATATTTGAACCCTGAGAATTACTATACACTGCATTGTAAACAGCACATGAGCAAGGTCAGGCTGGATCAAAAAATGCATTTTGACGTTTAAACCAACCTTGGGGTTGGCAATATGTCATTGTGTGCATCAAAATGTCAAGTAGCATACAATAAATCCTGTTTTTCAAAGCCAGCTACAGTTTGCATTCAAGCAAAAACCATTTATGAATCTAGCATACTCCAAGCCAAGCAGGTTATTAGTGATGACTAAACTTTTCAAGACACTGTGTCAGTCCTGTAGTTTGACTATCTCGAGCTGATAATCTAAAAGTGGACTCCATTAATCTATTTTGTTTTTTATTTATTTTGATGTTTTTTATTTTAACAGTTGTGCTACTTGCTTTAGGGGTTGTAGCTTGAGCACACAAAACCCAACGTTACAGCCTAATTGGTCACTTTTTGTTTTTCACTCCCACTACCCAAACATTACCAGATCAGAATTTCCTATTACAATTAATGATGCATGGCCTCTACTCCTCACAGGGAAGTGTGCTAAGCTTTTGCAGCTTGCAACTGCAGAAGACAAACAATAACAATAACCAAAGCTACCGTATATGAAATAAATACCTGCTTGACCACTGCAGTGAAAAATCTAGCCCATTAGGTAAGAGCTTGCTAGGTATTAGCATGTTAGCCAATTAACCAGTCAGGGATCTACTGTGTTAAAGGTTTATAATCTTTTTTTAGTTTGAAAAATATATAATGTTACGCTACTGTTGTGTTTTGTAGAGAATAGAGATGTGCATACACCAAATGCATCATTTATTGCAGTGGTCCAACTAACACTGATAACAAAATGTTGTACCCCCGGGAGTGTGTGGAGGGTTTTTAAAATGAATAAGCTATGCTGTAGGAAGCAGTTTTTGCATATGAGTGAATCAACCTATACCTATTAATATACAGTGCAGTACAGTTTTGGCTCAACCATCAGGGTCCACATGGTGTGCATTCTTGTCACATCCCTTGTTGTATAATCCATATGGTCTGCATTCAATATGCCAGTCATGGATTAGGACTTTAAGCCTCTCTTGGGTGCTAGCATTTACACGAAATCTACTGGGACAGATTCTGAGATGAGACTTTGTTTTTTGATTCTTCTGAGCAAGGTCACTTAAATACAATCAACATAAATGAGACTTCAGTGTGTACAAGTATGAAGTACAGTATGTTCACAATCCAGCCTCGGACTGTATAGATGTCTTCGTTCCCCACAGGTACCCCGTGTTTTTTTCTGAACTGTGTCTGTTCAAATCCCTATGAAGTGTATGTCTGTGGGCAAGGAAGCGCTCAGGGCTGTATCCTTTATCTGCTCGATAGTATTCATGAAGCCTTTTAGAGCGGCCCCAGACCTTTGCATCCTGCTGAGCGTTCAATGAGAAAGCATCCTTATTGCAAACGAAGACACAAAGCAGATTTGATATGTGTGTGTTTTCACATTGGGTTTGGTGTTATTAACTTCCGTGTGTTTATGTGAGAGGGATCGTGTTTCTTTGTATGTCCGTGTGCTGCTGTATTTGTGTGTGCCATTCTCCTGTTAATTACTCGTGACTATTTGTGACCTCCATTAACATCTTCGGCATCACTTAGTTCACAGCCGGTTAAGCCAGTAATTCCAGCAGGAAAACCAAATGACATTGCATAAGCAGCTACATTTTTACCTGTGTGTGCGTGCATGTGTCTGTGTGTCTTTGCTTGTGTGTGTAAGCGACACTGTGAGATCATTAGAAATGGAAATGAGTGACTCCCTTGCCCCCTAAACTCATTGTCTCTCAGACATTAGGTAATTGTCTCTCACTGCAAGCCCCTCCATTATAAAAGGCTGTCTGTTAGCTCTCTCATTCAGTGATTTAGGAGTGACTCTTTAAATTAGAACATTTCTATGAATGTGATGGGCCACATCTCAACACTCATTCTTTCCTAGTCTTAATTTCTTAAGCACTCCTCCTTTTGCAGAAATTGTTAATAAGGTTTTAGGCTTGATTCCACTCTTTCATTTTACTACTGCTAAGTTTTTCTCTTTTTTTTATTCAGGATGCTCTATAACAGGATATGATAAAAACTATTTTATCATCTGTCTTTTTAACTCTTCTGCATCCTTTTCATCTATCATTATTCATTAGCTAATAACAATGCAGTTTAAAATCCATTTACTCACTTTCAATGTGAATGTATAACCACTGGTTGGTACAGGTGTGCAATGTGTAATTTTTATCTGATGATTACAATTTCACAAGAGACTAAACTAAAAACATGTACACTATTTTGATTATGCAGTTCGCTTAAAATATACAGTGCAGCTCCAGTAGAAGCAAAACTCTTTCCCAACTATTCAGTTTGTACGCAGACTGTTGTTATTGTCGGCTTTTTCAAAGCTGTAAAATGTGTCAAATTTATGTGTTTTATGTGTGATTTTCTCTTTCATATCAGGCAGCTGAGTCATTTTTGCAGTAGTTCCACTTATTTTGTTCATCCTTGGCACTGACGAAAGTCATGTCGTATTTTCAGCAGTGTTGCAAAGTAATTCGTCCTCCTCATCAACCCACCCTCCTTTCTCTCAGCTCCTTTTGAAAGTGCTTTGCTACTTCTGTTTGAAATGTGGTCAATCAGCTCAGGCTGCAGCACCAACTTGTCACTTATAGCTTCCTGTTTATCTCTATCTTAGATGACATGTAGGTAGATATTGTGTAAATTCCCTTTAGTCATCTTCGCCCTATCCTCTCGCTCTTCCATCTATTGTGATATGAGCGAACCCAGTTTTTAATCCCTAACATTTTCTTCCTAACACGGATGTGATAAATTATTACTTTCGATGTCTGACTCATAGCCTTATCGCTTGCAGTGTTTGTGTCTTTTTTTCCACCAACTCATCATTGCAAGTGTCCACCAGATTAAGTATTTCCTGAGGGTTATTGTGTGTAGTGTTACTGTATTTTTAAATCCTCTCCATCTTTTCTTTTCCTTACCAGATTGCCTGTGCTGTCTTTGCGGCCTTGCTCCATTTCTTCTTCTTGGCAGCCTTCACCTGGATGTTCCTGGAAGGGGTGCAGCTCTACATCATGCTGGTGGAGGTGTTTGAGAGTGAACACTCCAGGACTAAGTACTTCTACCTGGCAGGATACGGAGTGCCTGCTGTCATAGTGGCCGTCTCCGCTGCAGTGGACTACAGGAGCTATGGCACTGACCGAGTGTAAGGATAGAGGGGTGGCAAAGAGAGTGTAGCCTGAAGGAAGGATGGATGACGGGGCAAGGGAGGAAAGGGAGGGAGGCTCGAGTGCCTGCTGTCATTTTGGCTGCGTCTGCCACAGTGGACTCTACAAGCTGTGGCACTTCTGAAGAATCAGTACAGAGAGGTTGAGAGGGGAGAGCGGCAGAGAAGGATGGGAGAGGGGGAGGGAAGAATGGGGGCAAGCAGGGGAGGATGCACCACAGAGTGCCTGCATGAGCACAACGGCGACAATGTGTGAATATGGAAGGATTTAACAGGCGGGATAGAAGGAGGGGGTGCACTGTGGAGCAGATTGAGGGAGAAAAGGAGTGGTTTTAAGTGTGAGAGTGTGAGAATGATAGATGGGGAAGGAAGTGATGTCTGGTAGGGTGTGCACACATCCGCACTTGGTTTGCACATTGGTGTGTGGCACTTTGTGTGTTAAAAAAGCTAACGTCCCTGGAGGAATTGCAGAGTAGTCAGTGGAGACATACATTAAGAGCGCATGGTAACATATTCGTGCATGCTTGACTTGTCCAAACTGAGACAGAGGGTGAATCCACAAAGAAGGCTCATTCATATGTATTTGGATAACAGGCCATCTACAAAAGCACGGGAACATAACAGTTTCACGTGCATGATAAATCAGCTCCATTCAGGCTCTGAAATGAGACCAGCGTATCATTCATGCACTACATATACATATTTTGTGCATAAAGTGTCATCTAGTGCTGGTCTAGACATGTCTTTGACCTGTCCTCTATTGTGTGAGTCTATGAAATCATAAGGACTAAAGAGGAGATTATTAATGTGGATGGATTTAAAAGTGTGTATTATTGTATTATAAATGAGTGACTCCATATAGAAAGTGAAAAAAAAACACAGGATACTATAGGACTGTTAAATGATTCAAATGCTCTCTGCTCCTGATGCCATTTGTAGTTCAGACCATGCAGCATACCTCTAGCTACACATTAGCTCATAGAGGTCTAAAAATGATGAAAGGGTTGAATTTAGCAGTGTTTAACCGTCAAGCCACACCAGTTTGTATGCCACTTAGATCAATATTTCATTGTGGGATGATCATTAAAACATGAGAGGCTGAATGGCAGGCTCTGGGTGAATAATTTGACTGCATGCTATTAGCTAACAAACTCAGAGACCTGTTTTGAGACAATAGCTGTGGTTTAACAGTAGAAATGTAAATGAGGTGATATGTTTTGGGAGAAAAATGTAGAACCTATCACAGAATGTCCAGTGAAATCAGTGATTTTGTAAAAGTTTAATTTCACCAGATATAAATTCTTGTAGTTCAAAATAATATTTCATCCAAATAACTAATAATTTAGCTTTTAAAGGCCCTAAGCCTCATGGATTTCAAAGGAAAGTGACATCACTATTTTCATAGCAAAGTACTTTTCATTAAAAGCAGAAACTAAATTATATGATTCATTTATCAATCTAGCCTTGAAAATGGCACTGCTTATCATGTTTGACATAACATACTGAGACAAAACCTCTGCAAATATCATCCGCCATCCCTGCTGTGTCACCTTGTCACATAACCATTCTACCCTATATTAGCCAGTGGCACTGAGTCTCATTCATGTCCTATAATGAAGGTGGCTATGACTTAGCAAAGGAGCCCTAATGGAGGATATAGTGACACAGTCAGGGACCCATAATGGAGGACTCTCTAATGTGGTGGAAATTGAAAGATTAATAATTCAAAAGCAGCTGGCCATGAATCAGTCGGCCATTTTGCTCCAGCAGTTTTTCTCTAACACCTTTTTTCTGCAACCTGTTTGGTCTGACCTCAGTGGAGGGCACATGGGAACTTTTTTTTCTTTCTTTTGCTTACTACAATTAATGACTGAAGATGCTTGGATTAATATAATTTAATTTAGCGTAGAGCAGTGTATCCTTTACTACCAATGCTAACCTTGTGATCAGAAATGAATGCCAGTGTATCCATCCTCTGTCCTTTAACCTCTCCACAGTCATTCTCTCCATAAATAGCCTGGTATGAGGACTGGAGCCATATCTTAGTATTCAAATAAACACTACTGTATCATATTTTGTGACCAGAGTATGTGACCATGTCATATATCTGTGCCCTAAGGGGAAAGTGAAGGTTTATTTATCACAAGGTGCTCATCTCTTGCTGTCTCCCCCCTCTGTGTGTGATGTATGTTTGAGGTTTCCATGTACTGTAGTGCATTTCTCTTAGTCTTGCATTACCTTTCTCACTGTTCTTAATCTCTTTCAGTTTTTCATCACCCCAGTTCCTTTTGTCTTTCCTCTGTTGTGATACATATAATATATCGTATAGCCTGTTACACACTCCTTGTTCCCATTTGCCTCCTTTGCATGTGTGTAACTGTGATGCCTGTCCTGTCCACCAATGGTAGATTAATGCTACCATTATACATCCATTCCCTCCATCTGGGACTAGAGAATGTTTTTGTCCCTATATGCCTTTCCTCCTCCCCTGTCTTTCTTTCCTCTGTTTCACATTCATGATGTCTCTCTCTCACTGTCAGTACCTCTTGCTCACCATCTTTCTGTGTCTGTCTATCTCTACCTTTCTTTTTCTAGGTGCTGGCTACGATTGGATACATACTTTATCTGGAGCTTTATAGGCCCTGCTACACTCATCATTATGGTGAGATATATGCATGTTCACGTACAGTCAGCACACAATACATGTACAGAGTTGACTAGTTTCCACATGTTTGTGCAGGATTGACAGGTTACATCAAGATGTTTTATTAATCTCCTACGATGTTTCCCTGAGCTCTTTGGCAGTGGAAGTGGAAGCAGAAGGAATTTTATGTGTCAGTTTAATAATTCCCACTTATGGATTAGTGCTCAAGTTGGCACATATTCCAACGAGCCAGAACGTTTCTAGGGACATACTGTAGAGCACAAACTGTTGTACAGTACACAGGTTTGTACAAAAACCCAACAAGGTTTTGTTCTTTTAGGCAATTATTTAAAGATCTAGGTACTGTATTTCCTCCTGCTCTGGCTATTTTATTAAAATGCGGTCCATTTACACAGTAAAAATGGGAACACAGTCTGTGGAAGACCTCAGTTTGACCATTTTTCCAGTTCACTCACAGAGCGTTGTTAATGAAGAATGCTTCATCAGTCACCAAACTGTTTTAAGGAGTACAAAGAGGAACACTTTCCACTTTGAACAAGTAAACTACTATGACTAGGCAGACAAACAGAAGGAGAAGAAAAGTCCCAATTAGGTGAATGTCAGCATGTACACTGATGCTCTGTGCTCATTTCAGAAATGTCAGGTAGGCTATCACCGATCTATCTGGGGCTATAAGTGGGAGCAGTGCAGGTGGGACTGCTATGTTACGACTTTGTGCCCACTGATAACATAGGCAACCTTGGAGACCGAGAACAACAGCACAGACATTCATCTTTAAACCACACTATCTATGGATTACCAATAGCAATACCAGTAGAATCTGTGACAATTGGATTTCTATTGTAACAATGATACTCAATAGATGTAATGACTGCTATTTTTCCCTGATGCTCAAGCTGCCGTATTTTGAGCACATAAAGCGTTGCTGATTGTGGGCTGATACTGTGTCCCCAAGCCAATTACTGCTGGAAGAGAAAATGAAATTATATGCACTGTGTGTGAGTGAATTGTTATGGTGACATTGTGCCTTTAATTAGGTTCATTACTGCAGAATATTTACTTGTGTGTCTGTGCTTGTCTGTTTTTCAGCTGAACGTGATCTTCCTCGGTATTGCTCTTTATAAGATGTTCCATCACACAGCCATTCTCAAACCTGACTCTGGATGTCTTGACAACATCAAGTAAGTTCATGTCTGCATCCTGTCACCACACCTGTGCTCCTGGTTTTAAAACAAGTGATTATAGATGCTTGTGGATCAAAATCGCCCTACACAATACCAACTCATTTAAGTGTTAGTTTTCAAATGTATGTAATGGCCTTTATGTCATGTCATAAATAGTGGACACTCCAGTTCCTCTAAATCACTAAAGAACACATATTAAGCCTTTATACAGTTACTTGTTTTTTCTTAACTATAATGTAGGTGAGCTTTAAGAGTGAGCTTCAGATTTTGTTATCATTTGTTTTGAGTCATTATGCTAAAGTAAGCTAACATGGTGCCAGCTCCAGCTTTATATTTACTGGAAGACATTAAATTGGTATTGATCTTGTCATCTTATTCCTGAGAAGAAAGCCAATAAATGTATTTTCCAAAATGTCAAACATTTCCTTTTAAATGCAAGGCGCATCAGCCGTTTTTTGTATGTTAGCATGACACATTAATCACATTTCACCTTTTTCTGACACCATTTCAAGATACTGAATTCATCTTATTATTACTTATATCATCCTCAGAAAATGTTGCTGAAATATGACTTCATTTCCACAGAGCACTGACAGTTTGTCTACTGAGATAACTAATCAGAATAGTGTTGTTTCTTCTTCCAGCTCAAGACAAAAAGCTCAGTCTAAGCTCAGCAGCTCACTGAGGCATAGCTCAGATTGTAAATCACAAACTCATTTGATTTATCATTCATATATTATTGCCAATGTATCTTTCATGACGGCAGTTTTAAGTAGGACTTCGAATGGGAAGCATTTCAAAAATAAAGACAAATCCAGCTGATTTTTGCTTCAGTGCAGTTCAGGGGAATGTTTTAAAAAAAATCTGGATGAGAAATGAAAATCAAAGAACGATTTAGTATATGATAGTTTTGGATATATATTTTTATTCCCTTGCCTTTCTGTGCACTCAAAAGGCTGAATAGATTTTAATCTATTTCACTTCATTCATGTTAATGTGGTTCATTTACTCATTAATCATCATTGTGCCCTTTTTGTCTTATTATTTTTTTTTGCTCCTTTTGTTTTCTTTGTCTCTTTAACTTCAAGCCATCGTAAGTTGTCTTTGTTGTGGATTGGCTCTGGTAAGGCCACCCTTCAGTCAGATGCCTGTCGTCTTCCTACAGACATTTTGATTGGTTTGTCTGTCATCTTATTTGTCTGTAGAATCTTTGCATATCCCTAAATTAACCATTAACCTGTCTTGTAAAGTGGATTACTTGTTCATGTGTGATTTGTGAGCTCCTGCGACCTATACACCTTATGTGCTATTGAAATATTATAATGGTGAGATATGAGTGAGGGGAAACAGAGCTAAGAGAGAAACTGTGACTCAAGGGAGCGCTGGAAAGAGAGGTGAAATGGAGGGATGGAAAAGAGAGGAATGAGTATACCCTTTATTGAAGAGGGTCGTCAGACGAGCTTTATTGGAGGTTCTGTCTCGCCTGAATGGTGCCACAGAGGGCAACATCGAATCAATCACCTCAGTCTCACTCACTTACTCTCCTCTTCTTTCTCTCTTCCTCCCCTCTAACTCTCCTAATATCGCTCCCTCTGTCTTTTTCTCTCGCCACCTCCCACCTCTTCTTTTCCTTACCCCTTTTCTTTGTCTCCATCCCTCACATAAGAGGTGATCACTGCCTAGTCAGCCAATCAAATTAACAGCCATCACTGAGACTGTGGCAGACCCAAAACTGTGACCTTTAGTGGGAAATGTCATTTATAATGCTTGTTATGTCCCTCTACGTACTGCCCAGTGGAGCCACTCACATAGACACACGCACATTCATACGCACACACTCAAACACTTACAATTCATAAACATGCCTCGACATGACCAGATTTCTCTGACATTTGGCCTTTATGACTCACTTCTGCATAAGCTTTATATGAAATAGAGTTTCACAGCCTCAAAAACGTTTATTACATTTAATGCCATTAAAATTCCATTGTTGTAGTCACAATTGCACTAACACTCTTCAAGGCCCATTTCTGCCTTTGAAAATGATTTTTAGCCTCTGCCACATACTTTGGAAAGTCTTGTGTGCTCAACTTTCTCAATACTAGTGGCTAATATCAGCTAGCTTAAAGCCTCCCCTCCCTCTCTTGAGATGGTATCTAAATGAGAAAATGCACTTTCTCTCTTTTCTCTTACCATTTTTGTAAAGTTGTGAGTATAATTCTTTCAGGCATAACCTCCCACTCTTTCCTTCACCCCACCCTCACAATGTTGGGGCTCTAAACTAACCCTGTGTAACCCTTCTCCTGCCTCCTGGTCCCATATGCATCAAACTTGGCTAAATAGCTTTTCTGATCCATGCAAAGACACAAGCCTCTCAGATTCTCCTGCTTACAGTGCAACCTAAATAATGTACTCTACATATTATGCCACAGAGTAAACAGCGATACTATCAAGAACGCAGGATATTGAATGAAATTTGAATTCATATGGACATACAGAAACATAACATATTTCCTTCTCTTCTTCTGTAGGTCTTGGGTGATTGGAGCCATAGCCCTGCTGTGTCTGCTGGGCCTGACCTGGGCTTTTGGCCTAATGTATATCAACGAGAGCACCGTGATTATGGCCTACCTTTTCACCATTTTCAACTCTCTGCAGGGCATGTTCATCTTCATCTTCCACTGCATACTACAGAAGAAGGTGAGGGAGACCCACAGAGGCAAAGCTGGAGAGAAAGAGACAAACAGTGTGATAGGCAGACACATACAAACACCCTGACACACACATGCTAGCGCTGATCAGCAGGAACACCAAAAATATCTGCAGACCTGTCACAGGTTTGATTGGTCACTCGGTAACCCTACTTGCTGCTCAATTCTCTCACCTTTTCATTTTCACTGCCTCACTCTCTCTCACTTTCACCTTGTTGGCTTGTGACAGCAGGTAACAAGCGACTAGTCATACAGCGTGTCTGTCATCCTCCAACAGAAATATTTTGTTTTTATCATCAGACAGGGACATGAGAACTTTGATAATATTTACAGTAGCTGTTATTTGAACATTTGTGCACATGCGATATACGTATGTTATAGGTAATATATGTTTGTGTCAATGCACTCCTCTGATTTAATACATCAACCTTGTGCACATTGACAAAGACCTCCCTTTTCAAAACCCCTTTTCATTTCAAAAAGACCTTTTTATGTGCTTTGGGTTTGTTTGGCCTAAAGGTTTCAACGCATTTATGAGTACATATGTATCACTTTAAATTTGAATTATATGTGGCTTCCAGAAAGAACCTACACATCCTGGGATATTTTACAGAGTCTCCCACACACTGTCAGGGCCTGGGAGTACTGAAGAGGAGTAGGATATGAAGCAAAGAAAATTTGTCAAATGCTTAAGACTCTCATCTGGCTACAGTCCCGCAGAGAGATTCTAGTTTTAAGTGTGCGACCAGTAAACAAGTGCAGTGTGTATGCGTGTGTGTGTGTACATATGAGTGTGTGCTGTACTTAAGTATGTGTTAGGCCATGAGATCAGGTATCCTGAGAGATGTCCTCAGAACAGTGCTGAGGTTGTCTTTGGCTGTGGTCCAACGTGGTTTCTCCCAAGATGCACGGAGCAACTCAGCACGCAGCTGTTCAAACAGAGCATGTGGCAATACACGTCTGCCAGTCCAACAAGCTTGTTAAAAAGCAATTAAGGTCCTATTTGTTCTAACTTGATTGGGATCTAAATGCAGATGTTCTGTGTGTACAAGTGCATCATATGTTTCCCCAAGGAATATGTCCATTTCAGATGAATATGTGACAGTAATGTTGACAGAGGGAAAGTTTATGAACTTAAGGCTTTAATGTGTACAATTTTATGAAGTTTAAAAATGAAGTTAACAAACAAACTTTGTCTAGTTAAGCCCTTCCAGATTATCTTTAAGATATGCTTCAATGTCTGTGTTTCTGGTTTTATATATGCGCACGTGTCGTGTTGTCCTGCACCAGGTGCGTAAAGAATACGGAAAATGTCTGCGCACCCACTGTTGCAGTGGCAAGAGTGTGGAGACCTCCATCTCCTCTTCCAGTAAGACCACCACGTCAAGGACTCCGGGCCGCTACTCCACAGGCTCACAGGTGAGCTTACCTGCCTGCACACCTGGACGCTACAGCACAGCAGATTCTCAGGTGAGGCCAGAGAACGCCATGAGGGTTTTGGGTTATCGCTGTTCACTTTCAACTAGTCTCATGTTTTATTGGACCTGAAATAACTCGTTTAATGTTGACCTATATTGAAGGCTAAATATTGTATTTTCAGACATAAAATGTGTTGAAAGTGAGATAGCCCAAACCCTCACTTACACTTTTAAATATTCATGCTTACACACAGGTAGATGGAGATTAAGTTGCATTGATGGGTGATTATTTTCCTCTACCTGTTTCTCTCTTGCTGGTCCTTGATATATTTTTTTCCTTTAATGTCTCTCCTGCACTAATTTGCACATTAAACCCCTTATGTTTCTTACCATATTTCTTTCCCTCTTTTGTCGTCATGTCTCTCCTCCTTTATTCCTGTCTTCATTATTGCTGTTCCTATTTGTCTTTGGCCATACTTTCTCTGCCTCTTTGCCCTCTTTACCCTCTTTCTACTTCTCTCCTGCTTCTTTTCGTCTGTGAATAGAGTCGTATCAGGAGGATGTGGAATGACACTGTGAGGAAACAGGAGTCATCCTTCATCACTGGAGACATCAACAGCTCTGCGACGCTCAACAGAGGTAACCGCAGGATATCTACCATTTGTATCCTCATCACTGTCACCATAACTACTTTATTAATAGCAGGAGGTTCCGACTGCATATGCTGTCATTTAGTGAAGTGGTAGGAGTCCAAACTTCTGATTATGGTACTGTCTTCTTGTAGACATTAAGATTAGCAACATAGAGGTTCGCTACATTTTTGGTGCTACAAATGATGAATTTACAGGATGGTGAGTTTGGGGCCACACACATCAACCAGTTTATAGTCCCTACTGTAAATCTACAGTGACACAGATGGCTTGTATGATTCTTTTTCCAAGGATAGTCAAGCTTTGAAGCAGTGCTGAGAAAACCTTTAAATTAAAATGCTTAAGTCTTGCTAAATATCAGTGGTCCCTGTATTGTTATAGTGCTTTATTATCATCTGAGTGTAGTAGTGTGGCACTCCATGTTACCACTAACTTAGGCTAAAATCTTTAAAGTGTTTTCTATCTGAGCACCTCGCTCAGCTTCTAATTTAAAGGATGGTGTAGTTACATAGCTTTGCAATGATTAGGCTTATTTCAGTGTACTTCCACTATATTCTGAGCTGTCAATTGCTGTCCCTCCGGAGAAAGCCACAGTAAAGGACTGTAAAAACGGAATCCATGAGTATGACAGTCTGAGGGCTAGGGTAATGAGGACATAGACACCCTAATGGCTAGACATTTTGTCACATACACACACACAGAAATGCACACACACATACACTGCCATTTGTTAGTCTCTAAGTCGAGGTGTGGCCCTGGCTTCCTTCGGGCCACTAATAAGCTGTTAGCATGACAGATTGATGCTAAAGCAGACACGGTGTGTGTCAGCGCCTGAATTATCACACACTTAGTGAGGCAGAGCTTAAGACACCCCCACCTCCTCCTTCCCTCACACTTTAAAGCGTGGTGCAGAGAGCTACTTAGCCAGTAGATTTCAAACGATTACTGTACATACTGTGGCTTAGTGAATAAATTCAGTATAAATTGCATATTCTGATAGGAGATTGACTTGTTAAAATTAGTAAAGAGTGTGATGGAAAAGGAATGTGTTCATTTTAACTTTGAAGCACATTTTCAGACATTATAAGGTCTTTACTATTTCTTGTGCCTAATTTATTTCTGTTAAGGCTATTGGTTAAAATTAGCTGTTCAGCACTTAATATTTTTATAATAATAATATTTTTACTTATTAATGGGCTTTAACTCCTATAAATAAACAAATGTCCATATGAAGTTTATATTAGTGTAGTTACAATATGTTTTCTTTTTTTAGCTAAGAGTCCAATTTGGTATTCTGCCACATTCTATTTTCTCCATTGTTTCTAATTTATTCTACTTTGAGCTCTACTTTGTTTGGCAGTTTCAGGCAGCTGGGCAGTTCGTTGTCTCTGAAGTTTTACTAATCTGAAGTGAACTGTTGTATCCTAAAACAGAGAAGTCAAATAACAAAATTGTGTTATTTTCTTTTAGAAAACTACTTGTTACTACTTGTAAACTACTACTGTGCATTTTATCAAAAACGTTTCACTTACCAATCTATCTTTTGAAAACTAATGGCATACAGTAGTGTTAGGGGCTGGATGAAACCGTGCACAATGCAACATGAGAATGAATGTACAGGAGCTGTTTGGTCGTTCACCCTCTGTTTTTCTGCAGTGTCTTAATGTTTACATGATCTGTCTCCCACCTAGGGAAGAAATGCACTGAGAACACTTTGTGTGGCCCCTTTGTCCATTAACTATCCTATAGTCATGTTTTTCTGCTCAATGTGTATTGAACTGCAGCTTAATATTGTCCAAGCTATGCTGCTCTCTCTCTCTCTCTCTCTCTCTCTCTCTCTCTCTCTCTTTTTCTGTGCGTCTCTCTCTCATCCTCTCCCTCGGCCTGTATGCAGTGGCTGTAAGAATGACTCGTCAAGCTTTTTCTTGGCTTTCACCTCAAACTATGTTTGCTTGTTTGATTTACTTGTCTTATTCTCTCTCTCTTTCTTCCACACACTCACTTTCCATCTCACTCTCCTTTCCTCTTTTTCCTTCTTGCTTACTTCCACTCTGCCACGTTTACATGCTCTCTCCGTCAACCTCTGTCTCTGCTCTGCCTGTTTTTCTTGAGTGCTTCTCTCTTTTTCTCTCTTGACTTGGCTGTTGCTTTTCCTCTCTTTTCCTCTCTCTCCTTGGCTGTTGCTCTTCCTCTCTCTTTCTCTATCTGCCTATACCAGGAGCCATGGCTAATCATCTTATAACTAATGCTCTCCTTCGTCCTCATGGTACTAACAATCCTTATAACACTCTCCTGGGGGACTCGGCAGTCTATAACAACCCGGCTGTGGGCATGTACAACACCCAAGGTGTGCCTGATGTTCCTATTATAAACATTCAACATTTGGAAAGTTAGATTAGAGCTTTTTTTTTTTTAATCACATTACGTATATTGTGCATGGTTATTTCATTATGAAATGTTTGCTACCATGATACACTCTTGGCTGCATAGCTAGCCTTATTATGGCTCTCAAGTGAGGTGATCAATCACACTGCAATAATCTTTCACAAAAGGCACCCACTGGGCAGTTCTTACAGCACATAAATGTAAGAGATGAAATTTTGTTGATGACGCCATTCAAAGGCTGATTTATTGTGTACTATAGATGCACACTGCAAATTCACCTTTTCTTTTTAACCTACTTGCGAGCCATGAAATATTTGTACTTTTTTCTTTTCTGTGAATGTGAATTTTACAGCATGTGCTTCTTTGTGAATGCCATGTATTGGAGTTGTGTATTGTTTGTGGTACTGCATGTCTTCTCATTCTCTCCATATATATTGAGTCTTAAAGGTAATTTGTGTGTTTTCTACTTTTGCTCTGCAGTAAATAAACAATAAAAAGCTAAAATGATAGCAGCCAGTTAACAGCAAGCCCCTGAAAAGCACTCTTTCATTTTAAGAATCAGACAGGGTTTTTTTGTTAAACATTTTTCATCAAGCCTCCAATTACTGTGCAATTGTTGATTTTGTAGTTGCTGAAATGTGTTTTTCTCAATGTATGAACTCACGTCTGTTTCTCTTTTCTCTCCTCCCTCATGCTGTCCATTAGCACCTTACCGAGACACAAGTATGGGCTAAATTAATACTCAACTACTTCAATAACATTGACTTTCTTCTCTCTTTTCTTGCTTCCAAAGCACTCTGCCTAACATTTTCAGACCAATCTACAGCCAAACAGCAGTTTTGTTTGGCTGTCAGCCATCTGAACATTTTTTTTTCGTGGTTTTAGAGTTATTTAGTACGTTATTTAAAATTTCGTTAGGGCAATATAACTATCAGAAACATTTCCACTGAATCTCACTGAATTTAAATATTGTGGATGAAATATTCAAATTGACATTTGAGTAGTTCAATGGAGATGCAATAGGTTTGCCCTTAATATCACTTGCAGTATAATTGTTTTATGTTCTACTTCAAATCATTTATCTCATTTTGCTATAAAACACTTGTTTTGTGTTGCTGTAGTGCTGCCTGTAATTGAGAGAAGAAAGTACTTCTGAGGTTTCTCTTAATGAATTATGGACGCTTGAAGCATTTTTCCTTCCAAGAAAATTATCATTGTTACTTTTTTAATCCTCAGTTCACAGCACACACTATGATATCAAACAATAATTAAAATCTTTCTTCCGAAAAATCCATTTAGTTTATATAAGAATCCTAATACTTATCACTTTTTTTAATTATTTGCCCCTCAGAGGGCATCCTGAACAACGCAAGGGACTCCAGTGTTATGGATACACTCCCTCTTAACGGTAACCATGCCAACAACTACACCATGGCTAGCAGTGAGTACTTGAGCGACTGCGTCCAGATTCTAGATCGGAGTGGCGGCTATAGCACCCACAGCAATCACAAGGAGACGACCCTGGAGAAGAAGATCCTCAAAGAGCTGACCTCCAACTACATCCCATCTTACCTCAACAATCATGAGAGAGCCACAACCGAGCGCAATCACAACCTGATGAACAAGCTGGTTAACAGCAGCATGGCCAATGGAGGTGACTAGTTTCATTTAAAATATTTCACATGTAAAGATTTAAGAGTAAACTGTTTTTTGTCTCAGATCTCAGGGTGGAAGCATATCTGTAGCATGGGTCAATTTTACAAACCAGGGGAGGACATTGAACTCTCTGTGCTTTGCTTTGCAGCATTAATACTATTGATTGCAATATACACATTTAGTTAATTAAACCTATAATAACTGTTTTTATGGCCACTTAAGCACATCTGAAATGAACTGTGAACACAACACTGGCATATTATCACATTTTAAGTTCATATGGTGAGAGAGCTACACTATTTTATTAAAAACAACTGCCCACTGAGAGCAAAAATGATGCTGATGGAAGTGGTGTGTTAAAACTGCTAAGTTGGACAGAGGGAAAACCAGCACAAAGAGGTCAAAGAGGCTGAAGACCTTCGTAAGGCTAAGGGAGTCAGTTGATAACACTCTGTAGGTTTGTTACTACAATCAGCCCATTTCACACTGCACATAGTATTTTGATCCACTGTTAACAATTGTTGCAGCTTAAAAATATCTAATCACATTTTTGTTTAGCAATTGTGACTCAAAACATTGTTCTTTGATCAAAATTAATCATCACCCATATGCTATAAATACTATTCCTGCTTGACTGTTTCAGGGAGCATGGCAGGAGGCAGCAGCAGCAGCAGCAGCAGTGGAGTTGGTGGGTGCATAGGCAGCAGTAAAGAGGACAATGGTCCTATGGTGATGGACAACCCTGCAGCCTTCCCCCATGAGGAGAATCTGGGTTTGGAGATTATCAGAGAGGAGTCCAACGCTCCACTCCTGCCTCCACGGCCTCCTCCGCCAGACAGCCATCCCCCACCTCCACCTCCTCCTCACAGCTTCTCCCGGCCACGGCACATTCCCCAGGAAACCAGCGAAAGCTTCTTCCCCCTGCTGACCAATGAGCACACTAACGAGCACACGCATTCACCCAACCACAGAGACTCACTCTACACCAGCATGCCAGTGCTGACGGACCTCCCAGATGGGCAGATGAACGGTTTAACAGACGGAGAGGAAGACAGCTCTGGAGAGCTGCAGCCCTGTAAGAGTGCCACGGCTCCGGAGCTGGATGATGTCTATTATAAGAGCATGCCAAACTTGGGCTCCAGAAATCACCTTCATGAGCTACAAAGCTACTACCACATGGGCCGTGGTGGCAGTGATGGATACATGGTGTCTGGGAGCAAGGAGGAGTCTGATTCGTCGCCTGAGGAGCCGCCCATAGACCCTTCCCACCTGGTTACCAGTCTATAGAGCCAATCAAAAACTTCTATCCCTCCCCAATCCCACTGTCACACTTCCAACCTTCCAGTTAAAACATTCTGTGTTGCTGACTGACAGACTGAGCTGGCCCACCCCTGGACTGGTGTACTGTGTGTGACCTTAACTATGGTTCATGACAATATAGTTGAGATGTCGTTGGTCAAATAAAAGCAGACTGAATGTATTGTCATAAAAAGCGCAGATGGTGAGGGTGGAGAGGGAGGTTCTGAGAGACTTTTTGTGAACATTAAACAGAAATAGAACTTTTAACGTGGAAAGGAAAAGGGAGGGATTCTGTAATTTTACCCTACCTGTTACTTTCATTTGGAATCTTGGATTGACTGTAGCCCTACAAGTTCCCCAATATGGACCTCTAGCAGATCATAGCATATAGTCTCCACTACCACCACTACATGGGCATGCCCTCAGCCCTGGTTAAAGGAGCTGCCTTTCTGTTTGTCTGTTTGTCTGTCTCTCTGTCTCACTCTTAAAGATACACACTGGGATGATGTTTCCACCTCTCCAAAGGTTTGAGCGGGATATTAAACTCTGGTGTTCACAACATAAACTGGCCCCAAGGAGGCCTGCCACACTACCTGCCAATCAAGTGGAGGATGTATAATATACTGTATGCCCTCACTACTGATCATCCCAAAAACTATTGTACTGGGAAAAGTAACTGCAACCATATCGCGCTGATGTTCTGAATTTTCTTCCTGTTTGTATCTGCTAAACTGGAGTTGTGTCTGGGCTGGTGTAACATTCCTGCAAGTTGTAGTGACTGCGGCTACTGTGTATTTCACTGAAAACAAAGAAGGAAGATCATATTACAACAAACTGAACTAAAAAAAAAAAAGAATGGGTTCTGTTTCTTCTTCTGTAAAAGTTTTCAGTTATCAAAGGATTATGAAGAAATCACAAACTGTTTCTATGTATTGTACAGAATACAAATACAGATACAAATGTTGCATATGAGCAAGTCTTTTATTTTTTAATTTTAAGTTGCGAACCTTTTGTCTGTGGAACTGTTCTGAAATGTCATGATATGTTCTGGTCACATGTAGACTACAGAATGAGCAAGGAACAATCTTTCATATCACTCTTTCATAAATACAGAGACAGTTGAGCACTCCTTAATTAATATGCATATAGCCTACACACATTTCATTCTGGTCCTTTTATAGCAACACCACTGTCACTTACATTTTGCAGATCAACTGTTACTAGATACTTTACCACTGTGTAGATTTAAAACTAAAAGGGAAATGACGTGGCCATGTTATGAAGGAGATGGTTACTATAGAAATGCAAAGTTTAAGTCTTTGCTGGAACTGAAGCTCATCTCATTTGTTTTTTTTTTATATTTCCTATCGTTAGGAAGCCTGGGTCAAAAATTATAAAGATACCAGATATTTGGAATACCATAAGAATGTTTTATGAAACATATACCCGCTATTGCCAAATGTTCTACCGATTGACATGACCTTGTGGTGCTGGTTAAGATCTTACTGTACAGAAAAGAATGAATAATAAATGTCATTCTCTAAACTGAAATAAAAGAGAAGCCCCACTGTTTCCACAATTTGACAAAGGGTGGGTTTCACGTGTGAAATGCCATGATTACACTATTTATGTGTACTGAAGATGTGAAAACTCTGCACACAGCAGCACTGTCCAATGTGGAAAGCCAATGTTTACTTATTTACCGTAGGAAGAAAATTTCATAAGTGTATGAAGTGTAGCTTGCACATGTATCCCACAAGCCCCCTCCATGTCCCCAAGAGAGAAATTATTTATTTATCTGTTTATCAGTTTAAAGACAGTAAAACAAGCTCAGAGGAAAGAAAGCTGGCTTTAGGCAGTAGTAAATAAAGTGGCACTGGGTTTGTTTTTTTAATTTCTTTTTTTAAATTATTATGATCATGGTTATTATTACAATATTATTGCTAATTATTTATTCTTTTTGTATGGGTTCCAAGTTGAATGATCTCATAACTAATATTTGTTGTAACAGTGAAAGTTGTTTGCCAACAAATAAATTACTGACATAGCTTTGCGGTTTTCAGCCTCTTGAGTGTTATTCGTTATGACAACAAAATTAAATGCAAACAGAGATTTTCCCCAAACAATGTTTTCACTCTAAATATGCATTTCAGGCCATTCAGGGAGATTACACACTGTACAATATGTATGCCAACAGCTGTTAAAACATCTAATGTCTGTCGGTGTCCTACCTGGGTGTATAAGAAGCTTTAACACTTTTAGAATAATTTAAAGCATTTTATTTTTGGAATAATGTTGACAGGTAAATATTGATTTGAAAGACTGACCCACAGTCAGCTGATGAAAATAATTTTAAACCATCTGAGAAGTGGCTATGCACAACATGAAAACAACTGTGCAGGTTGAGAGAAGGTTGGTGTATATATTTGTGTAAGAGGAGAGTCTTTGGTACTTAGAACAAAGACCTGCTCTAAGTTCTTTCATTGTGTAATTTACACCTGGGTGCCACAATAGTACCATACAAAAAAGGAGATATACTGCCCGAGGCACAAGACTTTGTTCTGAAAGTTTTGTTTTACTTTATTCAGTGACCACAACATATTATTGTCTATGACTAACAGGCATAGTAGTTTGTGATCCCATGTGCTTATGCAAAATAGCCTGCAGATGCTGGGCCATGTTAAGAGACAGTCCAGCAGCAAATCACCTGTCACAGCATAATAAGTTAAAGGAGTGACTGTTGTTCTTCTTCAAATAAGCCATGGCCTATTGATGACCCGAGTCTTGGTTGAATGCCTTTCCTTCCCTTTCTCCCTTCAACCTTACTGCAAACACTGCAGAGTGAGGAGGCACGAGTTATATTGACTGTACATGCCATGGTTCTCAGAAATCCTGCAGATGTTGCTGTAGATGAGACCACCTGGGACCTGTTAGCTTGGCAAGACTTCTTATCAGAGTTACAGCGCAAGTTGGAGTTGGAGTTGCCTGGTCTCTGAATGTACTGACAAACAGCCAGGAAGTGGAAATTGCAGGGTCCTTGGCCGTCTTCTATCCTCTCACTAACCCAGTGTTAATAATGCTTTTTTCAGGAGGTCCTAGATTCTGAGATTCTATAGTTAAGGCTACCATGCTGCCTACAATTAAATTAAATTTAATTTAATTTAATTAAACAAAGTGATAGGAAATCTACTTTCCTGGCTTGTTTCAAAATTGAGTCAGGTGTTCTGTCTGTCTACTATGACTAATGTTGAATGCTGCCAAAAATGTACAGGGTGTAGTCCTGCTATTGAATCCAGATGTTGTTTTTTTTCACAATCTGACATGTGATGTACATAAAAGACAATCCCATCTGAAAACAGGCAGTTTACTGTTTTTCTTAAAAGCATAGATCTTGCCCCTGTCATTGAGGTCCAGTCCTTCCCACTGAATTGTGAATGTTACATAATAGGTCTAGTTGCCTATTCTGTTCTCTGCATAATAAGCCTCTTCCACTTGGGCTTGACACCTCCAATCACCTTTGGGAAACAGGTGCATAGTGTTGCCCAGCAATAGCCATTGTCAACCGTTCCCTGGGTGCAGTGTGGAAAACCCCAGACAAGGGATGACTAGTTATCTTTTCCAGTCAGTTGTGCCTCTGGAGGGCAGGACTGATCATTCTCTACTCTCCTCACAGTCGGCAGTAGTGTCTTGCAAGATTGATAGGACCTTGATAGCACCTGACACATTTGCTTTATCTAGCAGTACTTGTTGTGGCAGCACTTGAGAGCCTAAGGGTGTGTTGTATAGAGAAGACTTGTAAATAAGTTGTTCACAGTCGGCTGCAGTTGTGCATGTATATTTGCACTTCCTTTCTTCATAGTGCACAGAAGTTTAATTTTTGTTACACCATTTGATTGTGAAGCTCAGCTTTTTGGTTTAAACTGCAGGCAGCATTGGTCTGACTCCTGACAGTGTATAGATTTCACATACAAAGTCATTTGTAAAAAAGTTGTTAAATACATTATGGCAGCACACATTTCCTGTGTCCTGGCACGTGTCACATTTCAATGGACTACTAGTCAGGATAAAGATGACAATCCTGCTTCTTTACAAGAGAGATTACATGGGTCTTCATAAGAAGAAAAGCATGTTGGCATATCCTGGCATGTTGACAAAATGCTGCATGTGTGTTGGTCTTAGGGGAACCTTGGGTTATACGTTCAACCATTGTTGTCAGAGTGAGGAGTCTACTTCTTCAGCTTGAGGCCACGCTGAGATTCATTCCATCATAATGGCACCCAGAGACAAACTCACAAGTGGTTTGTGGTCTATCACCTAAAATCCGTGCCCCAGTAGGTTTGGTATTTAAAACTACAGTTTATGAAAAGAAAGTGCCTTCTCTTAGGGACTGATAAACCTACTTGGATGAGTAGTAAAACATTTCGACCCAACTACAAGGAGTCCAGTTGCCATGACTCAGCTTCTAGATAACTTCACCTGGATGACTGAGAATCTTCATAGACCCTCAGAGAAACACGGTTATGTTCAAATTACTAATGGATATCTTTCCACTACAGAGATAAAATAATACTACTGACTTGGTGTTGTTTGTTTCCAGAGTCATTATTCAACACAGGAGTAAGTCTAAAAAAGTCTACATATTTTCTATAAGACTGTGACAAGGTTTGCTCCACAGGCTTAACTCTTAATTGCACAAGAACAGTTATAATAAAATTGTGACCAATACCTCATCACACCCACATATAATTTATTTCGCACTGTTGTCAGGTTGGTGTGTATTTGTTGTAACTGTACAGCAGATTTTTAGACCAGTGGTTGAATGACAGTAAATTTCCATTACATGTTTTCCAGTAGATCTGGTCTGCGATGTATATCAAAATCTTCATGAAATTGCCATGTACCCTTTTATTTTTAGCAGTGCCATCACAAATGCTTCTTGTGAGACAGTCAGGCATAATCTTTGCACAGTTTCTGTGTATTATTGAGGACTTTCACAGTTTTTTATCTGCTTTGATCATAGATTCGGTTCATGGAAAAGGAAGAAAAGAAAATAATGGAGCAAGCGGAGTTGGAAAATAATGAAAAAAAGGCAGGGAGACCAGCAAAAAGGAGGGCGCAAAAAGGAATGGTAGTTTGAGAAAATAAGTAAAAAGGAGCATTAATAGAAATGGCATTTTTAAAAAATGTATTTTAGCTTTCTTTCAAACTAACTAGAGCCACCTAACACTCTCACTCCCCATGTGTCTGCTTCCCTCCCTTTACCTCCCTCCCCGACTACGCTGCCAGTAGCAGGCTGATTAAACGAGCATTGGTCTATGTGGGTCATATCTCTGCTGGAGTGCTCTGATCGGTTAGTGCTGCCTGGCTGTGTTATCTTCCTGCTCTCTCTGTTTCCCTCCTTCAAGGGAAGGCATTCAGTATGTCTTACAAGGTGACATGTCTCTCAGACTCTGCTCCGAGACCAAAGGCAGAAGACTGCACGGATGAGCAGGAGTATAAATTAAAAGGAATCAATCTGCTTATTGTATATGATTAATTAATGACTGGCAAGCAGTGGGAATCTAAATGTGGCAACTACAGAATGCAGAGACTACAAAAAGCTAAACCGAGCAAGAAGGGAACAATAACGACTCCTTCCTGAAAAGCCACTCATAGCCTAAAATACATCTGAGTTGTTGAAAAAGTATATGTTCAGAAATATTCTAGCAATTCTGAGAAATAACAAATGAAATGAAAAGTCAAATCAAGCAAGGCAGAATTTCATGGAACAATCAGAAGACATATCCACAGTTATGGAGGTATAATATTTTGAATACCGTATACAGTATGTATATAATACAGATTTTAACAAATATTTCAAGGTCTAATTACTGGTATTTTGCACAAGTTTGCTGAAATCATACATACCTGTAATTGTGCATAGATTGAATCACACATGATTGACTGACTTATTTTTAAAGCTGATCACTGTGCTTTTTTTTCCCAGTGAGTCCCCAAGTACTCTGTAATGGATGTAACCTGGTATGCCAGCGGAATGAATGTTAACAATGACTGTGAATGAATGGCATGGTAATAAGCAGCCCCCATTGTGAAACTGATATTACATTGTGGTCTCTGTTAATTAAAGCAACTATGACATTTAAAGCAGCATTTGAATTTGATTAAATGTGGAGAATCAGCCCATCCATATACAGTATGACATTTCAAGATTTCCATCCCATTTCTTTCTTCTGCTCTGTTGAGCACTATAAAGCTCAAGGAGCGTGTTTCTGAGCAATTCTGGAATCTAGTTTAGATTCTGAGCGAAAGTAACGGAACATGTGACCTCACATTCTAGAACTGTATTAAATCACACAGTTTTAATTGTATTGTTCTGGAATTTCATCCGTCATAATGCGGCCATTCCTTAGCTGATTAGTAGCTCGCTGTAAGAAAAAAGTTAATTAGTCTTTCACTAATCCACATCATATTAGCTTCTGAATGGCTAGCCTTTTCCTGACCTCTGGAAACACATCAAAATGCTGAGGGGTCCCTCAAGCTGACTGAATGCAGCGTACAGGTGAGTTTATGCACAGCCATGGCCATGCCAACTCACCTGCTTGCGTTAGCCAGTGTCTGTGCTGCAGCATATGCACCCTTGCTTGTCGTCTCCTCACCTCAATTTTCTGTGAGAGTGCTCAATGGAAGGAAATCAGTTACCAGGTGCACACAGGCCACCCTGAATAATTCACCCCAAATGGCAAAAAGGGAAAAGGAAAGACCTTAGCAAAAGAGTGACAGCGGGTGAACGACAGAGGGAACAGACTAGCCATACATCCATTGGCTTTTTTGAGGTCACGTACACCCCCATGCATGTTTAATTGGCTTTGGGATGGCATGGTGCTTCTGCTGCCTGTGCTGTGAGTCAGACTCACTATGCCTTTTCTGAAGCATGGCTTTTCACAGAGGCTCAGCAATGGAGATACTATTTTGAGAACACATTAGGAGCCCAGAAAACACTGACATTTAGACTATTGCTGGGCTGGCTGGGAGAGGGAGAGGGCTAGTCACTAGTGTATATGACAGATAGACACTGGGTTACCGCCAGTGTGCATTTGTGAGGAGAGGTAGTACACCAGGCCAGACCCATGTCAATTAACTTAAATTGATTCATTTACTTCTTTTAAATGAACAAGTTTCACTAGCAACAAAAGCTGATTAGATTGTCCCAAATGTGAAAATCACAGATATTTCTAACTGCATTATAAAGCATAGGTTCAAATAAGAAAACATTTAAAATTAATAATATATTGTGGACACACCAGGGAAAAACCAGTGTAAATGAAAAGATGAACTGTCAACCCTCTTGGTGCTCAGGAACATTTTCTTAGACCTAGACTGTGCAGTGTCTTACCAATATGGGATCTCATTTACACACTGCATCTGAGCTCTGTGATAGTCTGTGCAAATGTGGAATCAAAGGGTCCAAAACCTTATGGTAACAATTGTACCTTGCATGTTTCCTTAACTCAGCTGTTGTTCTGTATTGCCAGAGTTGTGTAAATTGTACTGCTGCTCTTGCCAGTCATTACCCAGAACTGGACCAAAGCTTGTTTTGATTTCTTAGTTCATAATTTCTTCAGGGTGTTGAATGTTGCTAAATGTATTTTGTGCCTTTTCCACCTTTCTCCCGTTCTGTGACAACACCAGCCACATACTGAAATTAAATTACAGATAATAAGTATCATTTAAATTCCAGTGCTAGGTAATTCATGTGTAAACCAGTTGTAATATTAACTGTAGCTAATGGCAGAAGTCTTAGGTCAGATCTACAGTTAAAGCATTGCAAGTATAAAGTCATTTTGCAGAAAACAAGCTCTGGTTTTACTATGAACACACCACTGAGGAGGCCGTGCCCAAACAAATAATTGCTAGAGGTTATTTCTAGCAAACGTAAAATGTCCACCTGTTCTTTTTTGTAATGTATAGAAACAGCATGCCAGCACACTTTGCAGTTACCAAGATAACCTCTACTTTATTGGTTATTTTCTAGCCTTGCTTTTCTTTAGATTTCTTTTTCTGTCTGAATTCTTAGAAACTTTATTTAGCTTTCTTTACATCCTGCGTTTGATAGAGTATTTCTGTACAGAACTCTACCTTTAACTTCCCTTTATCTGGTTGTATTAGGTTTGTTTGATGCTTTTGTTGTTGCTTATGTAGACCATGTGTACTTTTGACCCCATTCAGTAAAGCACACACACACACACACACACACACACACACACACACACAAAGTCACTGTCAAATAAACTCTCAGTGTGTTGGGTTCATTGCATCAGACTAAAAAGTGGCTGAACAACATAAGCATCCAAGGCACATAAGTTGCTTTGTCTATCTTAAATAGTGTCTTTTAACGCATTGTTTAAAAGCTCAGTTGGAACTATAAATACATAAACACAGGAAGAAACAAAGATAATCCATGAAAGACATGTTGGAACTGTCTGACAAAAGTTAATTAATAATTACCTTTGGGAAGTTGTTTCAAATGTGATGGAGAAGTACCTGCCTATGTTTTTGTTCAATACGTTTTACATTAAAGTAAAGCAGCAATATGACTATGAACAGTAATGTATTTTTGAAAAATAACTGGGATGTAGGGCATATCTGCAGTAGAGCAGACAGGAGTGGCTTCTGACTGTTGTAGATAATGTTTTTGTTTTCGTGGGCATCAATTGTAATGGAAAATGAAAAATACGATTATGACGGTGTTATCCATTTAAAATGAACAGCAAAATCTGTAGACAAGAATGCAAAAAAAATAAAAAATAGATGAAGGCAAAAACAAGGAAAAAAGAATGAGCTGAAACAAAGCTACCTAGCAACAGAACAGTGGAAGAAGTAAGGTGTGAATGATGTGCAGACATGAAAAACATGAGGCAAACAGGAGAGAGGAAGCGCTGTATCTCCACATAACACAACAGTCCAGACTGGTGTCTCCCAGGGGCCCAATCTCCCTTTTTCTTCTGATTGGTAATGAGGCACAGCTGCCTTATAGTGGGCCCAGCAGGCAGGGCCTTGATTGCTACCACTTACTTGAGCAGGCAAAATGTGGCAAAGATGACTAGATTGCAAAGCAAGAGCAAGGATGGGGGACTTTTGGTAATGAAGAGATCCCAATCTTGGTTATTATGATTCAGAACTGTGTTCTCAGCTCAACTAAATACGCTACACAAGTAGTTCTGGCTTGCTTGTTATGTTTTCATTGGCAGTGAATGTGGTGGATGTTTTTTTTGTTTTTTTTTCGCCTGGAAATGTTTTCGTTCTTTTGATATAAGGACTGTAGAGGAAATATAGAAAGTTGCACAGATGCAAGTCTGAAAGTGTAGTGAAACAGTTGTAACTGCATTTGTTTTGTACAAGAACATGAAACAATAGATCACAATTTAGCTGACAAAGGATCTTCTGTATAGTATACATATCATCATTTATCTCTGATTGAGATGCAGTGGAAAGAAAAGTAATAGCACTGTTTGCATTATGCTGGTTTTCTGCATAAATTGGAATTGAAATGTGATCTTCACCAAAGTCACAAATATCAACAACCGATCAGCCAAGCTGAAGCACAGAGGAAGATGGCTGATGCAGCACAATGACTCTAAATATCAAGTACATGGACTACAGAATGGCTTCAGAGACACAAAGGAGTGGACCACTCAAAGCCCAGACCAATAGAGATGATGTGGAATGATGTTAATGAAGAGAGATGTTCACATACATCCTAAGTATATGTTTGAGCCGAATCAGTTCTGTAGGAAAGAATGGTCCAAGATTTCTCCTTGGATGTTGTGCAGGTCTAATCCATAGCCATGCTTGCTTGTTATTGCTGCCAAAGTTGGTTTAATCAGTAATTAAAACACTTTTTCATAGTTACTCTGTATATTTAATGTGTATGTTCAATAAAGACATGAAAGATCATGACTGTTTGGGTTTCATCGACTTAGAAATACTGTGTTTATTTATATATGTGACTTTAGTGAAGATCAGATCACATTTCATGACAAATTTATGCAGAAAACTAGGAACTGCAAACAGTACCATTACTTTTTTGTGACTGTAGAACCCATCATCATATCCTCTTAATTTATCCATTTCCTCATCTGGTGAATTGGAGAATCATCTGGGTGTGTTTCCGCAGGGGCTGACTCACTAGCAAAGTTGCAAGTCTTACTTTATTCCATCCTGCTGTCATGACAAACATATTCTTACCATCATGCAGGTTGTCAGTATGAGTCAACATGGCTCAGATCACAAGAGGCAAACAGAAAACAATGACCACAAGTGATACAGTTAGGATGAAGCGAACGGAGAGTGAATGTAATTGTTTTTGTTTATTTGTTTTCTGCTTGGCCCCTCCTTCTCACAGCTGTCATCCTGGCTATCTGGGGGTGGCAGTTTACCTCCGTATATTTGGATTCTCAGGCTGTTGTTGTTTGGATATGAATCATGAATCCTTTTCTCGTTCCCTTCAGGAGATGCTGGGTGCCAGTTGCTATGGCTACACTACATCGTGGCTCAGAGAGAGACACCTTGTAAGATAAATTTGACCAGTGAGACTTATTCTTTTGTCTGTCTTTCTCTCCTTCACTGATGCTGTTCTAGTTGGCCCATAGCCTCTTTCACTCCTCGGCACCTTGTGAATAAAGCTTGTATTAAATTGAAGATGTTTTGTAAGGATTGAGGGTTCAAGTGGCAGTTTGAATCGGTTAGGTTTCAAGGCTTTCCCTTTTCTTTCTTTTACTATTGTACCTGGAACATTGTACTAGAAGGTTTCAAACTATTTTAAAAGTCAGTTAAAGGAGAATATGTTGGTATTTCTTAAAATGTGGATTGTGATGAAAACTCTTTGTATATATATATGCATCACCATGGCTCTGACTCTCAAACTCTAGTCAAGTTTCATGAGATTTATGTGAGCTATAGTTAGTTCACATAAATCAGTGAATGCAAGAAAACTGAGCACCTACGCACAACTCCTGAAAACAAAGTGTTTGGCTCAGTAGTTTTGGCGCAGCGCTGGTTAAGTATGTGGGTTGAATATTGGGTGCAAACATTTACAGGCTCATATCACCATCCTGCATGTACCTGCATTATTTGCATAGATCACAGATATTTGCATAGAGACAGTGTGTGAGCCATGTTGGTACAGTAGACTATTGACAATAACCAATAGTTGTTTTGTGTGAGAAGGGGCTGTGTAAATGTTGGAGTCTACAGAAGAAATTGCAAAAGCGTCATCAAACATTCAATTTGATTAAATTTCTGCTAGCATGATTACCTGCTATAATGGATGTGCCTGATTGAAAGGCTGTTAATTAATTTCCACAGCCACAACATAACACAAGCACATGGCACACACACACACACACACACACACACACACACACACACCGCATATCTCTTACTGCTTTAAAGGAATGTCTAATAATGAAAATCTGGCATGTGTGGTGTACAAAAATGAAGGGTTGTGGTTCTGATTAGCTGCTTGGTACTACCTGAACTGACTCTGTAGGAACTAGATGCCTCAAGTCCTCCCTCAGTGAACAGGACAACACATTTGTCAGCTAACTGCAACAGCTCATCTAAATTTAAAATGTAATTTAAGAACCATTCAAATGTATAAGCCACAACGCACCTCATAATATTAACAATTTACCACCACATTCTCAGCATGAATGCCATTCACCTGGGAAACTGTGTGTGTGTGTGTGTGTGTGTGTGTGTGTGTGTTATATTGGGCACATCCATACATCTATATTTGTATGTATTTTGATGAATTACAGCCTTTTTTGCACTTGTTCAACATACTGCTAAGACTTGCCCAACCTCACGTGTTGACAATATTGTATATCAGTGGATGTTCAACCCTCACAAGCGGCAAAAGGATTATGTATCTGCTGCCTCTTTTCAAATCACTGATGCAAGAAGTACATTCTCACATGATACAGAGAGAGAGCGCAAGAGAGAGGGGGGGCATATATGTGTTGAGGAATTGAGATCCTTGTACTGTTATGTTCAAACAAAGGTTTCCATAGCAACTACATGCACCATTTGTCCCCTTATCAAAACTCAGGGATGAAGTGCCTCAATTACCCCTCATTCTCATGCACGCACACACATACACACACCCTTAACTTTCAGAGCTGAAAGGGTATCTCTACCTTTGATTGAGAATCTCTTTGTACAAATGGCACTGCTGTATGTTGAGGGGCAATATGAGAGAGTTGATCTCTTGGCTGTTTGAGTCAGAAGAGACTCTTAAGGATGGGTGGCAGTGGCTGATTATTGGAAAACAAGAAGTAAAAAGAGACTCTCTCTCTTTCAAGAAAGGACAAGTGTGTTTAAAACAGGAGTCAACCAAAGATGTGATTCTTCTTCAGATAGTGCCTACAATAGAACTACAGCTTCAGTTAAACTAAAATTGGTCTTGACAAACTAACAATGGTTCACTTGAAGTTTCATTTGAAAATGTTCTCCAGCTTAGAAATGTCTTGTTGGTAGGAAGCAAAAAATACAACGCTGTATGAGTGGAAGAATGGGCAGAAAAAGAAAAGGGAATCCAGTTTGAAATGAGAATATTATTACAGAAATTAAAGACATTGTTTTCAGCAATAGGCTCCAAGATGCAGATTGATTTGTCAACTCACTGCTGTGAGAATGCAGTTCTCATAATCCTAGATATTATCTTTATTATTTAAGGCTTACAGAAGCTTACAGCTAGGAAGTATGTAAAACTTAGAGATAGTCTATATTAACTGAATCTGAATTTATATATTGTTAATATCAAAATTAAAAAGTTAAGTCACCAGTAGAATAAGTAATCAAATAAATTTGCTTAATCTGTTTGTCATAATGAAGCATTCAGTAGTTATATTAAACTTTGGATTATGGATGCTTAGCATTTGTTTTTATTAATTATTCTGTTCTCCCTCGATACTTTTAACTTTCAGTTGTATTATATATGTTCAAGTGTAATTTAAAAATACGCAAATCTACACGCTCAAATTCTCAACGAAACTCAAATTAATTAAATTAATACATGGAATTCTGTTTTGAATGTCATCCAAAACCATTCTGTTCAATTGTATTTCATTCTATTGCTACAACAAGTCAAGCACATCTCTAGAAAAACACAAGAATCAAATGGTAAAAGAAAGAAGAAACATTTTGAAACAGCAGGCGAAATACAAGGGTCAAAGCTTTTACTTTCAGGTCACATATACTCACACATGCACACAGGAAAAGATAAAACACACACACACAGTCTCTAACCTGCTCATGCTGATCCAATCATAGGGCCTGGAACAGGATGGCTTAGGTGTAGGACAATCTGGGGATTGCACAATCATCAGAACAAATCCAACCAAAAAGATCCCAACTCTCATTGGGACAGACAGTTGTCTCAGCTTGTCAGGTCAGGGGCAGCAGACTGTTGGGTGGAGTATTGATACCCTGAACTCAGAGTGCTGGTCTGAATACCAATAGTTACCCTGTTACTCTATCCTCTCACTGTATTACTCTGATTAATAATCAAAAGGAGACAGATGTTTTGACATCACATAGCTGTATGAAAAATGAAATAAATATAAAAAAAAGTAAATTACCGGCAACATACAACATGTCAGGGTTGTTCTTCTCTTCTCTGTCTTTTAGGCAGATGGATAAACGGTGCAATGAAGGGTTTCTGTCTTGTTGCCTTTTCTGAGGCTTTTTCTATTTTTAGCCAAAAGTGTCAGTCTCTGTGATCTGTCCAGACATCAGTTCATCCACACTAAAACAGCTCAACAAATGTCTGATGAAATGCAATGCAGTTTTGAACAGATGTTCATGGCCGCCAGACAAGTGGTCAACTGACTTTAGTGATGCTTTGACTCTTCCAACAGTGGTATCATGCTGTGTTTTATAGTAAAAGGTCTGGCTTGATTGCCATAAACTTTATATACAGTACTGTGCAAAAGTCTTAGGCCACCATTAGTTTCGGGAGTGCTATTATGATCATATATATTTATTT
>JAUBNQ010000001.1:12991884-13003933 GCA_032353495.1 Ctenopoma kingsleyae | reverse complement strand
TACAGCAGTCACAAAAGCAGTCACCATGTGATGCACTTTCCCAAACACTAAAACTACGTTTGAAATAGTTTAAAATGAGACAATGAAATCTCGCAAATTGTCACAAATACATGCTGTACACCCACAGATATTATAAAAACCAATAGACTGAAGGTCTTTGTAGGCTGACTGTGTGTGCCTGTTTTCTATATCCATTCTCACACAACAAAATGTACCACCAAGTGGGTGTCTGATTGTAACCATGGAGATGAACTGACCCTATCAAAAAGAACCATAACCTTATTCAGCCAAGCCAAGCAAGCAAAGAATAACAATATCATTGATCCCCAACATGCTCTGTAACACAAACCAATGTGGCCCATACACATAAACACGACCTAAAAAACACATACAGATATATTGTATATGCAGAAGGAAAGAGCAACAAATTGTGTGTTTATTCGTCCCCAATACTGCTATAGAATTCAAAAAACACACCCCAACACCTGCACCTGACCTTCAGTGTTATTAAGGAGCCTTCCTGACACTGACACAGCTCTTCGCTGAAGAAAGCAATTCATCCATTTTCCAATAACTTACCACCCTAGGCAATTATGTCTGTTTTTCTGCCACCTCTCTGCTTCTCAATAAAGTGCTCATAAATGGGGAGGGCAAAGATGTGAATCAAGGAAGTGATTTTGAAAAGATTGCTGGGTGTGTGAGGAAATGAGACGGTGAGAGCGAGTGTGTGCGAGAGAGAGTGAGAGAGATGGTTGCGTTAAGAGATGTGTGAAGATAGCTAAAGTGAAAGTGATATTAAAAAGCAGGAGTTAAAAGGAGAGAGCGGGATGAGGGTTGGTGGCAGAAGTAGGGAATTTGACATGTCTGAAGCGCAGAGGCTGTGTTCAGCTCAGCTGCAACGAGAAATTGCTTTAGCAACAGACACAAAGGAAAAAGTATTACACAATTTAAAATTTTAATCACACCTACATTAGGTCACTTACAGGTTATACAGGTTACCTTGCTTAGATTCTAGACAGTATACATAGACATAATAACGAGTTAGTGCTTTATGCTAGTCTTTATTCATAAGTCAAAACCAATTAATTTACGTCCCACTGAAAACTGAGGATGGCTCATTCAATAAATTATATTTCAGTCTGTAATAGCACAAGAACAAATTAATATTTTCAGTCCAGCTTGTTTAAAAACATACAATAATTCATCTTTATAGGTTCTTTTTTCCACAAAGAAAAAATTTAAATGGGACCAAATAGAGATAGTTTAACAAGTGTCTACACAGAAAAGGGGTGGGTATAATTAGCAAGAATTTATTGAATTTTTTATAATTATTTAACAAATCATTTTAACAATTTCTTTAATTACTTTTAATTAAACTGTTAAATTATAAATAGTTATAGACACATTACATAAGTGGGTTTTGTTTTTAAAAAAAAAAAGGGTGTCAGGAAAAAGGTGTTTTTGTCCTACTTTAAATGACTGAAAACTCATTTTGCTCTCACTCCAATGCTCTATAGAAATAAGCTGCTGAGGCTCATTAGCAGTAAATCCAAAAGACCCCTGGTGCATGCACAAACACACATACACACACACACACACACACACACACACTCATACACCCACACATACCGTGTTTAAAATGTTCTCTATTCTCTCTGTGACCAGAAAAATGGAAACCCCTGTTCAGTATCACCTTTTTCTCACCCAACAGCTGCCACGTTATGTTTATAGCTGACCACACTAACGTCACCATTTCAACAAAGCTGAAAAGATCTTGTATATCTCTTTGAGGAAATTTGTATAGGCTTAAATGTGCCACTGAAATAATTAAACCTGATACAAAATGCTAAACAGGGAGACTTAAACAGAAGTGTTACCTAGGAAATGAATGATTACTAAACTCTAAAAACTTACAATACATTTTATAATGTAATGTATCACAGCCAATGACTGAGCATCAGTGAGATTTTGCAAGAGCAGCTTTAACATAAACTTTAGAAAAGGCTTCCACTCCTTCATCAAGAACAGGAGGCGCAATTTTAAAACAAAGCTCATGTACTGCTTTAATATCTATCTCAGTGTCTTCTCTATGGTTATTTTCTCCTTAGTGTTCTACTCCTGTTGCATCCCACTGCTGCATGTCTCACAGTTGGTTTCACCTCCTTCACTTACAATGGCATGACTTGTTTACAGGTGGAGCTCTCTCCAGAGAGACTAATAATGCCCACAACTGCGATACTGCTGCCTACACCATGTGCCCAGGCTTAACTGGAAAAAGTGAGGTAGGGGTAAGTAAGGCGAAAAGACAGAATATGTGTGTGGGGGCTATACATGCAACGTGAGAAAGGAAATAATACTGAGAAGATTAACTAAATGTGGACACGCCAAGAATGATATAAATTTCAGTATTAACATTACTTTTTATAAGCATTTGTAGACATTTTATAACATAATACTGATTGTTCTATTCACTGGTATGCTATATTACTCACAAATGATAATCATACCACATGCAGCAGGCCCTCCATACATACACACCTAAGTGGAAAGATTTACTGAAGCAGAAACTTTCAAACGGTATTTTACAACTTTCTTTCAGCTTTATTTTCTGTCTATCCGCTCTTCTCTTGTGTGTCTGCACACACGCACAAAACTTTCATGTTCCCTCTATACTGTCATCCACTGACGCCAAAGTGCCTGGTGATTGCTGGGACTTAGCTGGATTGGTATTTCAGACTTTCTGTGTAACCGTGTGTGTGTGTGTGTGTGTGTGTGTGTGTGTGTGTGTGTGTGTGTGTGTGTGTGTGTGTGTGTGCATGTGTGTTTGTGTCTGTTGATCTGTTTTCACAGTAAAGTGTGTGTGTAAATGCAAGCTCACGCTTACACTCACATATACAGTAAATACACACATATACAGAGCAAATAAACACAGCAGTGAATGACTAGTTATTGCAGCGTCTTCTGAAGGATCTGCGGCTGCATGTGCTCAACGAGCTGCGGAAGCTTCAATAAAGAGGGATGAAGGAGAGTCAGGGAGAAGGGAGGAGCGCTGGACAGGAGCAATCATCTCCTCATAATGACTATTAAATCCCACCCAAAATGGAATAGTGCTTGATCCTCCATATTCAATCTCCAAAGTCAGAATGCTAACTTTAGATGATTGTTTTAATCATGCAACAGCAAACATCCGGTTCCTATTACCATACTCTTGGTGGTCTAAATATTATTGGTTTCTGTCATGACATTGCCTATGTTGCAGTTACACCATATGACATGAAGTTGCATTCAGTCAGTCTTTCATCATTTTAGGGATGGCAATGTTGGTCTGTCGGTCAGATAGCCAATCCACCACTTTGGTCCAGACTGAAATATCTCAAATTTAAAGATGGTTCTTAAATTTTATACAGATATTCAAGGTCTCCGGGGGATTAATCCTAATGACTTTAGTGATTAGCAACAAATGTGAATTTGCTATAAGGAACATTAAGCTTAACAAGTCCTGCTGTGCCTAAGTACAGCCTCAAAGAGCTATGGCTTTAATTTGTGCTTTGCTTCAGCATATATGGAATTTTTTAGCCCTACTTTATATTTGTTCATCAACCTTGCTTCCAGCAGCAGGCCCAGAAGCTGTCAAGCACAAAGTGAGTGATAGACTAAGTTAGTAACTAGCTACTAAACATAGTGGAGCATTTAGCATCTGTTTTTCTCAGCTAGAACGAGAGTTCCAAAAATCCAAACGAATGCTGCAAATATTCCATAACAACTTTATAAGGTTATATAATATTAGATGTTGTGTTTACAGTTTGTTCCACTGCCCCCATTTGGCCAAGAAAATCAATTAATACAGTTTTGAAGGGACAGTAACCAATATATGACTGTAAAAATGGCAGATAACACAACAAACATATGTAGGCCTATGAAAAGCATGCACCTCAAGAAACTAAAATTATGCAACTCACTAGTTCAATATATTATTGTCCTTGACAACTGAAATATACTGTAAAGCTTACAATGTCCCATGGGAAGAAATGCTAGGCTTCAGTGCAGTATTAGTATAAAGTATAAAGCAGAGTATTATTAAGTCTTCCTGTTTTAAATTCCTGATATATTTATTTAGTAGGTTATGTAATCAATTATTTAATAGCTGTTATTTGACAAAAACAGTGGGACTGACATACACAATAAATCATTTTCATGATCAAAATTAGTGTATTGCTGGCCAAAAGTTGACCGAAATACTGAAATAACAATACTGTACTTGTATTTCTCCAGAATATACTCAAATACAAAGTGCACAGAAAGAAGGATATAAACAAATGTGTTGTATTTTACATTGGTAAATGGACTTTCTGTGTGCTGAAATGTTATTGGCTCATGAATGTTTATTGCTAATGAAAATATGGGCTAGAATAAGAATTTTCTAGATTGTAGTATACTCATTTTATGCTATTGTATAGTAAAAATGTTCCTCATTACACTCTTTAACATAATTTAACCAAGCAAAGAGATACTGGATAGAATATGAATCTGTCTGTTTTACAGTTTTGTAAAGGGATGGCCTTTAAACTATCTATAATGTCCAACCTAAACAGTCTATTAGGCTACCCTGTTTGTCTCATTAATGGGGATGATAAGAGAGAAAATATGTGAAGTATTATATCAGATTGTACTTTATTATTCAATTGGTTTTCCATTTTCGTCTGGGAAACACTTATGAAAAGGGAAGAGGATTATGAGAGATGCTGGGAAAGTAATGTGTGCCAGCTGATATCAGGGGAATTCCTGAATAAATTAAGCACAAAAAAATACAGATAAACATGGACACAAATGCAAGCACATACACAATCTCTCTCTCACACACACACATGCACGCGCACACATACACAAATAAATGACCGACCCTTAGTGTTCCCATGACATCCACTACCACAAAGTACAGTTTGTTGAGCAGAAAAGTTACTATGATTCACCCAGAACATAAGAGGAATCTACAAAAATAACAACAACAAAAAAAAAAACAAATAGTGAGATGAACCAGAAGTGTATGTAAGTAACTTTAGCAAAATTTGCAATTTTAGTCATTTTATTAACAGTTACGTTGTCTCTCAAAACTTTACAATGTCACCACCTTGTCTGTGACACTCAGCTCCAAGCAAATTATTTCCTGTAGCAGATGTAAATCTTTAAAACAGCAAATATATTGTTTTAGTAAAACTCTGTAGCACAGTAATTTTGTGAAAGAACCAATGCATTTATTGGAGTCTATTTTCAGCTGCAGATGAATACACATTTAATCAGCCAGTGAATATTTACAGTGCCAAGTAGGTGTATGTGAGATTCGTTAAAAATAAACTGCAGTGCCTATGTTCATCATAATAAAGGACCATGTCACCAAGTGCAATGCTGTGGCTCATTTATGTGTTTTTTAATAGTTCTGGAAAACAACAGGCCTTCAAAGCAGATACCTTTATTTATTTAGAACAATGCATGTAATAGAGTATTTCTTGTTGTTGCAAGTTGTTCAGTGCCTTATCTGTTTCTCTGATTATGTAACAACTTGCAAAGGTATGTATTCACTTATTAAACCTAAAGACTGTGGTGCCTCTAACAGTAATGTGGCAGTGGCACTTCGGTGGGAGTTGTGTTTCTCTAATAATGACAGTATGTTTGCAGTTTGTAAGAATTCAAACACCATCATTATGAGTTCTGCCCATGAGTAAGACAACCCGTCATGCTATGATTGTTATAGAATCTGTTTCATAAGCTGCACTTTAGCTGTAAATGTGCAGCCCCCTGCCATCAGCAGCAGCACCGCCGTGTCCAGTCCCCTGCAGAGTTTGACTCTAAAAGCTGTAAATATGCACCTTTTATCGGGATGACGCAATGAAATATAGAACCACTGGAAACATTGGAACTATTTTTCTGAATGTTATTCACAAATTAAAGCTTATAAACACACCACAGGTGCTTCTCGATATGACATGTACTATGATCTGCTGTGCAAGTCAAAATCACATTATTACTCTGGCTAAAACTTAGTAAGAACTGTTTTTCAGCCTGGCAAAAAAATCAATCTTGTTTTATACCTGTAATTCAGGACAGCATGATCAGTGTTTGTAACACAAACAACTCTCTCAAATATAGAAACCCATCCAAAAATGCAAGAGGAGAAACAGAAAATGAGGCACAAGCACTGAATGAGCAGAGACGCAATACATCAATCATTGCTTGTTTGGAGTTGTTCATTGTCTTGTGTTTTGCACACTCCCAGCTGACAAAAAATGTCGTGCTGGTGAAAAGTCTCCATGAATATCAAACATTAGCATCATAAAGCAGTGCTTCACGCACACATGCTTCTTTTTGGCAATGATGGTCAACTATTCTCACTGTGGCCATGCTAATTGTTTTTTTTATGCCGTTAGGAATAGAATAGGACCAACTGGTGACAGACTGTAGGCGGACAATGCTAGCCTGCATCTAGCACCATGGAGCATTCATTTTTGCTTTCACCCACATTAATCACATGTGTCTTCATAAATCTGAGTGAAGACGAAAATGGAAATTTATAAAGCTAAGCCAGGCATGTAGACTGTACATGTTGATTTTAACAATGATTTTTAGACATGCGTGGATTGTTTCATAGCAGCTCCATAAGTCCTTGAAAAATGTACAGTAGTTTGTCTTGGCAGTATTAGACAATGTGGGCCTGTATTTACTTTACTTTACTATCTGACAGAACAGTGCTTTGACATTTTTATTTCTATCTTTGAGAGAGTTGTTTTTAAATATAAATCAAGATTTGACTATAAACCACTTGGGAAATATATATGAAAATCCATTTTGAAATTTTTGGGTAAACAGATGTTGTTTTGAAGACGTTGTTTGTGAAATGCACTGTACGCTGGATGACTGTTATAAGATCCAGTGAGAGAATACAGAATGGATATAGAGGATATAGCAGACAGAGTTACAGACAAACTGACTGTGCGCACACACACACACATACACACACACACACTTTACTTGAAATGATGCGTTTGAGGGGCTTAATGGTGGTGATTATCAGACACGCACTCAAACACATGCACACACATGATGTGTAGGACCACATTACGGGCCTGCTGTTCAGGAGTTGGTCATTCTGTGGCATTTGGAAAGGGCACGAGGAGCATCACTCACCAAAACACACACTCATACACACACACAAGCTGGTTTCCATCACTTCAGAGGACAGTGCATTTACTTAGATTCATTTCCTTGGGACTTATCTTATGTTGTTATGCATTAACCATAACAACAACATCCCTAACCCTAACCCTTACCCTAACTTCAACCTAACCCTAAACTTACTCTACCTATGAACCAAGTCATCAGTCTAAAATTCAACGATTCTGTACTGTACATGTGTAGTCAGATTTAGGTCCCCACAGTGTGAGTAAGACCTTTAACACACACACAAACAGAGCTTTGACCTCCACACCATGAGGTGTCAGCATATCCCCCCCCCACATACAGAAGCTCAATACTCAGATTAACATCAGAAGCCAGGATTAGCTTGCTCCTGCCAGGTTTGGACAGTACACACTCGTTTCACCTGGTTGCGTCCTATAGCGTTCAAGTGCCACCCACACAACCACACAGCACTTTTGCATCTGGTAATAGCACACACTGAGCCTATCTGTACATGCATGGATCGGGTAAGAGTCATTGTTTGACATTCACTGATGAAGGCTGACATTACAGAATGAAGCTAATGAATGACTGAAAGACTGCACAAATATATTAATACACTGTAGACGTGTGTGTGCTTCAGAGGAAAATAGTGGAAATACAGAGAAAACCTTTAACCCTTACTGTATATTCATGAAACCCCCATTCTCCTGTTACATAAACAGAAGAATAATGCATTAATGCTGTTTGTTATCTCACATTCACAAGCCTATAAGACTCATTCTGGGACACTGTTTCTGCTACTAAGTACAGAATAGCTGAAAAACTGCCTCGGCAACAAAACTCTGCCCCATCCTTGATTATCTGTGCTGCCTTACATAACGATGCCTCACCAGCCACCTCACAGCGAGCGAGCGAGCTTGTTCAAAATCCTTAAGAGGCGTCGCTTCCTTCTTTTGCATTGTCAGATTTAGCAAAAGAATTGACTGGCTTGACCAGTCAGTCAAAATCAGATCATTGATTTCTTCGATGGGAGGTTTGAAGAAAGGGCACACTAAAAAGTGTCTGAACAAAGCTACAGACTTCTGGCCTGGTTTTGTGTGTGACAACATATCAGACCTCTGTGTCTCCTCTATTACAGATGCTTTGTCCCATGATCTTGTCTATTATATTTAACAAGGAAATCTGGATGCTTGTGCAGCCACAGCGTGCTTTTCATTCAGAAAGGTTAGCAGATGAGCTACACCCCTGAGACTGGGGTCAATACAGCAGGTTTATCTGTTTTTATGTTCTCCGTCTGTCTGAAATGCTGCAGCTCCTCTGGTTCGATGAGTCACTCACCACACTGCAGCAGAAAATAATGCTATTCTACTGCCACCTTGTGGTCAATGTAATTATGGAGTTTAATTCCCTCCATTTCAGTAAAACAGTATTTAAACACTTGCATCTTCATCAAAGCTAAAATGTTTGCTAACACAACGTGCCACTGTAAAATAAACTGTTAATAATTACTAATTAATAATATGCATGAATATGAATTATGATAATTTGTTTACAAAATGAGTAACTAGCATCTTTAATTTACTTCAATGTCAACATAAAATATATAAATATAAAATATGAAAAGGCACATCACACTTCAAGCTGACTTGTATATTGCAATACAGTATTTGGTAAAATATGGGGATACTCATCTCTGTGTATTTTTGGTGAGTTTTCTATACTTTAAGCTTTGGTTCCAGTTAAGGTAAATCTTAATATCCCAGACTACAGCTCTTGTTTTAGTGTGCCACGTCCACTGTGCACAGAGCTAGGTGCATAAAGAAATAATTTAAAAAGTATGATGGAAAATCTTTAGTAGCCTGCAGAGATCCCTGACTGCAACCCCAGCCAACACCTTTGGGATGAATTGGAACACTGACTGCGAGCCAGACTTTATCGCCCAGCATCAGTGGCCAACCTTGCTAATGGGCTTTGTGGCTCGATGGGAGCAAACGCTCGTTGAAAAGCTTCACAGAAGAGTCACAGCTATAGCAGCATATTTGGGATTTTTGTGTTGGAATGAAAGGTTCAGAAATCACACGTCTATACACCTCTGGCCATATAGTTTTATTAGTAGGTTTATTAGACTTGTAGTAATGACTTCCTCTCTTACTATGTGTCCCACTGTCTAACCAGTAACAGGGGCTGCAGATTAGCCTCAACTACATGACCTATGTACCTGTATAAATAGCTGTTGGATTTTCATGCATACTTATTTTTTAATAAACATGCAAATAAATATCTTCTTTCTTTATAAGTAAATACTTCAAAACAACAATCTCAACACTCCAGGGCACAGACTACATACACCTACACAATGTACAGCAGTATGCTAAGTTCCAGAGTTCAGGCTTTTTAAGGTTGGTCTTTTCTATCTTTGGCTTTTATAGTCCAACAGCAGTTTGACCCAGACACCTGAGAGAACAGCACAGACAAATGTAAGAATGAGCCGTGGAAGAAGAAAAAGAAAATGAGAGAAAAACAGTGTCTGTCTGTGTGTGCGTTTGTTGGCAACTTTGTGTGTGTGTGAGGTGCTTTCAATTCAGAAGCTGTGGCATCGAACTGTCAGTGAAGCCCAGAACTGCTGACAGGTAGTACACAGACACGCGTGCACACACACACACTCATACGGTTGTAATTGAAAGCTGTCACTTTGAGATTTTCTCCTCCACAGGGATTTGCACTGGTTGGCTGCGGCTCCAGGACTTGACTCGTCTTTTCTCTTTGATATTACTCCTCACCTCTCGATTACAGTGCTGACTCTCTCTCTCTCTCCTTGTGTTACTGTAGTACATAATACAGAAAGACCACCTCATCCCTGTCTTCTACATGCACACACCTGCTAATAAATAACAAAATCTCACAATATTATCTGTGAGAAACAACAAACCTCTACAGAATAATAAAGAAAACACTAAACTGAATTTAATTCAGTCTCCAGTTCTGTTTGCTGTGACAGCATCACTCTAATTGGCCATGTCTGTACCTTGACTTGCCCAGATTGTTGTGGCTTGAAAGTGACTAAAGCTGAAGTGGTGAGGATAGAATAATTTATGTTTGTCACTTCACAAGTCTCAATATTCCCTGATGTCTAAATATTCTCCCTTTCTTTTCTATTCTCTCTCTGCCATGACTAAACAGCGTAATTCATTCATTATGGATTAGGCCCTAAATTAGATTAGCACATATTTAATCATTCATGTGGGCTCACTTCTTTGACTGGCCTACTGAATCATTAATTAGGAGTTTTGGAGATGCTAATTTGTCCTAGGATCCACATGAACATCTGAAGAGTTAGATGGACTGATGCCTGTTTTTTTATGTTCTGTGCAGTGCTGTACCTCCACGGACAGTAAAGGTTTTTCCTCAAAAAAAGGCTGTAAAAGGATTAAGGATAATCTTTTAGGATAATACACCCAACCAATGACTTGTGTCCACCCACCTGTATGCACACAAACACAGCTGAGGTCAAACTGGATTGTTTTAACATTAACATCTCAGGTTTTTATCATAAAGTCACAGGAACAAATGGCAGGAATGAGATAAGATGAGTTTAGGCCAAAAATGTCTAATGTACACAAACATGGACAGACACTTAAAAAAAAACTGAACTGGTACTTTTGAAAGTGAGAACACAATATACATCAAAAACTAAATCTGACAAAACAATCAGAGGGCTGCTGTGACCTGCTTACTTTACATGCACGTGCACATCCTTATAACAAATGCATGAGAGATAACCACAGCATACAGCTGAACAAAGGAAACCAAAGTGAGTTTCAAATTTGGACATTTTCTCTCAGTGCAGGTAGTAAAAAAGTGCAATGAGTACTCAGTACCTGTATGTGTGTCATGTATACACATAGACCTGCTGATCACTAAACAATAGCTAAGACCTGTACGTTAGTTATAGATCACCAAATGTGACAGACCAGCAAACAAAGGAATACTATGGATCAAAAATATTATGTACCTCTTCTCACAAAGCATTCACAAAGACAGCACTCTTGCAGAATATTCAAGTCAATCACACCTAAAAGGAAACCTGTGAAACATTACAATATCTAAAGAGCTTTGAGAGTAGTGCATCATTCTCAAGGGTACGTCCTTGAAATTGTTAATTGTAAAATTCAGTGACAATTTCTGTGTGTGCACAACCTTATGCACGTGATAGAACTGAATTGGTTAATATGGGGAAAATGTCCTTTATCATCTTCCTCCAGTTTGAGATGAATAGCTCTACTCTGTGGCTTATATTCCCCACCCTGCTGCTCATGGGTGCTTAGCTCTCTATTTGTTTTGGTGCCCTGGTTATACTGCAGCCTTATCTCATCTCTTCTCTCACCTGATTACCCAGTGGTGGAGTCGCCTTGCCTTCTCAGTCCAGCTTCACTTGGCTGAACTGATGTGCTCAGTTTCATAAGAGGTAATATAGTTGGGGCGTTTTGAAAATTGCACCAGCTCCAGTCTCCAATACAGCATGTCTTAGGATGCAGTGAATAGTGACAAGAAAGGCTAAATCATGTCTATTGATCACCATGCAAGAGAGATCATAGCTTCACAGCCAAGATGGCACTTTAGGCGCATAACAACAGTCAGTTCCTTTAAGGAGTGGATTTTTTTCTTTGGAGGGATGCCAAAGGAGTTAAAGTGCTGTAGGTTTAGCCTCACATCTAAACCCCTTTAGTCCTTACAAACACAACAAAGTCACAGCATTCACTGTAACACAGTAGAAGCTGAGGGTTTTCATCACTACAATCTGTAACTTTCCACCAAATGAAACTGCAGATGTCGTATTTGTACTTTGTTTAAATAAACACAGACATGAACACGTTTT
>JAUBNQ010000001.1:12951551-12970829 GCA_032353495.1 Ctenopoma kingsleyae | reverse complement strand
TGCAAAATCGATTACCTCAATTTTTTTTTTTGACCAACTGGTGCATATTCATATGTTGTGTTTATTAACAGTTTCCTGTATTTCTTGTATTTATTTTATTATTAACTAATACATTCTGCCTATAAACTAGAATGTTAAAAAGAATAGACAAGGTTAGGAGTATTTTCCACAGTTGGATTTGAAAATGGACTCCAGACAAACTTTATGAGTTCCCTTGTTCTTACAGGAAAAGTTCAATCAAGATGTGTATAGCCAGTGTCTGCATTTTGAATGAAGCTTATCTAACTTTCACCTTGCTGCTCTTTTGGTTTCTTTTTCTTGTGCTTTATGTTTCCATCCTCCCCCAGGTTTGTGTTTATAATGGGAACATCCATAGGCCTGTCAATCAACTCCATGCTGCGTGCAGGATCGACTCGCTCTTCGCTGTTGAGAAAAGTTGTGTGGAGGAGTCTGCAGCTCTTCCTCATTGGTGTCTTCGTCATCAACCCAAACTACTGCCAGGGACCTTGTCAGTATTACTTTATGAGTACTTTGATGTTGTCCATAATGTTTATCATATTGCAAGCCATTTACATGATCAGTGGGCCATGTTTTATTGTTTGAAACTTTGTGTTTTGCTTGCGTGTGTGCTCACGCTCCATGTTCATCCGCACAACAGTATCTTGGGACAACCTGCGAATCCCAGGTGTGTTGCAGCGCCTTGCCTGGTCATACCTGGTGGTAGCCTGCCTGGATCTATTGGTGGCGAGAGGTCACCTTGACATCCTTACAACGGTCAGACAACAGCTCAGTTTCAGTCATTCTTGAATTTTGTTTCTGTTTAACTGATATAAGAGTTCAGCCCTGTGATAGACTGACTGGTGACCCAGTCCAAGTTTTCCTCCAGTCCTCTCTTCCAGTGACGACTGTGACTGGCTCCTGCGACCCGTACCAGGAAAAGTGTTTAAGATGATGGATGGATAATATGATAGTTTATTATAATATAATTAGCTTATCTAATGTTTACATAAAAGTATACATTCATTTTGATGCACCCATGCTTAATGTATTTTGATTGACAATAAAAGAAGTTTAAAATATAAACGAAGTTTAAAATATAAAAATTTAATTGACGAGTTTCTATGTTTTCCAGGATGCTTGGTGGTCCCCTGGACTTGACATCTTGCTCTACTGGCCAGCTTGGCTATGTGTTATTCTCTTAGAAATCATCTGGGTGTCCCTCACTTTTCTACTTCCTGTACCAAACTGCCCAATGTGAGTCAGGGAATGTTTGTTTATACTATAATGTATCATAATAATATGTAATATGCATTTATTAAGTGAAATACTCAGCAGGTAGATAGATATTCCTTATTTTAGAAGTATATATGCCCTCTGATCACTTTCTCGTTGGCAATATAAAATACAAATTTGCTGTGTATAAGCACAACTAGTAGTTTCTCTGCAGTGTACTTTCAGTGTTGATATTAAATGTTTTGTTTCCTGTAGTTTCCTGTAATTTCTTTTTTTTCTTCTATTTTTGATATCCTTTATCCTATATTAATAATGCTGACTTTATCCCTCTCTTTGGAGCAGAGGCTACCTTGGGCCAGGTGGTATCGGGGACATGGGCCTTTACGCTAACTGCACTGGTGGAGCAGCTGGTTTTATTGACCGGTGGCTGTTGGGAGAAAAACATATCTACCAGACTCCCTCGTCACGGGTTAGTGACACCAGACATATTAATTTTTCATAATTCAGGATGTGAGGGTTGAACTTACATATTACATACTATAAGGTTTCCCTCTGATAGTCCGTCACACACTTGGTAACCTCAAAAAGCTCGTGCAAAAGGAGATTGTGTCAGAACTTAACTATATTTATAAAAATCCACTTCTGTTTCCACTTCTCATTAAGGTGATATATGCAACTCACATACCATATGATCCAGAAGGTGTTCTTGGCAGCATCAGCTCAATCCTCATGGCCTTTCTTGGGTTACAGGTTTGTAATGTCTATATGTATGTATGTTTTTGACTTCTTTTGTTCAGATTTCTGATGTAAAAAAAAATACATTTGCAGGATAAACTAAAGGAAATGCATTTCTGGTTTTAATACTTTTAATCTCCCCAGGCAGGAAAAATAATCTTACACTACAGAGATCTCCACACAAGTATTATGTCAAGGTTTCTCATATGGGGTCTGATTTTGGTAAGCGCATGAACTTGTCACACCACATCCTATTCTTCGAAAGTACTGTATGTCCACACATGAATAGCAGTGTATTGTTACTTATGAAGAACTTCTTAAAGAAATAACTTAGCAAAATAGTATTTCGGTCACATTGTTTTGATGTTCATTTGAGTTTTCTTAATTTAGTTTGAATAATAAAATCTTTGTAACACACAGGGAGTTCTCTCAGCAGTTCTGACTAAGTGTTCCAGAGACCAAGGTTTCATTCCTGTCAACAAGAACCTGTGGTAAAGTTTCCTTTTATGCACTTTCACATGGAACAATGTTTGCTCAGCAGTTGCTTTTTTTATAACGCAGCTGTTGACTGAATGTTTGGGGAAGTTGCCGCAGCACGTTCAGAGTTAAAAAGTTAAGACACATTCCTGGCGTCTTTTATTGTTGTGCCACCATATTTTATAACTTCCAGTTTGTTTTAGTACTTCATAGTGGCCTGTAGCACTTTATATTGACTCTGTTGCTGTCATTTCTTTAGCTGTATGGCAGGTTTTTGTGACAACGTTCCAGCTTGATGGACAATACATTTCGGGGTCTAATCTTTCCTTACTTTATTTTTGAATGTTTTAAAACACACTGTCTCAGTTTTTCACATTTGTGTTTAATTTCTAAGCAGCCACCCCCTAAATGTTAAAAACATAAATATTTAATGTGAAAATGCAGTCAGAGTTGGTCAGAAGAATCAGGTTCAGACATTGTGTAGAGTTGTGCTTTCACACATGTAGCGCACAGCACGAGATTGTCCAAATCACAAGAAGAGAAACTTGATTTCAGCAAGGGAGTGGGGGCGCCAGTGTAGAGCGTGAGATAGGCATGACATGACACAGAGGAGATCACATTCCAACATTACCCAGACTTTGTTCTGGACGACTTGCAGGATAAAGTTCAGGTAATGTCTGGGCCATCTGACTCTGACATATGCATTCTCACATTCGGCTCACCCGGGTAATGTCTAGATATGTTCAGGTTTCAAGTGCAAGTCTGAAAGCAACTGGAAGTTGTTAAACATTAGCACAAGCCAGTGGGCTTTAAATTACAGGCAAGGATTTATTGTGTCTCGTATGAAAGTAACTTTCTACAACAGCTTGCAAATTTCCACACAAATGAAATGATAAGTCTCCAAACCTTTAACAACCCTCTTTTTGTATGTATTTTTGTAGGTCTTTGTCCTATGTGACAACACTGGCCTGTTTTGCCTTTGTGCTGCTAGTGTTGGTTTACTACACAGTGGATGTGAAGAAGTGGTGGTCTGGGGCACCTTTCTACTACCCTGGTGAGCTATATTATCAGATATAAGGGATTGGATTAATGGACAATTTTAGGGTTTTCATTTCTTTTTTGGAGCTGTAGTTGAATATCATTATTTGTAGGATTAATAAGTCTACAAACCTACTGAACAGTGAATGGACATTAATTATTTTCTGAAATTTTCTACTCTATTCTCACTTGCATGCTTCCAGGTATGAACTCCATCCTTGTGTATGTAGGCCATGAAGTGTTTGAGGAATACTTCCCCTTCAGCTGGCACATGACTAACAACCAATCACACGCTGAGCACCTCACCCAGAACCTTGTGGCTACTTCCTGTTGGGTCTTCATCTCCTATGTGCTCTACAGAAAGAAGATTTTCTGGAAAATTTAGAAGCTTAGTCACTAATGTCAACAATAACAGAACACATTGTTTACATCAAATTTACTGGAGCTATAATCTGACAATATATAGAAAGTCAAAATTGTGATGTTCTCTCTCTCTCTCTGACCATATTTGGGTTTGTGCTGTCAAACTGCATATCTTTTTGTGTTTTATGTTTAGTCATTACTTATAACATAAATGTTTTTTCCAAAAATATGCACATATGAAGCAGGTGACTCCTGTCAAATACCGTAAATGACTATTACGTATGACTCAGGAACAACTTATCTAGGAGAACCATGAAAATTGGGATTGTTATTCTGCTGTGTGTTAAAGATGCTGCTTTAGATGTCTCAACTTGTAAGGTGACACAGTGTTACATCAATGGGTTAACAAGCCCTTGTTGACTTCCTGCTGGGTGAATCCCTGATGCCATATTAAGTACCGCTGCATTACCCTGAAAGCTGAAACTCTTAAAGTGTTTTTTTTTTCTTCCTGAGACTGACTTCTAGAGCAGAAGGAGACAGATGTGCACTCAAAAGAAAAAGCTATCACGAATACATTGTATATATGTATTTCTGTTCCACAGAGGAAGGGAAACTATATTTACAGGTTTTAAAATATGACAGTTGAACAGCTGAAATACTTCATTCCTGTTTTGTGTGTAAATATAATCAGCATTTATCACTGTCTGTTACTAGGCCTGCTCTGGTAACAAATGTTTTCTATTTGTGGTCTTCTGCTTCGCTGTCACCCTGCTCACTGTCTCAGCAAGTGTCCAGTGGTGGGACATGATGCTGTGTGTTACCAGGTGCTTCAGGGGAGCTGGTAGATTTCTTGTATTTGTATAGAAGCGTGCGTGTGTGTTCATTTTTTTGATTATGTTCTCAAAAACAAAACTCACAGAACTGCACTTTTAAATTTTTACGTGTCCCTTTCTGCATTAGCACTGGTATAGGCGAGTGTGGTGTACTGTTATTTCTCATGTGCCAACTCTAATTTAATTCTGAAGTTTAAAAATACATTTTTGATCACCGCATAAAACTTACACTTACCCCTACAATGCTGTTTAAATGTGCCTCTTCTACAAGTGGAATATTACATTTATTAACAGAATTTGCTAAATCATACCCTCAGTCTACAGAATTTCCAAATGCTGTTAAGAGTTTTTGCTCATCTAGTACTGTCCTAATTGATGGTATTTATTTTGTAAATTTTTTTATACATCTAATTATTTTTTATATTAACCATTTAAAAATACAGTATTTAATAAAACATATTGTGAAATATTATTGCTATTTGTGATTTTTGTTATTGTAATAAGAGTAAGTTAGATTTTGCCATGCGAGGAATTTGTCTATGTATTTCCAGCGTTCATGTTCATATGTTATCTATCTTCAAGTTGTGCTTTCTTATCGCTGCAAAACAGAGAGGTGTAGTTTGCTTTATTGCTCAACAAGGCGTGGGAATCGAGTTGCAGTCAGGGGTGCCCAGCGAAAACAACCAAGTTGTGAGAGTGCTTCTTTATTTCGCGATATCTTCGGCCCGTCTCTATTCGTGTGTATTGTGAGACTTTTTTTGTTCTCGCGGGACTTTGTAAGTTTCCCACGCCTGTTTTTTTTTTTTTTTTTTTTTTTTTTTTTTGCCGTCTGCCCTCTATAAGTCGCCCCTCCCCCCTCTTCTCATCCCTTTGCCCTGTTACACCTCCCCCTTTTCTCTCCCCCTTTTCCCTTCCAGTCTGGCCCTTCTGTTGTACCGTTGGCTTTGGTGAGGGGGGGGGGGGTGTCAGTGGGAGGGATCTCGCGATTGTTGGACTTCTTTTTTTTCGAGGGAGAGAGTTATTCGGAAGATGGCGCCCGTTGTTACGGGGTAAGTGCTGAAATTCAAAGCGTAATGTTATTGGAAAAGTTTTTTCTTGTCCCAAACTGTTGGCAATTTGTAGTATTTTTGCGTGACAGTTTAGTAAACACACCCCACACAGTGCTCCTCTATGTCTTAGTTTTGGGTTAATTATGCAAAAGTATTCGTCGCAGTATCCTCTGCTCTCTCTGCCATTTGTTGAACTGTCGTACGATATTAACGCAGTTTCTTAACAGTTTTGAAAACGTTTGTCAGTCAACAGTTTTTCCTTATGGATTAACTACATATTTTGTGTCTTTCATTTCAGCTTGAACTTACAATAACAATGTAAAATATTTGGAAACGCCTTACACTGCACTGTTGTCATGAGCGGTTAGTATTGTACTGGCAGATTCGTATAAATTTAATGGTTTGATTTGTTTTTCCATTCATCAAAAAGTAGCTCAAAATAAGAATAATCAGTTTAGAAAGGTTTTGTACAGTTATACCTTTAAATGAATCATCTGCATTATCACTTTAGTCTACACTCGGTAGTTGACTAAGTAACTTACATCAAGGTAAATTAATATAACTTAGTTCAAAAGTCCTGCGATAAATCAGTTCACCATAAACCAGTCCGTGAAGGTTTTCATGCTCTGTTTTTGTCGAAACTGTTTGGAGACGTGTTCATTCAACTGTATGATCATTTTGAATATGAAGTTTGTGATGCAATTGAATTGAATTATGTGGTACTGACAGGTGATTCCGTTATTTTGTCCGTCTGTCAGTGATCATTTTCAGTCGACCTACACTTCAGCAGCAGCACAACTTACAGCCTGCGGTGTAATCAGACAGTTGACTCAACGCCTCTCTAAAGATTTGAACAAAAACTCTGCATTGTCACCTTCATGCATACAGTATTTTATTGCAGTAGTGCTGCATTAGACTGCATTTTTATCTTGGTGTACCTTATGATTAACCAGCTGAGTTTATATTGGACAGTAGCTCCATGCCAAGTATAAATTCCCAGGGTAAATTCATCTCTAAGTCCATAGCTTTATATACAATATATACTGTATATATTGTGTGTGTTTTTTCTCCCACATTCAGTCAAGCTTGATGTTTTTATCTTTGCTATATTACCAGCACAGAGACCATGTATAAACACCTTGGGCTCTGATGTTTTTGTTTTGCAGGAAGTTTGGTGAGCGACCTCAGCCTCAGCGTTTGACAAGGTAAAAAAGAAACACAGTCAACCGTTCACTATGTAAATAACTGTTTATTTCAATCAGTGCTAAAAGCAAAGGGGTAAAAACAGCATGATCGATGTCAATGCTGAAACAGTTTGTACAGTGTTGTCAGAATGTTAACATGAGTTCTCCCATTTCAGGGAGGCTATGAGGAATTACTTAAAGGAGAAAGATGATCAGACAGTGCTCATTCTACATGCAAAAGTTGCTCAAAAGTCATATGGCAATGAAAAAAGGTTTGTATGGGACTGTTAAAGCTATTTTCAGTTTGTGATAAAGAAATATCTATTTTTCAAAATCAGTGAGAACTCCTGCATGTTTTTCTTTGCCTCTGCTTCTGTCAATTAGATTTTTCTGTCCTCCACCCTGTGTGTATCTGATGGGCAGTGGCTGGCAGAAGAAGTTAGAGAAAATGGAAAAAGAGGGTTGCACAGAGCAGGAGGCCCAGCCATGTGCATTCATTGGGATAGGCAACAGTGAGCAGGAGATGCAGCAACTCAATATGGAGGGGAAGGTGTGTAGGCATTCATAATAAGAGTACTGCAGGAATTTCAGTGATATAGCCTTCCAATGATGTTGTTATTATTGTATACTGTATTATTATTACTATATTATTCGGTTATTATTCAGCAGTAACTGGTTTACTTGGTTTTTACTGTGCTTCACTACTGTTACATCATGCAGCATAACCACATAATGAAAAGGCTGCTTTGCAGTTTGCAGTTTGAGCATATCCTCAGTTTGCCACTACAAAACCCTGTAACTGTTATTCTTGCATTTCCTAATTTCTTTTTCTTCTTGCACAAATGTGATTAATGAACTTGTTCTCAGAAGGCGATAAGAGGGAAGTGAAATACAGACAAACAAAAATCCACTCCAAACCAGCTAACCAGTTTCTTTTTTCTATGTTAGCACTTCTGCACAGCTAAGACATTGTTTATCAGTGACTCTGATAAAAGGAAACACTTCATGCTGTCTGTAAAGATGTTATACGGAAACGGTGGCAACATAGGAGTCTTTCTCAGCAAGAGGATCAAGGTCATCTCTAAGCCCTCCAAGAAGAAACAGTCTCTGAAAAATGCAGATTGTGAGTTGCACCCTGTGTCAGTCCCCCATCACACAACCTCACAGAAAGATGTGTTTATGATTTCACCATCATGTATTTGAGTTTAATGTGAACAAAAATCAAACAAATACTTTGGCTTATATTTTTGTTTCCAACTGACTTTGTTATCTCTTGTTTTTGTCCACAGTGTGCATAGCCTCAGGGACTAAGGTGGCGCTGTTCAACCGTCTGCGTTCCCAGACAGTTAGTACCAGATATCTTCACGTGGAGGGGGGAAACTTTCATGCCAGCTCCCAACAATGGGGCGCCTTCTACATCCACCTCTGTGAGTCTCACCTTGTTATTATCAGGGTTTTTTATTCTTTTCCCCCCATTTCATTTTATCTTATTTATCTTTTATCTGTGTGTTTCTCTTTTTTTGATAAATGACAGATTACCTACTTAAAACTGGGTACAGACATTTTAATGGTATTGTTATGTGCTTTTATGTGGTCCTTTATTATTTACACTCATCAGGGGTACTTAGAAGTTGTAGAAATTTAAATTATTATGTTCTGTCATTTTGTTTAGTGGATGATGATGAGTCTGAAGGGGAGGAATTTGCTGTGAGAGATGGCTACATCCACTATGGCCAGACAGTCAAACTGGTCTGTTCTGTTACTGGCATGGCACTGCCAAGATTGGTATGCATGTGTGTATGTCAAATATTTGTAAGAAACTGATTAATTCCAGCCTGTTTTATAAGTGGTTGGAGTTTGTTGGTACCCTTCCATGAAAACAGAAAAAAACATAATTTTCTCTGTAATATTTGTAACTTACAAAAGTAATACAAGGGGGAAAAAATAATTTTCTCAGGAAAAAAATGTTGTCTCATTTGAAGGGTGCCTTTTATGTTTTTGATTTTCAATATGATTCAGATAAGGGTTCATAGCAGCCTGCGTCAGAATAGTCCAGTGTTCAGTTCTTAGTTCCATTCTTTGTGCTTTTAGCTGTGTTTTGGGTCATTATCCTGTTCGAGGACCCATGACTTGAGACTAAAACAGGGCCTTTTGACAGTGGGCAGGATGCTTTGCTCCAGAATTCCTTGGTAGTCTTGACATTTCATTGTGCCTGATGCAGCTAAGCAGCTCCAAAACATAACTGGGCTTTGTGCATGTTTCAGAGTGAATACGCTGTTGTTTTCTTTGAATGCGTTGTTTATTCATCTGTGAACATAGAACTGATGTGATTTTCTCATCTCTTCAAGGGACATTTTTCTCAGAAGCATTGTGGCTTATCAATCTAAAACCCAATTCCAAAAATGTCGGGATGCTGTGTGAAATCTACATAAAATTTTATTCACACTAGAACATAGGAAGAATAACTGATGTTTAAACTGACAAAGCATATGTTCATCTGCAGTACACAATATCATTAAAAGATTCTGAGAAGGAACATGGCTAAAACACAGTATTAGAGAGGCCTACCATCTTCAGGCCCTCAGACTACACTGCATCAAAAACAGACCTGATCCTGTGATGGACATCACTGTATGGGCTCAGGAATACTTAATCATTGTCTGTAAATGCAGTTCGTTGTTCTATTCAAAAGTACAAGTTAAAGATTTGTCATGCAAAAAAAAACCATATGTGAACATGATCCAGAAACACTGGTGTCTTCTCTTGGCCAAAGGTCATTTAAATTGTCTGTGCCAAACTGTAAAACTGTGTGTCCTGTGCTCAGACAAATACAAATGTGACACCCTTTTTGGAAACCATGGGCGCTGCATTCTTTGGACTAATGAAGAAAGGGGCCTTCCAGTTTGTTCCCAACTTTTTTGGAATTGGGTTTTTACATTTTGCAAATTTCAGTCTGGGTTATTTATGCATTTCTCTAAACAGTAGAGTCTCCTATTATTTTCACTATCCATCTGTTCAGTCTGGGGTCGTGGTGCAGGGAGGTTAGCTACAGTCCCTTTGGATTTACATTTCTTCATACTATTTGCAACTGTAGTAACAGGAACATTAAACTACTTGAGATGGTATCTAGCTTTTACCTTAAACAAGCCTGTCTATTTATTTTTGTCTGCTCTCCCCAGACAAATCACTATTTTTTTCTCTGCTCCATGTTCAGTGCACACGATGATATCAAACACACTACTTTTCTCCATTTATCATGTACAAGCAAATTCACATGTACACTTATCTCTCACCTACTTGCTTGTACATTCTGCCTGCTTGTGATCCAGCTATATTCATGCTTATGTGTCAATGTGAGTCTTCCTTGTTGTAAATATGCTACTATATATAAGAATCAAATTCCTTGTACGTGCAGACATACTTGGGTAATAAAGCTGAGTCTGATTCTGATTAATGAGCCTGAATGACTAATTACAAGATTTAAGATGTGTGGTTCTAATCTTTTCCAGGGTACCATCATTTACTTCCAGGCCATTTTCATTTGTTATAACATTTAAAATATTTTGTTGAATGAAATATCAAAAACAAATTCAAATTCTCATTTTTAATATATTTCTTAAAGTTATGTCTTATTACTTGTATCAGTAGGTGTTTTCAAAAAGTTGATGTGGGTTATTTAAGTTTTTTTTTTTTTGTGGAAGGGTACCGACAAGTTTGTCCATGTCTGTACATATACATTCTTTATGTGCATCTGTAATGGTGATTTGTCTGACTCATTTCCTCAGATCATTCGCAAAGTGGACAAGCAGGCAGCGTTATTAGATGCAGACGACCCAGTGTCCCAACTCCATAAGTGTGCCTTCTACCTGAAAGATACTGACAAGATGTATCTCTGTCTCTCACAGGAGAGGATCATCCAGTTTCAGGTGGGTGCTCACACACACAAAAAGACAAAAGTGAAATTTGATGGAATTTTTATTTTATTCCTGTTCTTTTTTGAAATATTGTCTGATTTACTTACAAAACATGCAGGCTTTTTTAGGCATTTTCTAAAGTCTAATCTGGACTTTGTTCTTGAGCATTACCAGTGTTTTGCACCTTATAGTGTATATAGTGAAGCGTCAGTATTTACATTCAAAAAGCCGTCTCTTGACCATAGGCTTCATTCCACTAGTTATGGACCTAAGTGTATGCTTCAAAAATCATCAACCTGGGATAGTGCTGCTGTTTCTGCTTGTAGACAACAGATCATTAACCTATCTGCCTACAGCAGATGTGGAATAATATGCATTCTAGAGGTCTAGACATTTGTTTTAATGAGCATTCCAGTGCAAGGGAAGTGTGTAATCTTTGTCCCTGTCATTGGCATCCTCATACCTGACACTTTAGGAGTGTGCTCAATTGCGATTTTTCCTCATCAGACATAAAAAGAAGAAGAAAGTAGAAATTATTTTGTTGTTTGATGTTTTGTTGTTGTTGTTTGATGTTGTGTTGTTGTTGTTGTTTTTTGTGTTTCAGGCTACGCCATGCACCAAAGAAGCTAACAAAGACATTATTAATGATGGGGCTTCCTGGACTATAATTAGCACTGACAAGGCGGAGTATACCTTTTATGAGGGAATGGGCCCCGTCCCCACTCCGGTCACACCTGTCCCTGTGGTGGAAAGTCTGCAGGTACACGGGCTTCTGTGTTAAAAAAAAATGTTTGTCGTGCTTTTTATCACAGAAAGTGGCATTCTGGTTACTCAGTTTGTAGGGAGCTTTTAAAGATACAAAACGTTTTTTTTGTTGATCTTTGTCAAGTTAAATGGTGGAGGAGATGTGGCGATGCTGGAGCTGACAGGACAAAACTTCACGCCTAACCTCAGAGTGTGGTTTGGTGATGTGGAGGCTGACACCATGTACAGGTTAGTGTTTAGACCAGTGTGTGCACATTAGTGTGTAATGATTGAAAATACTCAAACCTTGTCTTTTGCATCTTCTCTCTAAGGTGTGGAGAGAGCGTCCTGTGTGTGGTGCCAGACATTTCTGCCTTTAGGGAGGGCTGGCGATGGGTGAGACAGCCCGTGCAGGTCCCTGTCACATTGGTCCGCAATGATGGTATCATTTACTCCACTGCCCTGACCTTTACCTACACCCCTGAACCAGGCCCGCGACCTCACTGCAGTGCTGCTGGGGCCATTCTCCGATCGCATAGCACCTCTTCATCATCACCAGCATCTTCTTCTTCACCATCATCTTCACTGGGTGGGCTTGGGGATGTCCAGGGGCCTTACAGCAGTAGTGACTCAGGCATGTCATCAGGAGTGTCGACCATGTCAGTGCTGTCTTAGTAACTCTTATTTTGTGCGCATGTGTTTTGTTTTTTATGTCCGCTATTGGATGACTGAGTGACAAAATGTGTGCATGTACTTTCCAAAGAGGCTAATGAACCTGTGAAGAATTGCACAGAATCTCTCATAGAGCAAGTGTGGCGTCATGAGAAGCCCAACAGAGACCTGGAAAAAAGGGCAAGAGAAAACTTTGGGATAACTGATTCAACTCCTCAGCTCCCTCTTGTGGATTTTTTTGGACACGTCACAAGCTCCACTCTTAAGGATCTTGATATTCAAGATCTTAAATGATCCAAGATCAGTTAGAAGATGAGTAATCTGCCTTCTCAGTCTCACAACAACCTGCTTTTTAAAAGAACAATTTTGTTCATACACACCTGTGGATTTGAAAGCTGTTTTTACTATGCTTTCTTACCAAGGTCCAGGGTCATGTTTTTCACTGAAAAGCTTGTTGATTTATCTCTTGTGTACAAGGGAAACACTTTGTTGTAAGAGTAACATAGTTTATATGGACCAAGGAATATTATTATATTATTTTATTCATATTATATTTTATAAGCTTTTGCTGAGGTACATTTTGTTTTTTTGTATAATACTGAATAGTCAGTTCATTTTTGTTACCAAATAGTTTTTCATGTTTTTGGCTTCTTTTTGAGTTTTGTCTCTGTAGATTGGTTATGGTGGACATGACATGATTTCACCTGTAAATGTTGGACTGCCTCTTCTCTGCATTTCTCCTTGCCTCATTTTAATCTTCACTGGTGTGTTTTGGAACTAGATACCTAAATGCACATTTATTTACCTCATTACAGAACTTAAAACAATCCTACATGCTGTAAACAATGAAAAGGAAAACATCAGGCTGTGCTTCGTAAGGAGGCACTTTAGAAAATGCAGATATGCCCATATGCAGTTGTTTAGTGGTTTAGAAGTCTCTTAATACTAATGAAAGATGGCATTTTGAATGACTGTGTACACTCTTTGGACACTTTATTATGTACACTATCATGTTACAAACAAATTCAACCTAATACAGCAATACTGTCATGAATTCTATTTTTACAAACATTCATAGCATGGCTGCTGTATTGGATTACATTGGATTGTACAGGATGACCCAATAAAGTGGTCAGTGAGCACATATGTTTGATAGTACTATATGAAAGAACCAGGTTTTCTAACCAGTTGCTGTTTTTGCTGTTTTTGTAGCTCTTAAACTCAAATTTAAACCCTATCATTCCCTCTCTTACCATAGACATCTGTTCTTCACTTTTTATAGCAGTGAAACCTTTAAACAAAATATTTAAATTGAATCTCTTAAATGTTTTCAGAGAAAGGAAAAAAATAAGGACTGACAAAGTAACTCTCTTCTCATATTAACAATTTGATTTCAGTATGACCGTTTTACTCTTTATAGATCTTTCATTTTGAGGGGCCTTAAGTTTTCTTTGAGTTTTTGCTTATTGAGTGTTGGAAGAAGTACTGTAATACAAATTTCTTCCTTGCAGCTTTGGTAAGTCATGTTGGGTTAGAGCTTTGTTGAAGTTTTGTCAAATGAGACAGTTATTTGTACAGATTCAAATTCATAGTTTGCTCTTTACCTACCTTGTTAAGTAGGTTGAACATAAAAAATGGAACTGACTTACTAAGCTAATCAGAAATGGCATTATGTCATTGTGTTTTTGTTGCCTTAAAAACAACTACCTACAGTATGTCTTGCTCACAAACTATCTGACTTCCTTGATGCATGATGATTTTTTGAATCATACTGTACATCACGTTTCAAGATAAATCTGAAAGTACTGTGTGTATGTAAATGTGGTAGTTTGTCTAAATTATTGCTAATCTGCTGTTTTCGTGACAGTGTGGTAAACTTAATGTGGTTACTTGATATCTTACTTACTTAATATCTTGCATACTGTGTCCTTTCATCATGCTTATTATTTCGATCCATCATAAACAATCCATTAGCTCTTCTTTGGGTTGTCATCATGCCCTGTCTGAACAGTCTTTTTCATCTTCTCAGTCTACTGTAGATGCAAGTACATACTGCAGATGCATTATCTTTTAATTGATATATGAAATTATAAGCCTGTTATGGCACCTTTGTGTCCTCAGTAATTCAGCAACGCTCTGAATTCAGTGTGGTTCTGCATTGGTGGAGGTATGTGATATTTTTGTCTTGCATACCTTCTAAAATCTACTTATCTCAAATTATTGATTTTCTTTTTTGGTCACTAACGTGGACCCTCAGTCTACCTTGTTAGTGTAGTGTTAGTGCATTGTCAGCTGTGCCTTGCTTTGATGTTTTTCCCACTAAAATCACCATGTGCTACTGAATGTCAACAAGGCCAGGTGCAAATGCAAGTTACTGTCATGAGGTCAGCTGTGAACCACATGCTAAAATAACATCACCATGTCATCGGACTGGCATCTTTAAGAGCATTTTTATTGTTCTTGTGTTAATGGAGTATATGTCTTTACTCTCATTTCCTATCTTTGTTTCTCACCGTTCCCTCCATCCTTCCAGTGTGGTGTATTATTCATTCATAACTAAATCAATCTGCCATGTAAAAAGGTCATAAATAAAAATAAATTGAAGCAGAATGTCACTCATGTTCTGGTGGCTGTTTCACTGAATTGAGAAATTAAGAGTATTTTAATCAGCTTTATTTTCTTTCTCTGTTGCATCAAACTTCCTTTGTCTGATAATAAGTGAGCAGATCAGGAGTAATAGATCTAAGCTTATAATGCACAGACTCACACAGATCCTGCTTTAGCCTCATTGGACACTTACCACTTGGGCATGCTACACAGGGTAGACATCAAATCTGCCTCACTATTTTTAAACTGGGAGCAAGACTGCAGCAACGAAACCTGACACTTTGTTACGTTAGTGTTTGTGTGTTTGTGTGTGTGCGTGTGTAGTCATGTGTTCTGTTTATGTCGCCAACACTATTGATGTTCCTGCTAATAATTTTAGTATCAGGAATGTGACTGAATGTTTCTGTGAACAAGGATATAACTGTTTGACCCAGTCAGCCAAGTCATGATGTGGATATATATTATATTATAATCCATAACCTAATATTCCTGGCTTGGTAATTCTTAATATCAAGCAACGCATCAAACAAATAATACTACATTGTGAGGTTTAAGGGTCTTTAATTAATCCTTCATCCAAACCAGATCACTTTCAGTTCTGAATCGGTTTTCATCTTTATGCAAACAAACAATACCCACATCTTATTTTAACTTTGATCCACACCATTTTAATTACATCTTCTCTTTTTCAAACTGCCTTGATGACATCCAACATTGAGATTTTTCAAATTTACAAAAACAGAGATCATTTTAAATGCTGGAGATTTGACCCACCCTAAAATCACAGAGGAACCTGGTTCTTACTAGCACCACATAAATTAGATATTGAGAAATGAAGTTTCCTTTGACAGCACCTACAGTCTCTCTTTTGACTTCCATGTACACATGTCGTTGGTTACTGGGGTGGAGGTGGGTGGTGGTGGTGTGTGTGTGTGTGTGTGTGGGGGGGGGGTTATGACATATAATAGTGTTTGGACCGCGCGATAGAGGGGGGTTGAACAGGAGAGGAGTCAGTTCCCAGACGCGAAAACGTCATGTGTGATGGGAAAAAGGTGAAAAGCGATAGAACAGAGAACTGCACAAGAGCATTTAACTTACAGGTTCCAATACTCAGCACAAAACGGACTCCAGCTGGACACGGCCTCACCAGGATTATAGACCTATGCTGCCTCATCCTGTTGAGCCTCTTGTTATAATACTGGATTTATCTCATTTATCACTTATAATTTTTCCGGAACCATCATCCAATTTTGCTGTATTTATGGGCTCGGGCACTTGGATGAGTCTGTAAAGTTTTTTGATGTGGTTTAAATATTTTTGTTCTTTCATATTGCGTAGCTTGCCTGATTTCTCAAGTGTATCAAAAGTATCTATTTCGGTTCTGTCTGTCCCCGTAATAGAAACACAGATTGCCTAACCGGACACTGACAGCTCCTAAAGTGCGTTTTTGGTGCTATACATGTATTTCCTTAGACTTTTTTGAAGAGTTCACAACTCTGGACAAAAATATTATCCTAAAATGCTGCCGCTATCTCCTCTGCTGCTCCTCGTTTTCCCCGCCGCGCTCTTTGTGGCCGCGCAAGGCGCCGGGGACCTCCAGGGTTTCAGCTTCCCCGGTGGAAGCGCGGGCTTCAACCCATCAGGTATGTGGTGAAAGATGTGTCGAGACAACAGAAGACAGATAGACATTAGTTTTCGCTCTTGTGCTTGACGAAGTCTTTGCATGGTATTTAAATCTACCCTCCCCGTCCAATTACAGGCAGAACACCAGTCTCCCTTATTAACACTGCTGAGAATGACAGACTGTGTTTTGAGATTAACTTTACAAATCAGTTTATACGGCAGCGTATTGCCGCCACCGAGAAAAAAATCGTTATTACGTTATAACGTAAAACTACAGTATCTCGTAATAACGTAAAAGTACAGTATCACGTTATAACCTAAAACTAAAATATCACGTTATAACATGAAATGTATCTCGTAATAACGTGAAACTATCTTATAAAAACGAGAAACGTATCACGTTATAATGAGATAGAGTTTTCTTCTTTTTTCTTCTTTTTTTTTTCTTGGTGGTAGCAATACGCTGCCGTATGTGTCTTGGCTGTGACAACGAGTAAACATGCAGCGTGTTATAGATGCTCCAAGTTGCTCCATTGATGTTATTCTGAATAGACAAAATGTTTTTCAGGATACTCATGATATCTACTAGTCTGTATAAAATAATTTATTATTATTATTGTTGTTGTTGTTGTTGTTATGACAAAGCATTGTCTAAAACAGCTCACATATGTCATATAACAAATCCATATACAAAAATAAAAGAAATAATCAAGCACTCAAGTAACTGCTCTCTTAGTTGGTGTTCATGCCTGATGCTTATCTGTATAGTGCTCCATGTCACAGGACCATCTTCTTCTAGAATACTCCAGTGGTCCAGTACTGACTTTCAGTGACTTGTAGCATGAGGATTAGTTCCACATAAGTCATTTTTCCCCATAGATTTAATGTTCTCTACATTTAGCTGGTGTTACTGGAAAGGCCTATAATAGGGGTTTAACTTGCAGACCTTTGACCAGTCCCTTCAATTCCTTAGAGCACCAACTCTTTGGGGTCAAAATGGCCTCTGACTCAGACTGACAGATGACAGAGAGTTGTGTGTCATCTTTTCATGCATTAGTGTGGCTGGGTAGGCCAGGAACATACTGTACTCTAAGATTTAAAGTCTAGTAGAAAGAATTGATTTGGTCATTTGACCTTTTAGTATTTTTCTACAAATAAATTACTGCATGAGAGTAACTATGAGAAGTGGGAGCTCTGCTGCAGACTGTAACAATGCTTTTGAATAATGGGTTGCCTGATTCCATCTTCTCTTCCCATTCAGTGACTTTGTTACAGCTGTCACAAACAACTTGATAAAATGTGCTGCTTGTCTTAGTGATACAATACCCACGGTGCATGCAATGTATTTCTGTGGCACATATTCTATAACAAATACTTATAGGTCCAGGGGTTAATCCTATTGGAAAATATAGCTGACAAAACAATCTCACCAAATGTTTGTCTTATGAGTCTCTCAATATATTGCATACAACTTAACCATTAGACTAACAGGATGCTCTATATAGTTAAGAAACAATCAATAATTGCTGAGTTCTGTTAATTTTTCAGTGACATGTTCAAATTTCGAATATAGAGAAGACATTTCTGATGTAGCAGGCACAGAACTAATAAGTGAATGTGCATACTCTTGCATTGCTTTAAATCTGGTCTAAACATTTCAGTGAACATATAGAACTGTGCTTACAACTTGTTTTTGCCAGTTTGATGAAGAATGAAAGGGACTCTATGCATTCAATCAGTTGAATAATGATTTATTTAATGCCAGTGCCATCTTCACCTATGTAGACCCCTGCATGGTGGTGTCTCCACCATGTACGAGTGAGGCGGATCGCTACAGCCTGGAAGCCCTGCGGAGCATCCATCAGATGATGGACGATGACCAAGATGGAGGGATTGAGGTGGAGGAAAGTGTGGAGGTACAAAAGCTCCCTCTTTATAAAATGTTCACCCCATTTTCTTAGATGTTGTCTCCATGTGTATGTTCATGTATGCAAGAGACAGACAGAGTAAAGCAATACAACAACAGGTGTCCTGGCTGATGGTAGAGTCAAGTGCTACTTCAAGGATAGCAACTGTATAACTTTGCTTTTGGCTCAGTGACAAAATTGGACTAACAGAACTGGAACACTGGTGACCTTCATAGTCATACTCAAGAGTTTAACTCTCCTTAATGTTACCTGATTCCAGCTTCCCTTCTTCTTCAGTGACTTTGTTATAGTTGTCACAAACAACTTGAAAAGATGTGCTGCTGCTGTCTCCATGTTATAAACTCAGAGAGAAGAAATATTTACCAACATATCATAGTTATGTGCATTTGCAATTGCATGAATTTATATTTGCCAAAATAAAAAATATACATGAAGATATTAAGTAAATGTTAATGTTGATTTAAATTTATATACATTAGAAATTTGTGTATATGTATATTGCCTGTCCCAAGCTAATTAATGTGCTGCTGGTCTTATTGAAAACATTTAGTCTACCAAACAAGTAATCAGGGTTGACAAAAATGCATTTATCTATGCATATTGCTCTGTATGTGTGTGTGCAGCCTGAGTCCGAGTTCTATGTGACAATCGTCATAAACCCAGAAATCTAGAATGCCATAGCCTTCCAGAATGTAGTTCAGGGATACAGTATCCAGGGGTTCAGGTTGCGGTTGCCATAGAGATGTCAGGGGAGGGGCCTGGGCTCATCAGAACATGTCCCCAAAGATTCCTCTTGCCATCATAAGAGGCCTCCATTTACAGCCAAGGATACATTCCAAGACAGTGCTAATACACACACACACACAGACACACACACA
>JAUBNQ010000001.1:12925723-12938528 GCA_032353495.1 Ctenopoma kingsleyae | reverse complement strand
CAACACTTTGGTTCATAACCAAATTCTTGTGAAACTAATAATGTTCACATCCTTAGTTTTACAGTTTTTTTTAAATTTAGTGCTATATTGCAAATTTTTGCAACATTCTACACTATGATTGCATGAAGGTATGCAAGTAAGCTAACACTGTCATTGTAAGCACTAGCATGGCAGTTTCAGCATTTTGTTGTATTTCTGTTGGACTTGTGTTACTGGTAAATGCGCAGTGGGCGGTACCACACACGTGCAAACACAAACTGTCTCGGAATGGATTGAAGCAGTGCATTTTTTCCAGAAGATTCAGACATTTGTTCTGGAGTCTCTCTGCTGATGTCTTGTGTGATTCAGCTGGATTTTGAATCTTGACCTCTACTTGAGCTCATGCAGTCTAGTGTAGGTTTTCTTCCTCTGGTGCAGGTTTTCTTTTTAAGACTTCTTCTACTTTCTCTATCAGTTCCTGAGTGTTACTGATGCTTTTGTTACGGGGCTGTCATGGGAAGACAATGCTTCGTGGTGATTTATTTATGATTATTACATGTGTGTGCTGTGGTTTGATTTTGCCATTGCATGTGCATGCAGTGTTGCCAACTCCTCAGTAAGGAAAATCGCTATTGGTGGCCCTAAAGGTCGCTAGAAGTCGCTAAATGACGTCATTGCCTAATTTGCAAAATTTACAATGTGTATGTGATTGTAATGGACACTGTGAGAAAATAACAAGAGGAAGGGAGCAAGGAATAGTGAGTAAAAGACACACTAAAGGTGTTTACAAACACAAATAAACTTTACTTAGTTGTTTCTTTTTTTTTAATGTCACAATTCAAACTCTCCTCCTTTATTCGGGCATGGTGCCAGCAAAAGTGACCCAAAAGAGACACTCTGGCGAAGTTTATTATTTATTCATTAGTTAATTAATGTATTTTCTTGTTTAGTTTTCTTATGTCTGGTTTGGTTCTTAACCTTGTGATCCACTTAGGGGTGAACCGCCAGCGGTGGCTTTGCGCATGTGCGATTCACCTCGCGATTCGGTCTAGACACTCAGGGGTGAACATCTCCTGCTCCGACAGCAGCTGGGAGGGATTGCTGCGCGAGGACTGTCCACCTGTGAGTGCTTTGTGACAGGGGAGGTGCCCACGACAGCACCTGCTGCTCGTTGAGATCAGTAGAAAGCAATATGTGCTCTGACGACAGAAGTCACCAAAAGTTGCCAGTAACGCCAGAAAAGTTGCTAGATTTGTTGCTAGTCGCTTTTTTGAAAATAAGTCGCTAGAGGGGTCTAAAAAGTCGCTAAATATAGCGACAAAGTCGCTAAGTTGGCAACACTGTGTGCATGTTTTGTTTGTTTTTCCTTTAAGTCGTCGCACCCATGTGATCTGAATAACAGCTGTCCAAACGATTGAGATTCCGTTCACCTGTGGGAAAAAGAACGGCCAATGAGAGACCCTGGGAGGTGGAGACTTAAGACTTTTAAAGATGGCAGCGCCAGTTTTTCATGCTCGTTCTTTGTTGGTCTCTGTTAGCGGTCGTTCTCTTTTTGTCTCTGTTCGCCCATTCGTTCTCTTTTTGTCTCTGCTGGCTCTGTGTGTGCTGATTCCCATTGGGAAGAGCCACTCTCTCGGTAGGAAATAAGACATTCAACTGCGAATAGATTAACCGAGGTGTGGTGTGTATGTGCATAAGTATTGAAGAAGACAACGCGACAGCATGGCAGCAAGCGGATGGTCAGAGCAAGACAGCGAGGCGGAGAACTCTGGTTGACAACGGTGTGACTACACAGACGTGGGCAGAGCGAGGAAGTGCCCCGGTGGCGAGCGAGCAATCAGCAAGTCGCGAGTGTATGCCAACATGGGGGTTTTAACAGGGAGCTGACTGTCGAGCATCTGAGTTAAATGGCCCCCATTACACTTTCAAACCAAGCCTCGCAGTAATGGAAGTAATAGTAGTTTATTAAAGGAACTTCGCCAAACAAACAAAAATACAAACAACCTAAGTGCAGACAATATAAGGGAAACAATAAGGCATTGTGTGGCATGCAACCCTACAAAGTGGGCCTAGATATGTGTACACTGTACAAATTTGTAAGATTTTATCATTAAGGTTTCAATATATCTGTGAAGATTCTCAGTCATCCAGGTCATGGTTATCTCAAAAAAGATTTTTTTCCGTGGTAACTGGACTTGTTTTAGTTGCCTCGGAAAAAACCTTTTTTGAGATTAAGTCTTCAATCAGCTTGTATCAGTATACAAACATTTAACTGGCAATCATCGCCCAAATTAAGTTACACAGTATTTAAAATGTATTTTTATACAGATCTTAACAGTCTACCTAGTCTATATACAGTAGATTTCATGTATAGGTACCTGAGTTCCAAAAACAAAGAAAGGAAAAAAAAGAGTGAATAAGAGTGCAGTAAAAAAGGCTTGCATCACCTGTACCGAGCTTTCGCTGAACTGGTGTATTAGCAATAATGTGAATGAAATGGTCCTGTGACTTAACTGAGCTACTGTACTATCACATAGAATAGTTGCAATCACATTATTAAGGAACTAGTGTTCCTTGTTTTATTACTATTACACAAACTAGAGAAGATGGTCCAGTAAAGACAAATATGAAATGCATCTTAAGGAAGTTGCTGAAATGCCTTTGCTGAGGGAGAGAGAATGCACGTTATCTACATAAAACAGGTGACCTATGCATCTGACTCAGGCTCACTTAATTTGAGACATGGAAGGGACAGCCAACTGTATTGCCAAACACCAATAATAAAAACACAGCTCCTTAACAAGTCCATAACACTGCTTAAAAGCAAACTCAGTGAAGTTGAGAAAACCTTCAATGTGATTAAGAATGATCGCTTCGAAAGTCTGCACCATAGCACTAACTATGGTGATCTGAAAATATGTAGCTGTTCTTAGAATTCTTTACAACTAATATTGAGATGTTGAGTACAGTAGTAGTACAGTATATGGTTACTCCAGAGGTCGCACTTTTAATTTTATTCATTTTTCCTAATTTACCTCCAAAGGTATACCGACTATGTTGGGTTGAATATCAGCTTTTTCAAACACAACTGTGTTGTTTAAAAACATTAAAAGAAAACTGTATTTCACAAATACTTTACTTGGCAGACGCTTTTATCCAAAGCGACTTCCAAGGAGAAGTATATATCAATTATATTTACTGATGACAGAAAGACTACAACAAATCAAAATCATTAAATAATCACTTTGTAATAAAACACCCTTTACATCCTGCAGGTATTGATGTCAGAATAAGTGCAGATATCTAAACTCTGGGTTTCCTTCTTTGATTTCTGTGATGCCTGACGGATTTCCAGTGCAGCATAACACACATCTTCAACCTGAAATTTGACATATATTGTTCAGAATTATGATCATGTACTGATAACCCCATAACTTATTGCTAGTCACTGTTGCTGGCTAAAGTATGCGTTTTCCCTGTGTTGCATGTCTGAAGCACATCTTGTTCAGCAATTTCAAAAACAAAAAATATAGCTGTAGGTAAGAGAAACAATAATTATTAGAATAGATAAAAGTTCAATACTGTAAATTACCTGATTTTCTCTTGTGTGACCTCTGGTTTCAGATCTTTTCTCACCAAAGTGACCTCCTTTAGCTGTAGAAATATATATAGTGTCAATATCAACCTTAGATACTGTACGACTTTGAAAGAAGATTAAGTATCTGAAGCCAGTTTTGCTCTTGTGTAGTTAAAATATTTTCATGGATAAAATAATAATAAATATTCAGAGAAAAGAGATCAAATCATTTACAATATAGAAAACTAAAGGAAGGAGACAATAGATACAATAAGGGACCAGATACCTGTTTTCATGCTGAAGTGATAAACTAGAAGAGAGGTCAGGAGAGAGGAGAAAACGGCAAAAGATGGACACAAACAGAACAGCAGTTTCCAGCACAAATCACAATCTTGTGGATTTGTCTGATAATGTGGTTCAGCTGAAAAAATAAAGTTATGCTCATTAGTTGTTAAGTCTTATCTGTCATGAAAAGATTTTTTTCATTTTCTTGGTAAAGGTTCGCAAATATATCATCTGTGTGTTATTTTTCCACAAAACCCGTTATTCTATGAACAAATGGTCCATGGTAATCTCAAACTAAAACCCGTAAAAAAAAAAGCAAACTTTTGTTTTGGTGAATTATCAACCGTTCTCTGTTTGATTCACCTTTACTGCCTTTGGGTGCTGTCAATTGTTGAATAAACAAATTAAATCTGAAAATATATCAACATTTTTTTCCTCTTTTTAAAAAAATATTTGTTGTGCATGTGGAGCCTTTCTCTTGGCATGAATGTGTTTTCTGAGATATCAAATGCCAAATTAAACAAAACTCAACATAAAATAGAAAATCTCTAATGTATATTTTTTTTTTCAGATTTATAATTTTACATATGTATAATTATGTTAATATGTTAAAACATGTAAATGATTGACAATGATGTCTAATAGCTGTTATTGTGTTGTAATAAATTCTGGTCTAGTTTTGATTACACGTAAAATCAAGAGAATGCAGCCGTTTTTGAAAGTTATGTTGTACATGCAATATTGTTTGGGACACAGTGATAGTGGTTTTGATCACTATTAATGTGACACCATTAATGAATCAATCAAATTGTGAGAGCTATTTCATAGATAAGTAAGAAAAGTCAGACCATATTACTTACATATTAAGATCCTGGTTGTAACATTGCTGTAGCTGGAAACATATTTGTGAGTAAGTTTTAAATTATCCTCCACCTTGTGCTGTTCAGTTCCACAGTAGTAGAGGCCTTCATCAGAGTCAGTGATGTTCATAATTACCAGATCGTAGGATTCAGAGGACTCATTTTTCACCAAATGAAAACGAGGGAAGGGATTCAGAAAGTCAGTGTAATCTTTGTCCATCAATTCCTCATGTGGGTATCTTGTGTTCAGAACTAATGGAGGCTGGTTCACATGAAAACAGTTCCTGTACCACTTTATGTAAACTCCAGTCAACGCTTTACAGTCACAGTAGAGAGTGATATTGTCTCCTGGTCTGACTGTCATCTCCAGCACTGGTCCATAGATCTGAACTTGACTGGTAGCAAGAACTCCTGAAATAGAAACAAAACGTTTTTTTTTTTTGTTTGTTTTTGTTTTTTTTTTCACTTTTTGTTACGTTTTACTCTGCAACAACAAGAAAAATTGTGTAATAAATAATTTTTAAGGTAAACAATTACATTTTGAAGTTAAAACTTATGACAAGAAATGAGAAATTTACCTAAGAAAAGGACAAAAAAAATATACAACTTATCCATGTGTGGTGACGACCTGGAGTTGTAATATAGTCAAGCAATTCTAATTCACGTGTATAACCTGTGCAGACTTTTCCATCAAAGGAAATGTAAGTCTTGATTGGCTGTCAGAATGGAACAGTTGTGTCGGTGGGTATTTGATGTTGTGATGTTACGTCATGTTCTGGCACAGATTAAGCAAGATAACCTCGTAAGACATTTTACAAAACCAACACTTTTACATTATGTACACTACACCACATTGAATATTTACAGTATGTGCCGATCTGACTTGACAATTTTGCTAAATCCTTACACAAACTCATTTACAGATACAAATGTCCTGTCAGCTTAGAGGAACTATTTTAGATGAAAGCTATGTTAAGAAATGATCACATGGCATTACATTACATAGCTTGATAAAATATACAAATACTGCATGTCTGTTTGAAATAAAAATATTTCAAATTTGGGATTGTATAAGAAGAGAAAACACAACTACAGGTTAATGTTATACATATTCACTGGAACTGAAATGCATTTTAAAGCAAATAGCATATGAATAAACTGAATACACATATATCAAGTTTAGAAATTTCAAAAAAATCAGCAAAACCATACAGCAATTTTCTAGTTTCTAATTGTGAAGTTTGAATGTTTATCTTTGTTGCCTTTCATATGCAACCAAATGAAGCACTACCAATCTGAGACCTTTGAAACCAACAAAATTATCAAATTTATATGATTCATTGCATCAACACTACAAAGACACAAGAAAGATCAGGAAAATCGTGCAGGCCAGACTGACAGCAGTCCCTGCCCCTCCTCTAACTGTTTCCACAAAGAACAGGTAATAACACCTTTGCCTTTAAACATATGACATGACATGACATGATTGTTGTGGTTTAGTAGACTGCCACCTCTGATGAGAGATGGCCTCTTTCACTTCTTTCAAACCATCTGTCTTGTCTGTCCAGTAAGTACAATTACTTTAGGGTCCTTAACCATTGTCTTTAGGATGTAAGATCAGAGCTGGATGTACTGATTTGAGGAACTGCTCCACCTGTTTGGCCATGCTTTTGTTCTCCAGTAGCTTGTCTACCCAGTGCATAGGTCACTGCATTGGGCTGTGTGTGCTCATTTGTGCGATTTATGTTCAAGTGTACAGCCTTGATGGCAGACAAACCTCTTGTCTCTGTGTTGTGGTGAATTTGAAAAGACACAGGAATGCTATTGTTAAAGATTGTGCTGAGTTTCTCAGATGCTGTACCCATGTATAGAGCAGCTGTGTTGTTGGGCTTTCTCTTTATGTAGCTGTTTTTCAGAGGCCCAGTTTGGGCAGTCACAGTCTTTTAAAGCTTGTTTGAGGTGTTTGTTCTCTTCAACAATCTTCTCAGTACTTGTAGGCACATTCATGGCCTGGTGGTGAAAGGAACCGCTGCTTGTATTTCCTTTGTGTGATGAGAGCCTTAAAATAAAAACTGATCGTTATGAGTGGGTTACCTTTCAGCTACAGTACCAAGGCTTCTGTATTGTTTGATGTACACTGCTTAGTCTAAGAAAGCCAGTCTTCCCATATGAACTTGATGTGATGGCTTATATTTTTGGCCCAAGAGTTGTGCAGACTCTGAAACAGTGGCTTCATATTGTTTTATTGAAGGATCTGCTCTCTATTTCTGTCATGAACCAGTTAGACACAAATAGCAAACTGCTTCTGTATGTGGAAACTATTGTCTTATCTGAAGTAGGAGGTGTTTAAGTAGAGGCAGAACAGGGCACATATCTGATCTGGGCTGAAGTTGGTGTAGGCGTTTCCTTGAAGTCTCCACTGCCCCGTATTTGAAATACATATGAAAAGAAATAAAACACTGTGTGAGCAGGTTTTTGATCTGTGTCAGATATTGATTTGGTTTTAAATGTGGCAATGCTTAACAGATGTCACCATTGGACAAAGTACCTGAAACCTTCACTCCAAGTTGTTCTGTCTCTCTTTGTTTTTCATTTCTGGTGGTGCAGAACTGTAATCTTGTGCTGGGACTGTTTTACCTTTGTTAAAATAAAAAGACTTTCTCCAGGACCGTTTTGTGCAAATGTAATGCATGTGGCAAGTCCACCTTGTCATTCTTCAATTTCAGACCTCCAGTGGCATCATTTATTCCTGCCAGGGCCATATCTAGCTCTTTGGGGGCCCTATGCAAGATAATTTTGGGGGCCCCTATTTTGAATTGAAATGAGGAATTTAGACCCTTTGATGATTTGTGTCAATGCATCACAGTAGGTTCTCGAACCTGAGATTAAAATCAGCAACAAAGAAAAAAATCAAGTTGAACCGAGCAATAGACTATAGAAAATAATAAATGTAAACTGTTCTCTCTCTATGACCATACAGGTGCAGAAACTTACAAACTTTAGAATGGCACCTGCAAATTAAAGATTTTTAAGATACCAGGCAAAATGATGAGCAAAGATCCAAATCACATCCACTGTTTCTAAATTTGTGTGTTATGAGATTCAACAATTTTGTTTATTACATAATAAACCTAATTATGTAAAGAGCAGGGGTGTCCAAACTTTTTTTAAAGACAGATAGATTTGATGATGTGAAGATTCCTGTGGGCCTCTTAGAAAAAGATTTGACAGTAAAGATTACTTACAAATGCATTGTTAAAACAACTGAACATGTCTGGTCTAGAGCAAATTAAATTTAATACTCTGGTGCAGCTGTTTGTGTAGTGATTTCAAAACCACTTCCCAATTGTTTATGGAAGTTTCTTTCAACATAACGGAGGAAATATAATCTGAGAGACATCTGAATTACATTTAATTATACTAAAATATTTTGAGGCTAAAGCGGAATCGGGGGGGGGGGGCTCTAGTGGCCGTGGGGCCCTATGCATCTGCATAGCGCAAGAAATGGTACTGATTCCTGCAGTATTCTAAAGGTGTCCACAACATTTATGTGCTGAGTATTTGTCATTCTCAGCCATTCAGATATATCAACTTTTTATTATGTTGTCTGTGGTTTAAGTTGGTGTTTTATATGCATGCATATGTCTTCTTTGCATCATTTGCATCATCAGTATTTCTATGTAATGAGCACTGGTGGAGCCATGTACCAACATCTTCAGCCCACCTCCAGTAATTCAGGTCTGCCTTCTTGAGGGACTGTGTTCAGTGTGGATTTCCTGTGAGCTTGATCACACAGACTACACAATGTTCTTGAGGTAAAGATCAAAATACAAAACAACGAAATAAACTGTAAAAGCATTTTTCAAATACAAAATTGCACATGTGATTAGGCTATGCACTGTAGAGGAAAGTACATGACTAAATGATAGAAGGTCTGCATGTGTCAGAATTTACATTTTTTATGTTTTAGCATACATTCTTAAAGCTCTTCCGTCCTAGAGCTCTGTAGTCATGCCTTCTGTGACAATCTGTTTGTGTGGGTTTCCTGTCACGCCATGACGGTTGAGGTTAGTTTCACTGTCAACTCTGTATTGTCTTTTAAACAAGTTTGTGGACAACAACAACAACAAAAATACAATACATACAATTTGTTTCCTGTCACTACCTGAATTACAATATATTTTATTAAATGTGATCAAAAATGATGCTAGTTTGGCTAGTTTTTAAGAGCAATCAGACATTTGTCCCAAAGTATGCTTACTGTTGGCCATGTGTGTGCTTTAGACCATGTGCAGTCTGGTGCTCCTGCTTTAAGAATATCTCTTCAAAAATAGTTTGGTCTTTTTTTTCCTCAGTTGTGACAGGTCACCTGGTCTCTGCCACTCAGTGATGTAACAATAGCTGCCACCACCAGCTTCACAGCTTATTTGCCAGGTGACAACTGGTATTTCCTGATGTAACACTTAGCATTCAGGCCAAAACCTGAGTTTAATGTCTGATAAAACAATGAAATGTGTCATCCGATGCCCTTTATGTTTGTGAAACCTCAAAGTTTCCATCACATTGTATCCACATCTGCCTTCCAGCTAGCTTCCAAAAAAACACTAATAGAGTTTGTTAGTTAGATTTCCCCGCTTTCTTCTCTTAATAATAATTGTGTATTCATAAAATATACTGAAGACTCAGAAAATATCATATGATGTATAGTGTATATGGTGGCCCCTAGAGACAAAGCACGAACAAAAGAAAAAGCAGAAACAAAAGAAAACGCACAGCAAATCAAAAAACACGAACAAAAGGAAAAGCAGAAACGAAATGAAAATGCACTGCAAATTAAAAAACACGAACAAAAGGAAAAGCAGAAACAAAAAGAATATGCGCTGCAAACAGACTATCCCAAACCGGAAGTGCTCCACGACGCTAGGGGGCGCGATGAGCTCATGTGGTTCAGTCGCTACACAGACCAGGAAGTTTTTCTTTTGTTCGTGCTTTGTCTCTATGGGCCACCGTATATATATTAGTCTATAACATGTCTCCTATCTGGCAGAAATCCCTTGTAGCTTGTTAATTTTTATGCAGATGGCCGCCCACCATGAGCCTGGTTCTGCTGGATGTTTCTTCCGTTAAAGAGAGTTTTTCCTCTCCACTGTTGCCTAGTGCTTTCTTGCACTGATGGGTTTTCAATAATATTATGTTTATATTTATACTCCGTGTAAGGTCTTAAACCTTACACTGTAAAGTGCCTTGAGATGACCTATGTTGTGATTTGGCGCTATATAAATAAAGTTGAATTGAACTGACTTGAAATTTTCTGTATTAAGATTTCAGGCGGTGGTGTAGTGGTGGTGGTAGCTTCATGTGTATTTGAAAACTCACTTGTTTAAAAAGTGTTTCAAATGAGTCTTAAACACACACAAACACACACACACACAATAAAATAAAAAGAAAAATTTGTCTAGCACAATTCCTAGCATGTTCTTCTTCTTGACAAGTTTGGGTCTTATCAGGGCTCTTAGTTTATAGTAACTCATAATTTACAGAACCCAAATGGTAATTGCTTGTGTCTTCTCCTTGTAAGTTGCTTTGGATAAAAGCGTTTGCCAAGTAAAGTAAGGTATTTTTACAAATAAATAAAAATATACGAAACTGTGTGTACATGTGCTGACAGTAACAATAAGTAAGTAGTAATAAGGAGACCATAGTAAAGTATTATAATAAAAATGCAAAACAGTCATTAACACTAACATTCCCTAAAAGTTGTGTAACTACCTCAACCAAACTGCAACCGCAGCAGTGAGTCTCTTCAAACTCTGCAAGCAGCAGGAATCACACAGGTGTAGCTACTATCAATAACCTAATGGGTTAATTAGCTATTGTCGTTATTTTTCAATGTACAGATTGAAGCTCAGTATGTATGAAAAGTCTATCCATGTTAGAGCTGATACCACAGTTTGTACTGACTGAAATGTTTTAAATATATTGTTGTGTAACGTGGTGTTTTACCTTTTAAACAGAGTAAGTGTGGGAGATCATTAATTTAAAAAAAAAATAGGTCAGTCAATTGGCCTTCCCTCTTTATAACTTACGTTTTTACTTGAAACATACTTTACGGGTTAACTATGAACATAGTTTTCTGCAAATGAAGTACTCTGATAGTTGTGACTGAACTGTCTGGTGACTTTAGAAGTATTTGTTACATGTGAAAATAAAAAACACATTCTAGCTTTTTTTTAAGGATAGATGCCTTTTCTGCCAGCAGCTTCGCCATAGTTTTTTCTATTCTCTCAACTCTCAAGATCATAGCAGTACAGCCTTTACATTTCATTACATACAGCTTGATTAAACTTTGGTTTTGTTGACGAGATGTTAGAGGAAGCTGATACCCATTCATGCAGAGCAGGGTTGATACTGTATCAACTTTCATCTATCAATGTCCCACTTACATTTTCTAAAGAGCTAGTGGATGGTTTCTCGTCCAGTGGTTCTGGTATTATTGTTGTTGGCTCCTACTCAACTGTTATGATCTCCAGCTCAGTCACTTCATTGTTCAGGATATGCAGTGGTTCATCCAATACTATGACAGTCTTCTCTGAATATGTCCCCATTTCTTCTAGGGTTTCTCTTTGAGTTTCACCGTGCTCTATATTCTGATCTTGTAATGGGAGTGGTTTGTTGGATCCTCTTAAAAGACCAGACACTGAAGAGTAAGTTTAAAGCGACTTTGTTGGAGGAAGTGAATGTTCAGTGGAGTGGAGGATTTGGGATGGGAGCAGGAGGGGTAGTTCTGTCCCCAGTAGGGGCTGGGTCTAGGGGGGAGAGACCAGATAAGTTTTCGGACTGACAATAAAGATTTGCAGATGGCGGGTTTACGACTTACGTGAGGAGGAACGGGGAGGAAAGCTAGTGAGGGAGCTGAGGGGGCTCCAGGATCGGCGAGGTGCATAGGTGGGGATATCCTGGGTGAGTTGGCATCCTCCACGTGGTCTATTGTTAGGAGAGAGTGTGGCAGGGCTGGGAAGGGAGAAGCAGAACAGGTTAGTCTGTGGGTCGGAGGCTCTGGGTTGCCGGAGAGAGAATCCACCAGGAAAGGTCCTCTTCGTGTACACACAGAGCTGAAATCCAAGGTCTAAAAACACAAAGTCCAAAAACACATCCACAAGAAGATAGCCGCGGATCCGAAGATCCAACTTGGGGAAAGTTAGAGAGGCCCAGGAGACAGGGACAGAGGATGGAGAGGAACTTACGGAGATCCAGCAGGGTCAGGCAGGGAGGAGAATCCGGAATCAGACCAAGGTCAAACACAGAAAGTCACAAACTCACTGGCCGGGGAGGTCCTTATAAAGGGAGAGAAGAACACAGGTGAAAACAATCAGAGCCTAATGAGTAGTGAAGGGGGAATGCTAAGGGTATGGAGTGGCGGGGAACGGACTATCAAAATAAAGGCAGGGACAGGAAATGGGGAGAACTTCCTGACAGATCTAGTTATTTAAAACATTCAAATGAAAAGCATGTTCATGTACATTTATCATTGCTTAATTAAACTCAAGCTCATCCCACTGTATTACTATACTATATGATATATTGTATGTTCCAGAAAAATCCAGAAAATGTTATGAACTTACCATTACTGTTAAATATCGGATCAATGTCAAGAGTGCACACAAGTCCAGGTGTCGGGTTTAATGCCCTTAAATCTGCAATTTTCTTAACAATCAGCATACGTGGGGCCTGGAGAAAAAATCGTTCAACATCCTAAAAAGTAATGAAGATAGAAAATCTGTTACATTATGGCAGTGAATAATAATTTAAGGATATCATTAAACATTTAACACAGTTTCAAACTTACCTTAGGCTTACATGAATGAAGGTTTATTAAATGTTTGTCCAGCCTCACTATATTCTTTTTGTCACATATAGGGCACTGGAGGTTTCCATTTACCCTTAAAATAATGACATTTATGTTATTAACAGGTAAATATTTAAATTATAGGTAATTTGACTATGTTATGTGGAAACATATTTTAAGGTTCAAAAAACTTTATTAATCCCAGAGGGAAATTATTTGCCATGTCACAGCAGCTCTCAGTTCAAGAGGAAAGAAGGA
>JAUBNQ010000001.1:12913475-12925623 GCA_032353495.1 Ctenopoma kingsleyae | reverse complement strand
AACAGGACGTTAATATCACCAACCATTCCCATTTTATTAAGGTGTATCCATATAAATGGCCCACCCTGTATTTTGTTCTTCTCATTTGCAAGAGACCAGTCAATTTATTTTGTTACGATGGGTTCTATACTTACGTAAAACTAACAGGAGTTTTACAATGCAGAGGTGAAAGTTCGTTGCGCAGTTTCATGAGAGAACAAGCGAGAGAGAGAGAGAACGAGCATCGCTCCGTGTTATTGCGTTTACCTTGAGAAAATTATAGTTGAGAACAGATAAACAGTTAAATGAGACAACACATTTTGTAAATACACAAATAGAAAGATTATAGATTGTTTGCATGTGACCCCACACCATCCCCACCAAAGCACCAACATTCTCTCCCTCTCTTACTCTCTTTCATCCACAGACACACACGCACATACACACACCAAAAATTTCAAACTTGATTCGAAAAAGTGTATCAAACAAAAGGAAAATGCCTACTCACTGCTGTTAGAAATTCTGAGCATAATTACAAACTCTAGCGCACACAATTGTGCTGCTGTTTGCAAATCAGCTGGACTAAATTATTTATTCTAATTCCTAATTTCTAATTCTAATTTATTCTAAATTATTATTGACATTTCCCATGACTTTACAAAAACAAGGGGTTAAAATAATGGATGGACTTCTCATAAATATCTTTTGACTATGTATGTATATGTAAATTGTCCTGTATTCTTACATTAGTATTCTGGTATTGTCCACAATGAATATTCTGGGTGCAGTTCAGTATTTTTTCATTGAAGAAAAAATACAGTACAAATACTGGACCATACTGAAGATCCAAATTTAAACCATTTTGCAAACTAAATGTCTAATTTGGCCAGTAATCAGCCTGTGAAATGTTCTGTTGCAGTAAACAAGTGTTTAAACAAATAAGAAAAATGAACGTAAACTAACAGAGGTAAATCTGTAACTTTATTCATGTAGATTAAAACATATTCAGAATCAGAAAGTCAGTTCAAACTGGGTGCCAGGGTGCCAGGATTTTCCTCTCGCCTCTTTCTAATGGTTTGGTCAGAGACATTCACACCAGTGGCCCGCTGGAGGTCACTTTGTAGGGCTCTGGCAGTACTCATTCTGTTCCTCCTTACACAAAGGAGCAGATGCCAGTCCTGCTGATGGGTTAAGGACCTTCAACGGTCCTGTCCAGTTCTCCCAGAGTTATTGCCTGTCTCCTGCAATCTCCTCCATTCTCTTGAGATTGTGCTGGGAGACACCGCGAACCTTCAGGCAATAGCATGTATTGATGTGCCATCCTGGACTGCCTGTGCAACCTCTGTGGGGTCCAGGTATCCCCTCATGCTACCATTAGTGACACTGACTCTAGTCAAATGCAAAACTACTGAAAAGTAGTCAAAAAAATAAATGGCAACATCAGATGTGTTTTGCAAATACTATATTATAATACAAATTCAATTTCAGGAATTTGGAACTGCCAAGGAACACAGAGCAACAGCCCAATCTATTGTTCAAACTGAAATTTGAAATTACAGATTAAAATGCAAGGGTTACGGTGTAACACCGGTTCTCTGAGTGAAGAGACTGTCTCTCCACCCTGTTACATATTCCATATGTACGGGCATAAGTCTTTAAGACATCCCGCGAGGTGAAAGTGCAAACCCCAAAAGAGAAGGGAGACACCCAGTGACAGTGGAACTATCTACAAATGTACAGGGACCCCGCGATGCAGGACCCACAAGACGCAAGGACCAACGGCGGGGACTCCCCACCACTGGCAGTGGCCGGCCAGACGCCGGCACAGGCGCCGAAGCCCCGCAAGACGCAAGGACCCCGGAGGCTGCGGGGCAACTGCTTGTGACCCGCCAGACGCGGGACACGGCAACTAGGAGTGGGAGGGGCGAGGAGGAGTGGCCCCCACACCACCCAAGACCCGATCCCCGATGGACGGGGCGGGAGCCACGTTCAGGCCATAGAAGCGGGCGAAGGTGCAGAGGGATGACCAGGAGGCGGCACGGCAGACCGTAGCCAGCGAGGCACCACGGAACACGGCCCAGGAAGCGGCCATGCCCCGCGTGGAGTGGGCACGGACCCCAGCCGGGACAGGCACCCTGGACTGGTTGTAAGCGCAGTGGATCACCTCGACCACCCATTTAGCCAAGCCAGAGCGGGACAGGAGCCGGACCCGACGCCCCGCCCCGAAGCAGCTGGTCAGAGAGCCGCAACTGGTGAGTGCGGTGGACATACTCGGCCAGTGCCCGGACGGGACACAGGGCAGAGCTCGACTGGTCGGGCCCCGGGGAGCCACCAGGACAGGACAGGGGCGGAAGCTCCAGGGTCAGGTCGTGATGGAGATCCGACAGGACCTTCGGCAGGAACGCAGGGTTTGTGCGGAGAACCACCCGGGAGGAAGCAGCAGCATTCCGGGTGGAGGCGGAATCACCCTGGCCCCCTCCAGATGAATGCGGCGGAGCAGGGGCGGTAGGAGGGTGAACGGGGGAAAAGCGTACAGGAGAGCGTCCGGCCATGGATGGGCCAGAGCGTCCCAGCCCAGCGGAGGATCATCCGGCTGGAGAGAAAAGAAAAGGGGACAGTGCATCACCTCCCGGGAGGCACCGGGGATGAGCCCACCGCCACAGTTCGATCGCCAATCAGCAGAAGGTGTCAGAGCCCAGGCCCCCCTGTCTGTTCACATACGCAGCCGCCACCGTGCTGTCCATGCGTACAATGACATGGGCAGCTCCCAACAGGGGCAGAAAGTGGCGCAGTGCCAGATAGACGGCCCGCAGCTCCAGGACGTTGATGTGGGCAGCAACCTCGTTGGGACCCCAAGGACCCCCGTCCCTTGGCCATCACAGACAGCCCCCCAGCCGAGGGGGGAGGCGTCGGTAAAGATGAGCCGGCAATGCGTCACCGGACCCAGGGACCAGGACCCAGACCTGAGGGGAGTCCCGAGGGGCCAGGCCGAGCCTCAGGAGACAGCGCTGGACTAGGCGCATGTAGAGGAGGGCGAGAGGGACCACCTGGACCATGGTAGCCATGAGGCTGAGGAGGCGGAGGCAATTGCGCCACGAGACCTGGGGACCCGGTTGAAACTCGAGCAGACACTCGAGGAACACCTGCTGCCGCACCGGAGACAGGGAAACGAGGGACCGGTCAGAGTCCAGAACGAGACCCAGGAACGTCGTCACCCGGGCCGGCTGAAGCCTACTCTTCGAGAGGTTGACGAGGAGACCGAGAGACCGGATATGGCAGAGAAGAACATCCAGGTGCATGCGGCAGTCGTCCTCGTACACGGCGCACAGCAGCCAGTCGTCTAAGTAATTGAGGACTCGAAGGCCCCGGTGCTGAAGAGGGGCCAGAACCTCCTCTATGCAGCGAGTGAAAGTCCTGGGGGCCATAGCTATGCCGAACGGTAGCACCCGGAACTCGTACGTCTGGCACTCGAAGCCGAAGCGCAGAAACCGCCAGTGGCCCTGCCAAATGGGCACGTGAAAGTAGGCATCCTGGAGGTCCACAGTGACGAACTGTGTCGCTCATGACAGTGACGTCACTGACGTGCGTCGCGTCCGCCAAAACAGCTGATAGCAAGACACTAAGCGGTTAGCTCATAGAACGGCAGCATGAACGAAGCACCTACGCCTGCAACTGGAGACTTTTATGTACAAGCCTTATCGGATATGTGTTTGGGATATGTGTGTGGAATATAGCTGGCTCTAACCAAGAGAGATACCGTGTGATTATGCAACAACAGCGGCGCAGAGGAGTGATTGGGCGAGGCGTACACAGAGGGAGGAGACGCTGTTAGCTCCGGGCCCAGCGGCCGAAGCCGGGGCGCGGGTTTCACAGCAGAGCGCAGCGGTGAACCGAGACACCCAGCTGGAGCACAGCGCTCAGACCCCTCCAAACGGAGTACACACACGCCACACAGCCGACACAATGGCCGTCACTCGCAGCTACGTAACACAGACACTCAACACCAGCGGAGGTGAGTAGCCCAGCACTGAGGAACCCAAGCACTCACACACACACACACTTAGAAAGAAAAACCCTTTTTTTTCTGTTTTTCCCTTTGTTTTGAGAGAGAGACCGTTTGCACCCTGACTCGGTGGAGATCAAACGATTACTGAGCTCACACCTCCGAGGCGATTATATACCTCAAGGAGGGGGCATGACCGGAAATTCCGGTGTGTCTTAAAGAAGACTCCAAGCGCCCTGACACGAGAGGTCATTATCCCCGTACATATGGAATATGTAACAGGGTGGAGAGACAGTCTCGAACGAAAGAGAACTAAAAGTTTCAACTTGGAAGTGGAAGTTCCATCTTTTCGGTTACATTGGTTTAGACCATCAATTTGGATCAGACATATGGAAAGTAGTTGAAGTTGGCATGGCAATTTTTGGAACTTGGCAGGTACATTCATTGTTATCTTAGAAACCTTAGTCACACATCTGGATCTTGACATGTAATATATCAGATACAACGGGGGTGTGTTACGTTAAGAGTAACTCTCAAAGTCCAAATGAGTGCAGGATCAGAAGCTAAAGGGCAGTTGGTGAGTGAACTGTCATAAATGCCTTTTATAAGCCCTAAGATTTTATTAGGTCAGGAGAGAATCGCCAGAAGCTATTATAGCTGTTAACTGTTCATTCGTCTCCGGTTTCCCAGAAAGCTTTCCAAGTTTATGAGTTTTTCAATATAGCTACCTTCATTGCATCTGATTGTAATGTTAATTAAGTTAAAACAATACAGAAATTCAAGATTGGTGCTCCTCTGTCCAGCCAGGATAATGTATAGGGAGTGGGAGGGATTGAAAGGAGTTTAGACAGCATCCTCTTCTCATCCACAACATGTAGAGGGTCCAGCTCTACTCCCAGAACCAGTCTGTTGGTGTCTGCTACTTAAGCTGCTGCCCCAGCAAACCACAGTAAAGAAAATGAAACTGGCCACCACTGACTGGATACAGCAGCATGGTGCTGAGGATGTTAAAGGACCTGAGCCTCCTCAAAAATACAGCTGACTCTGGGCCTTCTTGTACAGAGTGGTCGTGTGTGTAGACCAGTCAAGTTTATTTTCCAATGTGTGTATATTGGCCTAAAAAGACATTTTATTTAATTAATAATCAAGCATCATTCAACTAAAACTGCCAAAATATGTTTGCTATTTGGATGCAAGGATGCAAACAAACTCATCTGTACATATGAGAAAACAAATCACACTCAGAGAGCAGACCTTGTCTGTTTTCTCAAAGATAGGATGTGGTCACCTATATGATGTAGGTTCAGAAATAAACTTTACATGCAAATATAGCTGAAGTGACTGCAGACTAAATTCTGACCAGGTTTTAACTTGTAGTTGTCTTTAAACAATATTTAACCAATTACCTGACAGATGTTTCCTGTGAGCAATGTGGAGATTTTAAATTAAATTTAGTTCCACCAGCATGATTTTATTCTCACAGGAGGCCCATTTGTCACTGTGGGTTTCCTGTGACCTTTGGTGATCATACTTGAAATTGTATCAGACTACTGTGAAGGGTATATGGGGTGTTGACTAACTTGAAATAAAAACAGGAAAGTGTCTGTTTTCGTGGGCTGAGGTGGTTAACAAGAGCAAACAGGAAGAATTGCTTAACTTGTACCACAGGTGTGATCACTCGATCATGACTGGACGACAATAGGAGTAAAGTGTAAGAATAACATACAATTTACTATACAATTTACTCTAACTTTAAACAGTGTAATTTAAGAATTTACATATGTTATATGCCACTAACATTGGGCACAGTCAAACGATCAAAAACAGTGAAAATGAAAATAAAATTAAGTGGTAAACCTGATATATAATGTCTGTGTGCACAAGTTAACAGTACCAAAACAGTACACAACTGTATCAGAATAACCAAATATTAAACAGGATTATTTAATAAAAGGTTTACAGGGAAATTGTTAATATTTTATTAATATTTATGTTTTCAGTCTCATCTCAAGATTTGTTAACAGATATATATTATACAGTATTATCGTGCAGGATTGTAATAAGATGGCTAACATACAGTATCATGACAACATCATCTGTTCGTTTACAAATTACTAGCATTGAGGGCTTTATAATAAAAAAGATAAACACCACACACTATTGCTGTTATTAAGTTAAATATCATTTATTTCCTGTTTGATTGCTGTTGCTGGGTCTTTTCTCAAAAACCTGAGGTTCCTTATCGGTGGAAGGACAACATAATTACAAAGTCACACCTACGCTCACGTAATATAGAAAAGAAAAGACAGACCTTTTCTTCTCAAAGGAGTTATTATCAATCATAACAGCATAAATAAATACACAGTACATAAAATAAGAACTAAGCAGTTGAAAGCAACATACTTTTTTATGAAGTGATAAACCAGGAGAGCAGGAGCAGTGAGCTCTCCCTTGTTATAATTGTCAAGAAGACTCTTAACTTTAACTACTGTATAACGCAAATACTGGTTTCAGAATAAAGATACAGCTAAAAGTTAAATTTACAGCCATTCTAATAGGTATTATGTCTTTATATCTGATTAATTTAGCTTACAAATCCCAACAATAAGTGTGATGTTAAACTTTTCTCCTGGTTCTGAAAAACAGGGGAAAGAAAAACATTATTCCCGGAGTCACTACACATACAAAATAGATGTGGACAATACTCAGTTCACACTTATGTTCACTCACAAGTCTTTGGTAGGAATCCTTCTAACTGCTGTTAATAATCAGTATTACACTTTTAATATGCCTTTGTTAGTGCTCTGAAATCACCTCCATGACCAACTAATTAAGTCAGTGGTCTTGAAATATATCTTTGCCAGCTGTACTAATGATTTACCTATTTTATTCATAGCATAAATACACATTAATCTATGATCACGGTTTCTTACTGTGTGGTGATTAGTTTGTCCAATGACTCAAATTCATTGCACATACATATAAAGAGCAATCAAACCAGAATACTTACAAATAGGATCCTTCTTGTGACATTTCCAAATCTGTAGACATATTTAGATGTGACTGTGGTACTTTCCTCCACTCTTGTCTTTTCAGTTCCACAATAGTAGAGGCCTTCATCAGAATAGGTGATGATCAGGTCACAGGACTGAGAGGATCTCTCATTAATAAAGTGAAAATCAGGGAATTGATCCAGACTGTTTATACCTATAAGGATACTACCTCCATCATGTTTTGTCCTCAGAACAAAACAGCACATCTTGCCAGACCTGAAAAAAGGTTACAGCCCAAATGGATCTAAAAAAGTTCAAATTTAGAAATTTTCTTTTGAGCAGGTAAACATTGAGCTTAGTTAATTTATTACATCTACTGGTAGGAATGGTTATTTTAAGTAATAAAAAGATCTGGTACTGGCTTACTGTGTGGTCAGTGTGCAGCCGGTTTATCAGGGCAGCGAGTATTTGAGAAACACAATCAGGGCCAGACAAGTTTGGACTATTTTTTTCCAAGTAATAAATTCAACAATCATTTAAAAACTGCATTTCATATTTACGTACTTGGGTTATCTTTGTGCAATATTAAAATTTGTTTGATGATTGGAATCATTTAAGTGTGATAAATATGCAAAAAAAAAAAAAAAAAAAATCAGGAAGGGGGCAAATACATTTTCACAGCAGGTTCAGTTTGTCTGCATGTTAACGTTTGACGTATGAGGGTCTGTTTGGTCATTTGGTGGTTTTCCTGTTAACTTTAAGTTAACATTACTGGCAACTCTGTACTCTGTAGTTTTGGAAACTGTGTGGTGTGGCTGTCCTAAAGTAAACCAACACAAGAAGATAAGTAAACTGTAGCTATCTTGGCTTCTGTGTGACATGCGGCAGAATCCGTGGCAGCATAACAATCACTTGGAGATGTATTAAACTCCACTGGTAAAGAATAGGGGCTGATGGCTATACTACTGATAAAAACAGGAAACTGCTTGAAAATAGACAAGCAGCCATCACTACCATGATGAAATATTACAGATCGATTTTTGGTTTTTATAAAGTGAGTCAAAAAAGCTATAGTTTATCAGCAGCAACAACGTGACTTGTATAATATTTTTATAAACATGTTTTATCAATTTGAATCAGATAATCTCTTAACTTGTGCACATGTAGGGTAATAAAATATACGTACAAGATGCACTGAAACACTGAACAACAGTGGAGGTGGAATTAACAGCATTATTAACGTATATATACATACATATATTGTATATATCAATTAATATTAGATTAGATTAGATTAGATTCAACTTTATTGTCATTACACATGTACAAGTACAGGGCAACGAAATGCAAACGAAATATCCTTAACTCGTCAGATTATTGCTTTAAATCTTAAAAAAACAACAAAACAAAATGTCTGTGAAGATTCTTAGTCATGCAGGTCATGGCTATCCCAAAGTAATGTTGTCCAATGGCAACTTGTTTTTAAGCTCTTGAAAACATTTTGCGAATTGATAAAGCCTTCTGGATGAAAGGGGAAGCATCTTTAAGAGCTTAAAAACAAGTCCAGTTGCCACTGAACAACATTATTTTGGGACAACAAAACAAAAGAAAAGCTCTATGGTCAAATAAATTATGATTTCATTTAAGATTTATTTTACAAATGTATATATAATCATAGATCTGTCATATGGGATGATGACTTTTACCCAGCTGAATTACCCATATTGTCACTCATCATTTTAGCACCTCTACATTGTAGAAGTATTTATGGCAGAATAGGTGCTGAAGTCAAAGCTCTGTTCTTTCTTCTTCTTTGGTCTCTGTGATGATTTACGGATTTCCAGTGCAGCATAACACACATCTTCATCCTAAGAATTAGTTATTGTTTTGAAGCATGATCATGAACTAATTCAATAATACAACTCATTATAACAAATTCTTTATTATTATTATATTTAAAATTACCTGATTATGTCTTGTTTGGCCTCTAGTGTCTGGTCTTTGTTGACTGACTTGAGGTTCATTAGCTGCAGAAATAAATGCATCATAAATCATTACAGCATGTCACAGCCAACCTCCCATAATAAATAAAAATAATCATATGCATAATTTTTTTATTATTTAAATATAATTTGTAAATTAATTACTAAGGATATTTCTAACTACAATGTTGTAAAATCTATAAAAAGATAGATTTCTAGTAAATACCTTTTTTTTGACAAAGTTGACAAATCACAAGAGAAGTGAGAAGAGAGGAAAGAACAGCAAAAACAGGGCACAGAGCGAACAGCAGAGTCCAGCACGAACCACAGTCTTGTTGAATCTCATTGTGATGAGGCTCACTGGAGTCTGGATCAAACAAAATTGTGTTGATTAGGTTAATTAAACTCTGATATTCCTCATATCTCATATTCCTCATATTTTTCAGCTACAACTTTTCAGGCCAGCAGTCTTATGGTGGTGGAACAAACAACCTAACTCTGCACACTCAGCAGCTTCACTATACATCTACTGAATACAAAATCTATTGAAAACTGAACTTTTCCTATGCACTTAAAAAAATGTCTCCCATCTGGCTCTTATGTTTCACAAGAGATAAACATTTCTTCTCATTACACTTTACTTCAAATATTTTCTCCCTGATCTAGATGATATGATACTTGCTTTATACCTCACTTTCAAGTTGCTTTGGATAAAAGTATCTGCCCAGTGACTAAATGTAAATGTATATTTCAAATGTAAATGTATTCCAAAAAAGAAAAAAATAATAAGATACTGGGTCCACATTTAAAAATGCAGGTATTTTTTTCAGATAATGTACATTGATATCATACTTTATCAGATGTTGTACAATAGTACAATGATTATTATTATTGTAACTTATTGTGTATTGTAAATACTATCACATACACAAAGAAAAAACTTACCACATATTATCCTTGTTGCCATGCTGCCATAACTGTAAATAGTTTTCCGCATTATGTATTCTTTATCCTCCACCTTGATCTCTTTTGTTCCACAGTAGTAGAGACCCTCATCAGAATCAGTGATGTTCGAAATCAGAAGGTCATAGGAATTAGAAGAATGGTTCCTCAACAAGTGAAAATTGGGGAAAGATCCTTGTAGATAAGGAGTGTTACTATCTTTCTTTGAATCAGGATTATATTTTGAATCAATAACAAGGGTGGTATGGTTCTCATGAGAACAGTTTCTGTACCAAATTATGTATACTCCACTTGATAATTTGCAGTCACAGTAGAGAGTGATGTTGTCTCCTGGTCTGACTATCATCTTCAACACTGATCCAGACATCTTACCATGACTGCAGAAAACAACTCCTGTTATACAAATAGATGTATCAGAAAATTAAAATGTGCGCACTGTAACAACATTTCACATTAACAGCAGGTGTTGCTTCAGAAAATGTTAAATGTTTTTTATGAATTACTCTCAAAACTCAACCTAACAATTGTAACTTAAGCATCCAAATTTTAATTAAATTACCTAAGAGAACGACCAGAAAAATGTGCAGCCCATCCATTTATGACGATGTCCAAGAGTTGAAAGGCAGTGAAACAGCCGTTATCATGACCTATGCCTTCTTTTCCATTGAAGGAAGTATAAGTGGTGATTGACCAATCAAGTGGAACACTTATTCTGTGGTTGTTTTCTATTGGTGGGAGCAATGAAAAGTGACATTTTAGGCACTGATGTTTCTTCTGTGTGTATCTGATACAATCAGGTATACTGTAGGTAAGATGAATGGTATATTTGGTTTAGATTATTGCAGACATTGAGTTTCTGATGCATATACACCAGAAGTAACGATTCCTTTATTGTGATCCTTATACTGTTTGATCTGAAGACAACTGACTGTGGAGGTGAGATCGTAAAGTGTTAAATGCTCACCAGAAGCTTTCAGTTCTATACAGAGGTATTTCTTGAGTTTGACTGGCAAATTTCCTGGTTAAAGGGGCAATTGATGCTTTTATGACAAGAAAAATTTAAGATATAATCATAATAATAGAACATAATATTAAAGATTAGTTACAGTGAGAAATATATTCGCCAATCAGAGTACAAAACATTGGCTAGTTTTGGTGTTAGAGGCAGCGTGCTCCAATAAGATTTGCTTGAACACAGTGTTTTTAAACATGTTTCACTCATGTAGATGTTGTTTATCTTGGTAAACTTTTTTTGTTTAACAAAAAGTCATGAATTCTTGAAAAATTACTACAGAAATATAAAGAGACATATTTTAAAATAATCTTAAACCAAAAATATTTTGCAACACCAATTAAATTTCGGAAAACAAATAGTTCCAAATAGAAATATGGTTTTCATCTACATAATGAACATATTTTGATTGACTACATTCTAAATCTACAGCCCTAGCGATTTACATTGGTGGCTTTGATTCAAATATATCCACTGACCAAACAAAGGCCTCACAAAACTAGGACACACAGACGACACTGTTGGCCACACTCCAGACACAAATGCCTTAATGAGGCATAACATAACAGACAACTTGGTGTCTGGTCTAACAAAGTCAATATGCTCCACTTCTACTGTACCAAAATGCTTTTACAGACATGAAAACATACCAGAATTATTTCATAGATATGTTTTTGGACCTGATAATGGTGCCACATCCAAAATAGTTGACCTGGCAGCTTCTTTAATATATTGGCAAATCCCTGCAATGAAGGAGGTGATAAAGAGAAGAGTATAACTCTCTAAGCACAGTGGCCTGCATTGCCTGCTAGGAAACTGAAACCAAACTATATTCTTGTTTTGTGCAGCCCTAACCCTTTTAAGTTTCAGAGGCTATAGCCAGAATTATTGTATAACTTCCTGTTTTCCACCAGAAAAGCCACAGTATGATCACAGCATTGATGTTATACTCAGAGTCCTTTTAAACCTAAAATAATTTGTGATTATTTGACTGATACCTGAATTTGTGACTGTTCCTTGACTTAAAATACAAGTTCTAAGTTTCCTCTTGCAAACTGCATTTCCAAAATGTGAAACTTGAACTGCAGTCCACGGAGACTGGTAAACAGACATGGTATATGGCAGAATGGTGCCTGGACACTTATTAGATGATGCTGATTAAAATGAACTAAACCAGGCTGAAAGATTAGCACGACTAAAATCTTTGGCACGGTGG
>JAUBNQ010000001.1:12892940-12903999 GCA_032353495.1 Ctenopoma kingsleyae | reverse complement strand
TTTTTCTTCGCAATAAACGGTCAACCTTTAACCTCAACTATAAGAGATGATGATAATCAGAATCAGCTTTGTAGCCTTTTACTTTTCCTTTTTAATTACCATTAAAAGTACTTAGCAAAGGTTTTGTAGAGTCAAGAGAAAAGCCTGGTTATAGTTGCACAGCAATAGCTGAACAAAAGAAAGCACATCTGTATTGAAATGATTAAAAATATATCATATATATGTCTGAACAAGAAATGTTAGCAAATCAACTTGTGGCTCTTGACAGTTAGTAGTGGGTAGGGCATGGACAGTTGGAAAACAAGTAGGCCAGTTGCCTTAAGGATGAGGTTTGGAAACCCCTGGTCAAGTGATAAACCCAAACAGTTGTATGCAAATTCTCTCCCATCTCACCCACAGAAGCTTGTAACTCCTTCAGAAGAGTCATATGTGTCTCAGTGTCCTCCCTCAATATCCCCCTTTTTGCACAGTCACTCAGTTTTTGAGGACAAGCAGATTTATGCATGTGCTATAATCCTTCCCTTTCTTAATGATGGATTTAACTGTATTTCAAGGGATATTCAGTGACTTGGAAATGTTCTTTTATGCATCCCCTGACTTAGGACTTTCAATAACCTTTTCGCAGAATTACTTGGAGTGTTCCTTTGTCTTCATGGTCCAGTTTTTGGCCAGGATACTGATTCACCAGAAATCTGACCTCCCAGATACAAGTGTATTTATACTACAGTCACTTAAAACACATTCACATGCTCACTTAGGTGAGCTTCATTTACGAACTGTGTTACATTTAAAACCAACTGACTGCACCAGTGATAGTTTAAGTGATTTACTTCAACTAACCTACAATTTTGTTTTGCAGTCACCACTGTTCAGTGTTGTAAAAGCTGAAACCTTCCTAAAGGGTAAATACTTGTTACAGGTCCTTTAAGTAGACACACACATGAAGTCTGTACATGTTTGTCAGACTTTAGGAAAAACATAAAAAATCAAATTACTTGTTAATATGCAGTTTGGTGGCATTTGGGTGTTGTAGTTGTGTGTAAAAGTGTATATTGTGTACTGTAAAAGTGAACTGTACTATATATACTATATTACTGATACAGAGATTATTTCTTTATCCACTAATCTATGTTGATTGCAGGCACCCTTTATATACAGTCTAGTGCAAGCACAAATAAATGCTCATTCAAACTGCTCATAAGGATCACTGTACTACAAAGTGTATATGTGTGTATGTGTGTGCGCTGAGGCAAGTACAGTAGGAATGTGTGTGTGTGTGTCATCTGGTCTATGTTAGTGCTTTGATGTGATTTGATCACTTGTGATCTGTGCTTTTGGGGTCTCAGTGGCCTGTGAGATAAAAAAGCACGATGGTGTCATCATGTTTTAAATCTCTCTCTTCTGCTCTGCTAATTGGTAAGAGCCACAGGCCCTACTACAAGACAAACTCAGAGCCATCAGGTCCACAGGGACTCTGGTGTGTGTGTGTGTGTATGTGTGTGATTGTAGGTGGGCGGCTGATTAGGTATTCCGGAGTGGATGTGTATGGGTTGTATTCGCTATGAGAATGATGATGACTCTTCTAATATGAAAAGTATGCACAATTATTTTTTACATATGTGTAAATCTTGTAATGTCAGTGGTTGTGGGCTTTTACTGTATCTATCATATCCTTTTACTGAGCACAGTTTGTGATTTTTCTTTCTAGTCCGTGTATATGTAAGTGAGCATGCTAGTACAACTGAATGTAGTGTTTGTACTTTTGCTACTGCCCAAGATTTTCTCTGTCTGCCCCCCACTCAACCTTATCCAGTCTACAACTGTTGACAGCATGCTCGAGGTAGACAAGGTCAAACCTCTCCAGTGTGTCTAAACAACAATTCATACTTTAAACGGGCCCCTCAGCGAGTCCTGCATTGTCTGCCGACAGCCATCTTGCGTCCTGAGCCGCCAGTTTCTCTCTGACAGGTTCAATGACTGCCTGGCTGTGGGTCATGCCTTAACATGTGGGGCTGCATCTTGTCAGGAACCTGATGGCTATACACTGGGGTTGCTTATCTCACAGACAGCCTCACTGCGCCAGGTGAAAGAGAGTGAGGGAGGAATAGGAAGGAAGGGAGAGTCAAGACGAGGGCATGAGCGAGCAATGACAGAAGTGGGGATGGATGATATGAACGACTGAAGATAAAGAGGGGATAATTCAAAAAAGAACTGCAGAAAAACAGGGCAAAGTTTGAAAGGACAGCATAGCTGCAGGAGAGATGAAGCAGAGAGAAAAAGAGAGGGATTTGAGTGAGACAAAATGAGTGATAAAGAGAGAGATTTAAGATTGAAATGGGGGATTTAAGAGAGTTGGGTGAGGTGAAGTGGACAGATGGAAAGGGAAGAATAAATGCAGAAGAAGAGGAGGAAAGGAAAAGGAAAGTGAGGAAGGATAAAAGACATTCAAAGAGACAAAATGTTGATGGATGAGGAGAAGGATGCCAATCCTTTGTGTTGAACTAGCTGATTACCTTGAACATAAAGAAGTACTGTAACATGGAAAATCTTAATGAAGACTGAAAACAGATAAGAAAATAGAGAAGAGACATGCTGATAAACCCCCTTTGGGTTCTGTGAGTGAAAGGAGGGGTGGAAGAAGAGAAGGAAGCAAGCTAAACCAGCGAGACAGAGGTGAAGACAGGTTAGCCACTTATGTATTCAGACATCAGAGATAAAAGACAGATAGAGCGGAGAGATACGGATAAGTCAGAAGCAACTCTTACCACCAAGGATGCTCATTTTACTTTTGTTCTCTTCATTTATATAAAAAATAGCATTTTTATCATAACATGTTCATAACAGGCAAACACAGTTGCATAGATATCACAGGTGACCTTTTAAAGCAATAGTGTGACTTTAATATCTCGCCTCCTTGTCTTCTTTCCCCCACTCGCTCCTTCTCATCTTTCCCCTCTTTTCTATAATAAAGGCAATTACCTCTCATCTTCTCATCTTATCTAGAGCCCCTTCCTCATGTTCTCTCGGTTTCTCCTTTTCTCTAGAATTTTATTGCTCAGGAATCTCTTTTTCTTCCACCACACCCCTTAACTGTCAAAAAAAAAAAAAAAAAAAAAAATTGAAAAAGAAACTCTATTTCCTTAAAAGCTGACAGGGAGGTTCTGATGGTGATTTGGCAGCGTGTCATTGCGAATAATGGCGTTTGGAGATCCCAGCTTCATTGCACTACATTATAAAGTGTTTGATCTATATGCACCCTTCTTAGCACTCCTCCCCCCACACTTTTTTTTTTTACACCGTAGAGATCTTTGACAGGCGTAGAAATGAGATGGAAGACTCTAAGAGACTTTTCAATCTCTTCTGAAAGGAAATTGGAGCACAGGGCCGGGTGGGGTGGTGGGAATGGACAAAATCTCATATATTTCTGGAGTTTTCTTTCATGCCAGAATGGTAGTTTTAATATTTCAACTGCCCGATTGTGGTATTATGGTCCTGGACTGCATTAGAGCCTCTACACAGCCTCCCTAGTGAGAGTGGTATCCCTCTACAAAGCAGTGAATATTGTACATTTAGAATTGAAACCTATTTCTGTGTTGAAGTGGGCTTTGAGTGTTTTGTGTGGAATCTGTGCTATACCGGAGTATGTGATTATGGTGCTGCCTTCCAGTAAAAGAGACAATGATATGAGGGCAGTACAGTGGCTGTAGGTCTTGTGTCTTAACTGAATGCATTGATTGCCTGAGGTTTTGTGTCAGCAAGCAGCAGAGCACATGGTGAAAAAAGGAAGGCTGGAGAAAGTTTTGATTGAGAGGGACAGACAGATAGGAAGCTGAGCTTTTCAGATGTGTTAACCTATCATGCTGTAATGAATGTGTGCCATCTGTCTCTGCACCTCTATTAAAAACTCCTTCAGAGAAACCACAATCACATTAGATACATACACACTCACACACACTCCCAGCACTTCTAATTGCTGCGTGGGCAGCCACCTTTGACATCCTCAATCAAAGGATCTTCACACTTACGCATGCAGACGCACAAGTCCATGTGTCTGCACACTGCTCACAGAGACACACACCCGAGCTTGCATAAACACATACACCAAAGATGGACACATACAAAACTTCAAGAAACCTAATGAGAAGACTTCATACATTATAAAATCCCTCCCCTGTAAGGTTGTGTAAAAGTGCACGGATTTCACAGTTGGTGAGAAGGAAAATATCTGCAGTGTGTTTGTGGAGATTTGAGTGTTGGATCGTGTTAATGAAGTTAAGAAAGAGGTTTGAGAAAATGTGGGTGTATGTCTTCCTAGCAATCTTAATAAACATCACATGCACTTTTAATTAACTACATTCTCCTGTGACGACAAGGTACTAACAAGACCAACGACACTCAATCATGCCCGAGGAGGAGTGTTTGCATGTCTGCATCAATGTGTGTATGTATGTGGGTGTCTGCGAATGTGTGCAAGCGTGTGTGTGTGTGTATGTGGTTCCGTGTTGATGCACAGCACCTCCCCCTCTTCATGCTCTGTGCCTGTGTGTCAAGAATTAGTGGAGACTTATAATTGCATGAAAACTAATTTCATCTCTGAAAACCCTATTTAATGGCTGTGATTTTATTGCCTCATCCTCTGTGGCTATGAATTATGTGAATTACTGTTCTTTTTAGATTTACTGTTCTTATAAGTACATGCAAAAATTAAGCTTCTCAGTGGATAATAGATCCACTATATAGAATAATGGTGTCTTGTAATACATTATTGCCCATTTCCCATACAAAAAGAGACCTGATTAGTATCTGTAGGGCTGAATTAATTTCAGTTTGCATTTAAATTCTTGCATCATAAAATTCCACCGATCTAGATCTAGTCCATCAAAAATGGTACTCTAGGTCCTACACCAGCACAGCACATATTTTCTTATACCTCTGGTGGTATCTAACCATGAGAAAGGTTTGATTTTATATGCCCAGGATTTCTGTCTTTGAGACTCTCCAATAGAGTTGGAGGCTATTTAATTTTTTAAAAATATATACAGATAATTCAGTAGCAACATCTCTTTTGAGATTATGTGCCCAAGCCACTCTGGATAATCCTCATTGTGAACAGTTTTAAAACATTAGTCTGTGTCAAAGTTATCCAGTATAACGGAAGCATTGCTTCATTGTTTGGAAAAAATGTTTCTTTATCAAATCTCTCAATTCTGCGGGCAGCACAAACACTAAACCATTCAAAGTGGGGTGAAAACTCAAATACTCAGACAAATTAAAATAAGAAATCTACAAAATGTTCTAGAAAATTCTAGAGTGTGGGTGAACTGAACATTTAAAGTTGGATTTCACCAAAGTCTGTTTGTTGGGTATTAAAACACTCAAACACATGGGTGTTAAACTTAAAAAACATCCAAGTGTGCATCACAGTTACAAATCAACAGTTGGATGAATCAATTAATCCACATGATTAATATATAATTGCACAGCAGAACTAAGTATTACTGTGGGAAGCAAAAGCAGAGATGTGGACAGGTGCCCAGTTTGACTGATGTGTTGTGGGCAGGCGTGGATGACACATGGAAGGGATCATCTTCCAACGATGAGTAAGACTTGTCTCCACAGAAAAATTAAGTAACCAGAACATTACTGGATCACGTCCCAGTTCTGCAGCCGCCTGTGCGCATATGGACACCTTTTGCACCAGGTAGGAAAATCTGCAGTAAACTGTCAGTCCATCAGCCTGTGGGCGAGTTGGCGCTGAATCTAGATTAAATATTATTTCTGTGTACTTTTTATTTATTCTGTCATGATTTTGTTCAAATATTTGTTGTCACGTTTTAATTAAAATGAATGCTCTAGACTCATGCAGCAATTCTGTTTATTTAGTAACTATTATACATACAGTAAATACTCACAACCCAATTATTTCTGTCGGTAGTCGACACTGATTTCATTAGAAAAGTTTGGATAATAATATATTAGAATTTCCTTATTTCTCCAGCAGTCAGCTCCACGCTCACAACACACAGAGGTTTCCATGATAACTCTGTCTCACCATTTGGGCATGGACATGAACTAAACAGCAATAAGTGAGGCCGAGCGTGGAGAAAGTCTGGCTGTGTCTACCTTGTGTGACAAAGATAACAGCCAATCGATGTTTATTTCACTACCACATGAATTAACATTACAGCATCACAATGCATGTGCAACACTGTAAAAGAAAACCAAATGGGAAAGTCACTGCAAAAGCTTTATTCCATCTTAAAATAATTTATCACTGCTGATGGCCGCAGCAAAACTAACAAAAATTATCAGACAGTGTTGAAAAGTAACTAAGTAGATCTGCCCAAGTACTGCACTTAAGCAAACTTTGAAGTACTTTACCTGAGCACAAAATACTTAATTTAAGCCTCTTTATATATCTACAGTATGGTACATTTCAGAAATAATATGGGTCATTTCTCCAGTTACTCACTTTTGATACAAAGTACATGATCAATTTAGTAAGTGTGTTTCATAAAAGAACTAAGCAGTTTATGAAGCAATTAAACTTAGCTCCACCTTGACCAATTACAACACTGAGCCTGCCCTCCCATAAGAAACACTCCCATAAGTCATCAGACTATCATGACCAATAGTTCTGTTTAATTGTTAGGAGACATTTTACAGTCATGTGAGACAGGATCAGTCTTTACAGCGAATGTCCCAGAATGGTTTTCGTTCAAGTCACTAAGCCATGGAGCAGCCACTTTAACATGGGAAACTGCTGTTAATTTCTCATTTAGGCAGCATTGTTTCTTTGAACCATGACATTTCTCTAAATCCTGAGTTACTTTTGTGCCTAAATCTAATCAAATCATGGCATTATCATAATTGTTTTCCAAGTGTGATTTTTGAACAGTTAATATGTGTAATGTTTTTTTTCACCATAGGGGCCAAGAGAAATAAATAAAGCAACATCACAATTTTGAAGTGAAGCACTTGTCCCCATGCATCCCAGCAGAGAATAGACAAGTCAGTCCCAAAACATTTAGTTTGCTTGTAGCTAATAAGAACTAGTATTTGATGTGGCGATATGGGAAGCAGCTTCTTTTTAGCTCAGAAAGCATAAGGAATAAGGGTGTTTGTGGAGACACACTGTATGTGTTGTTATACAGTCATATCACCCACAACCTAACAGGAAGTGTGGAGGTCAACAGCACTTCCCTTCTGAAACCTGAAAATTGAACTCTCTCTCCTGGGGCATGGAGTGGTCATTTAGCTAAGGTGTGCTACTAAAACGTTACCTACAACAAGATTGTGGGGGTGGTTGTAAATATACATGTAGTGACAGTATAATAAGTAACAGTAACTGCAGCAACAGCACTGATGATTGTCTGTAAAAGGTAAAAGTATTTAAGGTGTTTGTTGCTAAAGATATGTTCTGAAGATTCATCTCATTTTTTATCTGCCATGAAAACAAGAAAATGATCAAAATGAATGCCTATGTGAACATTCCCACTCAACAGCAGTCTCTGACTTTAAATGCATACTCTGCAAGCCTATTGCCACGGGAGAATGCTATATCAAAGTAATGTAGGAAAGTAGAAGAAAAAGCAATAATAAAATACGTCAGTTTAAAAATGAAACTCTAACTATTTCAAAGGCTATGACTTGTGTATCTGTGTATGCGTATGTTTGTGTAACTGTGTGTATGCATACTGTATATTTTGGCTCACAGCTATGCTTTTGATATTAATATTTATCAAAAGTGTCCCTATGGGTGCAAGGCTGCAATGGTAAGGTGTTTTGGTAATATTCCTGTTACAGGTAGATATGTGTGTGTGTGTGTGTGTGTGTGTGTGTGTGTATCCACCCACTCACACAATTCAGGCTGGCTATTGTCTTGTTGTTGTCTTTTTGTTCTTGTTCATTATGGATAAGATATATTATGTAACTAAAGTATATATATATATATATAATAATTAATATTTTATTGATCCCCTTGTGGAAATTGGGGACTGAGAATCGAACTGCTGACCCTTGCGTTGGAAGACGACTGCTCTACCCACTGAGCTATCATGCCGCCCCAAAACATATAATAATAAATAAATAAACTAAGCTAATGTACAATGTACAAATAATGCCTCCATTTTTATTACTGATGGTGCTATGTTTTACATTACTGCCCAACCACTATATACTTTACTTTACTTTACTTTGCTTTACTTTACTTTACTTGGCAGAGACACTTTACTTTACTTTACTTGGTAGACCTATTTACTTGGCAGACATATACCTATCCAGGTCAATAAATAAAGCAGCAATAGACTTTATTATTAAGGACTGTATAGAATGACAGGTCTTTGACAACATACTGTTTCTCACATTTTGGCCTTCTTTATTCAAAATGTGTTAAATCTATGACAGACTTGTCATGGAAAATCTAAAACTAAAGTGTGACCATGAAGATGTGTGAGTGATATGCTTGCAGAAAGATATGAGGTTCTACTGTGGAAAGAACAGTAACGTTTATTTTAGTAGTTGCCGTTGTACAACTGTTAAGGTTCTTGTGAAATCAGGAAAAACAACATATAATTCTTAGGGCAACGAAAAGTTTGAAACACACTGAACACCTTAAACAATCACCCGCATTTATTAATTTTTACTCTGTCCACCGGAGTCAAAGAAATAAAACACAAATAATAAAAGAGCCACCTGAGCTGCTTCCCTGCAATAATTGCTGAGATACAGTATATTAAACCTAGCCAGTTATGCTGATGAGGCCATTAATCATGTAAGTTAAAGCAATAATTAACACATATTAATATGTTAACACACCTGTCTTCACATTCAACCTTAATATGAACCCTGTGGAGACAGTCATTTTAAGAAATCAATTAACCTGACTACTGAGCAGATTTATGCTACTAGGTGTTTCAAAATCTAATACGATCAATTGATGGACCCAGTAGTAAAGCTTCAGCTCTTTACTGCTCTTGAACTACTGTGTTGATGTGATTATGAACAGATGGATGCCACTATGTTGATGGAATGTCCTGCATTCAGTGCACAAACACAGACTATTAATGTGGGTAATGGCATCCTCACAGCCAAATGTGAGAAATTTGGCTTGACTGGTATGGTGTGTCTTTGCCCACAGCTGCATAAACTATGCTACAGTGTGTTTTTAGGCCATAGCAGCATAGCAGCAGAAAAATACATTCAACAGGATGTTAATTTGGAATAAACTTGGATGGTTTTGGAGCAGATGCTTGATGACCCTATAACTCTATTGAACATTGATTTTAGCCAAACTACTATGAAAATGTCAATAGTTTTAGTCCAGACAAACATATCTCAACAACTATTGGCTGGATTATGATAAAATTCATGATCCCCAGAAGACAAAGATGAATGAGTTTGATGGTCACTTAACTTTTTTTCTATTATGCAGATAAAAACAAGCAGAAAGTAAAAAAGGATACATTTGTCTAACACTTTGAATTATGAAAATGCAAAAGTAATACTGTATGTTCAGTAGGCTACTAATTATTAAATGTTTAAATGCCAATATGAGTGGTGTTGTAGTGTAGAGTGATGCTACATGACGTCGACTCACAGCAAAAAGGACCTGGGTTTGAATCCATGAGTTTACAGTTTTCTCCCTGTGTCTGCGTGGGTTCTCTCTGGGTACTCTGTGACCCTGGTGATGTGTCCTGGGTGTGCCCCACCTCTTGCCCAATGACAGCTGGGATTGGCTCCTGCACACTTGTGACCCTTAAGAGAAAAAGCAGCTAGGATAATGGGTGGATGCATGAATGCTAACATGCTAAAGTATAGACCTGGCTTGAATGATGAACCAAATTCAAAAACATGTTAGCATTTACCTCAAGGCTGACTCCAGATCTAGTTTTTCTCTTCATCCCTCTGTGCATACAATGATTCAAACCTTTTCATAAATGAGCCTATTTTAACAACAGTTCACACAAAGTAAAGTCAAACTAAGTTGCCACTCCTACAGTACAGTAGGAGTCCAGGCCATATTTAGTATTCAGATCACCAGCAGCCACTTAGCAAAACCTGATTGTGATACAATAACAATATTATAAACTTGTTATGTGAAGTGCTGGTGTTGGTGACACAGCAGCAGACAGATTTTATGGTTCTTCCTGCCAGACTTGTTGGCCAAAAGTAAAGCTGCAGGCATCTTTCCCTCACCTCCAAACAGGCGATTCATGGCCACCACTTTTGAGCTTGTCTCATGTGTTCAGCTGTCTGAAATGGATGCTCACTGCAGTGTCAACACACAGTCAAACTGCCTCATCCAAGGCATCTGGAGCCGTTTTCACAGAAATGTGTGCCTGAGCAAAGGCAGGAGCTTAAGTCCCTGAGGTGTTCCAAATGTAACAAACCAAATGTGAACAAAAAAAAAATATATAAACACCATGAACAACCTGAACACAGCTGGTAGCGGCATTGAATAAAATTGTTTACCCTGCAACAAAACCAATTGTCTGGGGTTTGAACAAGCCAGCTGTGTTTTTATTTAACTTTATTGTGTGTGTCTCTGTGTGTATCTGGTTTTGTTTGCTGCATGATGGCCTGCAGTGACAAACTGACATTTTGCACCAATTCCGACAATTTTTCCCAGGGTGGTGATGACAATACACACACATATTCAAATAGACTCATAAGCACACTACACTTGCACACACAAATGCTAACGTGAAGCCTGACTTTGGACAAGTTTGACTGAGGGGAAATGAGATACTATTTCTGCTCACTCAGACAACAGTGTTCCTTTTAACTCCATGACAGACTATCTCAGCAATCACCTTGAGATGGAGCCTGCAGATAAGGCCACATTAGATGGGCATAGAGATGTGGGGGAGATAAAAGTCTTTAACAGACAGCGAAGGATCTAATTAGCACAATGAAGATTTCTACCGTCTGGCTGAGTCAGCCGCGGTGTCGTCAACCTTTTGTGTTGGTGGAGGGAAAAGTACTGTCAGGGATAAAAATTCAGTATGTTTAGGGAAGTTGCAGTGGGAGGTAAAAAAGTGTGTGTGTGTGTGTGTGT
>JAUBNQ010000001.1:12876281-12889750 GCA_032353495.1 Ctenopoma kingsleyae | reverse complement strand
GAATTCATTGTTCATCTTTTTATGCATGTTACATTTAGGAATTTCTCCAAACTTTCCATTTTCATTTTTAATGAGAACTCATGAAATTAGGTTTCTTAAGTAATATGACCAGCATATTAACACTTCCCAGTGCAATTCACTGTTGTTTCTGTAATTTGAAAGAAAATGGCCTTCAACAGTGCAAACCATGATGAATGTTAGTATCAAGGTCCATCCTTAGATCATTGGGAACTCAGATGCTGCTTTCGGACAGTAAGTAGTTCAGTGGGTTGAGCAGTTGTCTACAAACCCTAATGTGAGTGGTTTGATTCCCAGTCCCTCCAGGCTACATGACGAGGCCTCCTTGGACGAGACACTGAAACCCTGTAGTGGCTCCGACATACTGTCTGGCAACTGTCCAACAACAATTTCCCCAAGGGGATCAATAAGGTATATCAATATTATTGTCTCGGACTTACTCTTGGTTCAACGTGTGGCTGACAGCTGCATCCACTACTTAAGTTTATTAAGTTTCACACTAACTCTTTGAGAGTGTTAACATACACCCTGCAACATTGACCAGCATAGCAGAACAGTTGTTATTTCAACTTAATATTGCAAGTTAATTGAACTTTTTTTCTTTTAGTTCACTGAACATAATTTTGGTCATAATGCTCATATTTGAAGGCACTTTATGACTTAAAGTCATACGTTTTTTAATTCATAAGCATAAACAGATCTACAGTACAGAACATTGCCTATGCTGGGATGTGCTTGGATTTAGCTGTAGACTTGTACTGTAACACATTTTTAATTGATTTCATTTCAATGTTTCTGTAAGTCACAAGGTTGTTTCTTAAGTTAACTAATTTAAAAGCTCAGTGGATTAGCTGAAAAAAAAGGACAGTGCTTTTTAGCTCATGAAATGTTCACACTGGTATTTCACATTAAGATAATCTAATATCACTCATTGTACCACTGTCCGTTTAAGGATCTCTCTCTTTTTTCCTCATCAGCCTGCAAATCTAGATAATTTCACCACTAATATGGCTTGACTGTACACATAAATATTTAAATCCAGAACATCTTTCTATATTTCTCAGATTGACAGGGCCTGGTTCTCTTTTATTAATAATGAGAACAACCACTGGTCTTAAATTACCAACAAGAGTTTATTATTTTGTCTGTGTCCTTGTAGCACGCCATGATCAAAGACAAGTCAAGGTAAAACGTCTAATCATAACTCGTTAACATTTGGGTCTGATTCAGCCTGTTGTCGTTACACAAAATGAGCTGTTAATGATGCTGTGTAAATATTTATTGGACAGTACTTATCTTCAAACTGCCTCATTGGCATCTTCAACAAAATGTGACTCACTATGATACACTTTTTGCAGCAAACACAGTCATCCAAAGTGACAAAGAGAAAGAGGATGTGTATCACTGAAAACATTTCCAGAAAACTTTTTTTTTTTTTTTTTACCTCCAGCTCATTGTGAGTCACCATAGCAATTAGTTACTTAAATTCATCGACCAGTTGCTTAACACCTTCCAGGCCACATGACTTCAGCTCTTCCAATTACACTTAATTTTCTCCAAAAATAATCAAATAAATAAATAAACAAAATAAAAGTCCTTCCCTGGGAGATAACAGTTACAGGCAGAGATCAGAAGGCAATGTCGCACTTCTTCTGAAGTGCAACATTTAACAGTTTATTGAACACAGCTCTGTGATTTCATTACAGTGTATTTAATCCAAAATTAATAAGGGTGGTTATTAACCTTTTACACTCTTGTTCCTTATTAGAGTTTTATTTCAGTGATGTTTAGAGAAGCATAATGAGGCAGCAGGATGCATTTCGCCCACACATACACAATATATGAGTGCTCAAATTGGTACGTGCATTTGCATTGTGTGCATGTGTACCTGGATGTGCGTCAATTTAAGCCCATGACAAAGAGAGTATGCAGGTTTTAATAAGAGGGTAGGTGTTTCTCAGAGCCATCCTGTCATTACTGTCTTTGTGGACCAAAGCAATATGTCTTTGTGAGCATCTGGCAATCATAGAGGGCAAGATCTTACCTCAGAGCTCCACACCCTGCCAGTATAGCACACTGCTTATTTTAACGCCAGACACTGTCCTCAATCAATTTGCATAGCACAGACTACTCTAGTCTATTTTTTCTGTAAAAATACATATCCCACTTTTCCCAAATGTCTTTGTACAAAGTTTATGATAATCTACCTGCCTGTCATCTTTCTGTTGTTTTCCCTGAGTTTTCTCTGCTTTACAGTTCAGATGTGGTTGTGCTCTGCCTCTCTGTCTCAGTGTATCAGTGATTCAGACATACTGTTTTTTCGTGTTCCTGAAATTAAAATTTACAGAATAGTTAAGATTTGGCAATTAAAATAGCTTGACTTGACAAAAAAGGTACCATGAGTATGAGACGTTTTATTGTGTTTAGATCCAAAATGATGAAATGTAAAATTGCTGTGGTCTGCTAAATACCTTGGTCTTTGGCCAATCATTTTATTAATATTTTTATTTCGATTTTTCTTTAATACCCCTATTAGATATTAAAATCTTACCTTATCTAATCTCATCTCACTATATCTTATCGTATCTTACTATTTAAGTGCAAAAAGAACTTGGTTGTAGTTAGGAAAAGAGTTTGGGTTAAAATATGAACCAGGTTAATGAGGGAGGGAGAATGATTGTGGTCATTCCTAAAAAAAACTGATGTACACTGTTGTTAAAAAATGTAAAGTGACCAGCAGTCTCCAGAAGTTTTGTTGATCCATCTATCACATATTTGAATGAGTAAGTGAGCAACTTTTTGGACCCATGTGGTGTTTTGCATCTAAAAAATGGAAGTACTAATTAAGTTTTTCCATAAAGTAGACATGTTGAGCGGGGAATTAAACTCAGTTGTCAGATTTAACAGTAAATGTAACAGCAAATCCATCCCCCCAACAACTTAAAGGCCCTTCCAATCTACCAAAGTATTTCTGTCTGACTGTTACCTCTTTCACCTCTTCCTCGTCTTAGCTGCTTCACATAAATCCCTCCGACATGTTTCTCACTTTTCCTGCACCAACTCATCTATCTCAAGATTTGTTCCCACACCACTGTGTTTTTTCCTACAACATTCATTAACATCCCATATTATTTGCATCTTTTTGTCTGGCTGTGTCATTTCTAACTACATTTCACATACTGTTCCATTCTCTGTTCCACACGACAACACGTTTTCATTGTGTTTTTAGTCTTTCATTTTTTCATTTTTCATTCTGCCCTGTCCTGATCTTTTTCTCTTGTTTTTCTCAATCTCACTCATTCTCCTTGGTCCCTTAACAGCACAACCTAATTATAACAAATTTTTAATCTTTTGCTCACTTTTGCTCATACCTTATCATCTCCCTTCACCTCCCTACGTGTGCCTTCGATCTCCCTCTGTGCCTCCTTCAGTGCAGACCAGAATTACAGAATATCCTGGATAAGGTCGTGTTTTTGTCACTGTGACGGTAATGTCTGGTACAGACTAATTATGTAGGAAGCGGTCCTTGTCTCCATACTGGGGGAGAGGGTGCCAGAATTCATGGGGTTATGAACAAATTGGTTCCGGTGGGAGATGGAGGACAGGAAGCTGGCTTTGATGAATGAACCAATGAGATACAGCTGCTTGAGAAATGGATTGGAGTCCATCGTCTGTGTGAATCAGGATGTTTAGCTGACTGATATATGGCACTGGTGATTCTTGTTAGAGAAAAAAGTTTATCTAAAACAGACAATGTGAACAATGTGTGATACACAGCAGTTGGATTTGACCTAGTGGGACAAGTTCACCTCTGCGTTCCTTTTTTTCGAAAGCTGTTTGAGATGGTTTGTTTCACTGTTTGAGACTTTTTCTCACAACAAAGCTTACAGACACAAGATTGATTTGTAGATTGATTTGTGGAGTGGGTGACACTTTACATCTGCAGTACACAAAGATGTTAGCAGTAAGTCAGCATTAATGAGTAGTTCCTGAATAATCAAGAATTGAGGACTACATAGTAAGTCATGACGGGTTACTAGAGAATTACAGATAAGGAGAAATGGCACAAATAAATGATTGGTTAATGATTTGTTAATAAGAATCTGTGAAAAGGAGTAGTGGCCAAAATATTTTAAGACAAGCGCTTGTATGTACAATATACTGAACAAAAACAGCAATTATTCACCCCAGAAATAAAAAAAAAGTAATGTAAAAGTAGTTTTTTTAGTTAAAACAAAATGTATTTAGTTCCTAAAGGAATAACTTAAGGCAGAATGCCCCATACAAGCAGGAACCAAAGACAGCTGCAGTAAAGGCTTGGCAGAGAATCACCAGGGAAGAAACCTGGATGTAGTAATGTCAGTGGGCTCCAGACTTCAGGCAATGACTGACTGCAACCAAATATTAAAAAGGGTAATTTAATTTATGATTTCTTTATTTATGAATCATTTTGCAATTAATACATACAATAAGCATCAATGCCATAATAGCACATTTAATCTCATTTCACACGGCCTTATTCTGAATAATATTCAGTTAACAGTAGTGGAGGAAAAGCACAGATTTTTCATGAAAGTCTGGAAGAAAATCTGTTCTTCAGTCCACTATGTCAAGTCAGCAATATAGATTTTTTTGTTTCACCTATTTTAATCTTCAATACTAAGACTACATTTTATTAATTTATGATGTACATTCATATTGATAATGAATAAGTCAACATAAGGCCACTGGCAGTACGTAGGGGCTTACAGCTTTAAAGGTCAAGGCTTTGATTGTTTTGCAATAGCTGCAGTAGCAGAACCTAAAATATAGATTTTCTCTGGTAGGTGCTGTCATGGTTTATGTAGTAATATGTTTTTATAAGCATGTTTCAGGACAAAGAATAGATTCCTGTTCCCCTCTTGGTGTAAGGCTTAGAGGGAGGTCTTCAGATATTGTATTATATGCACTGTATGAACCAATACATTGTCTGGGCCATTTTGAGGCCAGCTAGCCTCAAAATTGAATGGATAACAATTTTCAATTTGTTGGTTGACATCTCTTGCCATTTCCTGAAAAGTTGATATTTCAGCCACTGAGTGGCTAAGACAGTTTTCATACAGGATTATAATAGGAGCTCACCAGATGGCAGAGAAGTCTACCTAGCGATCTACAAGGTGGGATAAAACAATCTCAGGTGGACCTTACAGTATGTTAACACAAAGTGAAAAACATGAATTATTCCAAATGGAGTTCTTTTTATTCAATCATGTCAATACAAATGCAAAAATGAAAATCAAAGATCAAGCAGGATTTCTCTTTTGCTCACTGGCTGAACTACTGTTCTGCAGCAGTACACTCCTATTACTGCCTGGACAATATACAAAGGCTTTTTCAGTAGCATTGCACTTCCAAGAAAGACTGATGAGCTGATGAGCACTCTACCTGACATCATATAGATATAGTTATGCCTGACTGTGTTACCATGGCTACAAACCCTTGAAATTTTAGACTTGAAAAAAAATTAACATAGACATTATAGGACAGTCTGTCTGAATGGTAATTTTTATTAATCATTTAGTTTATCTAAACAAATAATTCAGTTATCATTCCATAACAAATTTGATGTTGAAAGTTGATGCAGTACAGGTGACACTGTTACACATGCAGTTATATGGGAAATCATACTGTTTAGACCTGCAACTAGCTGACATGATGGTCACTAAGGTAAATTGCTATCTATACACTTTTTAATTGAAAGGGTTCAAGCAGGATAAATGCTGCAGGAGAACAGTTCTAATGGCTGCAAGCGATTTAATATGTGTAAGACAGGGATGTTTATACTGTCCAGAGAATTAGTTTCATAAGCTGTTAATTGCTATCGCTCCAAACACCCTATAAGCTTTTATCTGATGAAAAGGTTTAAGAGAATTAATGCATGTGTTTTTTCTTCATCCAGCATCTTTCTCCGTAACTATACTTCCTGCTCCTAGCAGTGACCTATTCGCAGAGTCCTACTAAGGCTTATGGGTAAGCAAATTCAGCAGATCTTAACACCTTCTCCGCATTGCACCTGATTGAGGGGGGAGAAGAAATCCCCAGCACATGCACTTTTCCAATCCTCCTGCACCCCCTATAATCCTCCCTTCTCTCTCTGCTTTCATCCACCCCTTTAACTCTGTCCTCTCTCTGCCTCCTCCCCCTCTCTCTCTTTCTGCTTCTCTCTCCTCCTCTACCCACCAGGCTGGCGCAAGATTCATTCAGAGCACAATCAGCACGAGACTCGAATGCAGAACAGAGCTGCGTCACACACTCACACTCACACACACAGAGTGAGACACATACACATAGACAAACACAAAATATCTTCAACCTCTGAAAGTGATGATGAGTTAGCTGAGTGAGAGGACTGTACACAGACACACACAAAAGCACATACTTACACGAACACGAACACGTACACACACACACACACACGCACAATGTGATGCGATGTGATGCACACTCTCTTTAACCTCTGGAAGTGATGATGAGAAGACAGAGTGCAGAGAGCTCTATAACACTTTGTGCTTCTGCAGACTATTTTTATACTGCAACTTCACTTTATTCTTTAAACTTGTGTATTCAAAAGTGTACACACCTGCATGTGTGCATATGTGCAGATCATGAAGGTGTGTGCAGTGCTGGCAGCCGCTCACATTTACTGAGCCATTGCAGCAGTATAGATTATTTAAGTTTGTTTTTTCCTTGTTTACTCTTCAATCTAAGGCTACATTTAATTAATTTATGATGTACGTTCATATTGATAATTAATAAGTCAATTTAAGGCCACTGGCAGTACTTGGAGGGCTTATAGCTTTAAAGATTAATGCTTTGATTGCCTTGCAGTAGTTGTGAGCCTAAAATATAGATTTTCTTTGGTGTGTGTTGTCACGTTTTATGTGGTAATATGTTTTTATGAGCATGTGTTTGAGGACAACGAAAAAATTCCATCTTGATTTTTATTGGTTTAGAATTGTGGTCCTGCACTATGAGTCGAACTGATAGATTGTCTAGGGCATTTTGAGGCAGGCTAGTAATGTAACTGTATGGGTAACGTCAGTCAGTCTATTGGTTGGTTGGTCGATCCACCTCTTTGGGTCAGCCTGAAATACACCTGAAATACACTCACCTGTAACATCTAATGCAATCCAAAACAGCAGCTCTGTCATGTCTTCTACTTTTACAAGGTTATAATTTCTATTATAATATAATTTCTTCTATAATTATTTTTGTTGAAACTGTCAAAATTACTGCTACTGCAGTAAATGTTCATTATTGAGATCACAGTGTGTGGTGGAGTCGTACTGGAGTCCATTATATTACACAAATGTTTTAGCACTTAACTCAAACTTTGGTGGCTTGAGCCTCATAAAGCAACCAGCATGTCTACGTTTTTTTAGTCATGCAAGTTCTTCAACATAACAATACCTACCTGTATGTATTGTATATGTGTAGTATTGCCAATATATAGTATATTTCAAGGTAATTTGATACTAATCTTACCATTACACTTCACCACTGAGGACTGTCCTGTCGACAGCTGTGATAAGTACTGAGTAGCTGAACTCAGTGACAGTGACCTAAAGTTTTATGGCTTTATCTCTTTCTACTTGTGTGAGTGAAATTAATTAGAAAGTATTAACTCTTTGTGAATACTGACTCTGTTTTCACTGTGTCATACGTCATACTTTGTCACATGTCTTTTTCTGTTGATCATTGTCAAAAGAGCCTAATCAAATTGTGCATGATTCATTGTTTTAAGAAAATAATTTTGACAAGATGTCAGCAAAGTAACTATCAAGGATGACCATGCCAAGCATGTCATGAAGATCTTTGTGTGCAGCAAGTGCAGCAACTGAAGGCCTCTCCTCTGTTGATGTGTCCATCATCATCATTTTGGGACGGTCATCAGGTTCTTGATGACTGTAGATATGTGGCAAAGGCTTGCCTTCTGATCATGGGCTTTAACTATGCTGTGAAGTTTAGCTGTGTTTCAGAAGCTCTACCTTGAGCTTTATGTCTCCAAAATCCCAGTCTTTGCAGGAAAAACTTGATTTTAGGTGCTGTGTTTTCTGCACCAGACTGTATATTTTGGGACTTAATGTAAGGTGTTACTTGAAAAGTTTAAACTATTGAAGTCTTTGGTGCATTTTTTGTTATTTGGTATACAGTATCTTAATGTTAGGGTAGTTTGTTTTGGAATAAAAAGATTAATTTTATAAAATGTATACTAGAAAAATTAAGTAAATGTTACTTAAATATAACTACTGTAAAGGTAAACAAAAGCAAATATTGATGCAGATGCAGTTTAAATAAAAATTGCCAAGGAAAAATGTATAAAAGTTAGTAAGAATAACAGAACTTTTTAAGCTATGCCTTTAAGTATGGTTTACTTGTGATTGTACCATGTAAAATGTACATGGAATTATATATATATTTTTCCAGTAAATATAACTGCATAGTTTTCAGTGTATTTTAGATAAACTATATCTAGTGCAAAATAAATGATCTGATCTTGTTTACGATTCCTTAACAACTTAGACATTTTAACTTGCAAATGTGCATCTGCCTTCCTGTCAAACAATAGTCTAATGAAGCATTTTGCCTGTGTCTCCCCGCAGGTGTTACAATGACCACGAGATGGGACCTTCAGCAACCTGTCATATTTGTTTATCATTGACTACATTTATGACTCATGAACATTAGTTATCCAGATTTGTGTGTTGAAGAAGATCATAAACATACACACCCACACAAACAGAGAAGAGCCGTTGACACGGTACTTCATGTCTTATCAGAGATCAATATTTCATTTGCTCTCCTCGTCTGCTTAGATGCTGACTGGCAGCCCTTCCTAAGGGGACAGCTCAGGGACGTACACACACGCTTTTATGCTCTCTCGTACACCCAACACACACACCAAAAGTGCTCAGGGCCGTTGTTTGCTTTGACTGACGCATCGGCCGTGCTGAGCTGACACCTCGCTGACACTCTATCCCTTTCAGACGCACATCACTGTTTACCAACTACTCTGAGCAAAACGCCACAGTGCATGTGTCTTTGTGGAGGCGAGTGTCCTCAATGCTTCTGGTCCATTAGCATTACACACTTCGTTCATTTCGCTTTTACATCACTCTTTACACAATTAATCAAAGCCAAACTATCCGCCTTTGTGTTTGCAAAAGTGTACGTGCATGCTCCATATATGAGGTCTCTTAGGTGGGGCTTTTTTGGACGGTTGTTTGCTGTTGTGCTCAGACTAGATCAGGAGAGCGGCGGTGTTATTGTAACCCAGTGAATAGGCACAGTGTTTAAATGCAAATTCACCGCATTGCAATGATGGAGACAGGGAATAGACGATTGGCAGAGATAGGTTGACGTGACAGAGGGAACGAGAGATTTAGAGAGAAGGGTGTTGAAAGATGAGAAAGAAAGGGGGATGAGGTGATGAAACAGGATTTGGTAGGATGGGTGGGGGGGAGGGGGGAGAGGTACAGGTCAGGAACTAAAGAGGAAAGGACACAGTGATTTGGTATTTTAGGGAGAATGAAGAGAGAACAAAGAATGGAGCAAGAGTGAGAGTAATTGAAAGCCATCTCCAAAGTAGCTGGCTGAGGAACTCAGAGTGCATGACTGTGCTATGACTGAACCATCACTGATTGCTCCGCATTGTCACTGTGCGTGTCACCGTGTGTGTGTGTGTATGTGTGTGTGTGTGTGTAGACACTGGGATGCACCACTTGTGAACCCTCATTTAACCAATGAGACATGTCTGCCTCCATCTGATGAGGGTTTTCATTCAAAATCAAACTGACATGTGACTGTGTATGTGTGTGTGTGTGTGCATGTCGTTGTGCAGGTAACAACTGAATACAGTGTGTGTCTGATAGCCTATTTTACATTAGCTGAAGTACACTTGCAACAAATTGCAAACCATTTCAGTGTCATGTCTACTGTAGTTGTGGAAAGTCAGGTATTTCCACAGCTCAAAGCAGCCTATAAAGCTTAAGTACCAAACAGTCATACAAATTGCACCACTATAACAACAATTTACATATGTTTCTCCTTTGACATTGAGCAGTTCAACAAATATTTGCAAAACCTACCATCTCTCAACATTCAAATCAACAGAGCCATGGTGACAATTTGGGATGCCAATGTTGAGATGAATTCTGGAGCCACTCCACTAACAACAGATGGAAAGCCAACTTTTTCATAAAATGTGCATTTGAGCTTTTTTTCATGCAGGGGAGCATTGCTTCATAATGCCACTAATAGCTCTGAATCAGAAAATATGCCCAGAAAATGAGGATGGAAGCCATCATATCTAGTGAGCATTTTTCATTTAATGAAGAAAACTCAGAACTGATGACTTTCTGACCATGGGACACTGCATCATGTTCTATTTTTAAAGTATAAAACTTGTTTTCATTGTGTCATCTTGTCAACATCTTGCAGTTTATTTAATTATGTGTATGTTTGACATATAATTTCCCAGTTCCACCAAAGGTCATAGGTGATGCATGTGTGGGATTTTGTAGGACACTGCCATTACCCTACAGCTGTGACAAATGGCACTATCTCACCCCTCCAGCGCACACATATGTAGACATCCCTTCTACACACACAGTGACGTTATTGTCATCCATCCCTTGAGTGAAGTAGTGACTTTTATCAGGCTTGATATTGTCAGCTTTTCTTTAGGATAGAGAAAGGAGCTCTATTTCTCCACTGATGTATTGCCCATCCATACAGGCGCTTCACTGTGGCCATCTGTATCAAAGTGACTCTCCAAGTGCATTTGCTGTGCATCACATACTGTACTATATATATATGTAATGAAGAGCTATATCACTGCCTTCGGTGTATGAGTGTCATTTTCAGCAAGCTTGGAAATTGAGACACTCATTTCTCAGCCCACACACATTGTAGTGTTGATCTTGTCAGTGCAGTCTATATATGTGCACGGTATATATAGAAGATATTTTATTGTATCTATCAACTTTCCACTTTCAGTAGAAATATTAGCTTATTTCTGAAGAAGTGCTTTTCTGACATGAGCCTGAGTACTGTTGTGCTTTTCACAGGAGTTGATAATTGGCTTGACTTATTTCATGCCCTTGGTTTATTTTCCAGGAGCAGAGTAGTTGTCATACTGTATGTTCCCTGTGTGAGCTGTCTCCGTATATGACGACTCATCAACTTGAGAACTTTATATTTAAGTCAAAAACTGAGGTGTTGAAAAAATGTATGGCAGGCAGCTTTCTAGAAACAGAAAAAAAAAACACATTACAAGTGTCTTGCATGTGCATTTTTATTTATTTATTTTCTTTTTTATGTAGCTTTTATCCTCTTCAGCAAACCAGGGTGGCACATTATGCACTGCTTTAAATATTAAAATAGAACAGAATAACACATTTAGATGTGCTATTCTTTGCTCTTTTTACAGTAGTTTCCCTAAAGGAGTAAGTTCTGATGGCTTTGTTGTATTTACAGTATTCAGCCTTAATACCAAGAAAAGAACACATTAGGAAAACACCTTCACTTTTAAATGTGTTTTCTGATTTGCATTACACTTCTTTTACTTTCACTGTACATACACTGTGCACTGTAAAAAAGTATTTTTTTATCTGTTGATATTTGCCATCTTTTTGATTGTACAAGCATATACCTGTAATATACACTAAATCTGTTTTATTAATAGATGTATAATATTAAGTTTAAAATATGTAATTTTATACTAGAACAACGTACTGTTTTTAAAATTGCTTTGAATGTAAAAGTATACATCCATGTAATAAAATTGTGACTGCAAAAAAATATGTAAAAAACAACATAAAGTCTGTCTCTGTGTACAGTGATGGGCATTTGAACGTCAACTGACTATTTTCTTGTGTTTCACACCACATTTGTTAAGCTAGGAGTTCTACTTTTTGTTCTGTCTCGTTCATGGTGTTTAAATTTACAATTCATTATTTACGCAGTTACTAGGTGCAGACATGTTAGACCATAAGTGTAGTTGGTTGCACCATTAGTGGTATTTTTCACTGTTCTAGGATTATTCAGTGAGGTGTGATGTTCTGTCTGTATAGCCAATTAAGTGCTACTGCAAAGAAAAGAAAACAGTCTCACTGATTTTCTTGTGTCACACAGATCTTACCACAACATGCAGACAAGTATGAAATGTGACAGATGATTGTCTCTTATCTAGAAAAATGTTACTCTGTAAATGTAAAGATCCGCCCCTGCTTTGCATGTCATTGGTCACATAGCCCATCAAAATAAAGTCCTGTCCCTGTCTGCATACATTCTCAGCAGAGCTGAGCAGAGTGGCTGAAGATTTGTGCTCCCTGACGGGAGTCGGCTCTTCTGGCTCTCTACAGAGCATCGGCTCTTAGAGCCGACTCGTTCGAGAATGACACATCACTAACAGCAACTTATAATATGACTCAGAAGTGTGTATGGTCCCCAGGTGCCAGGGCCCACTGCACCAGTGTAAGGCCTGACAATTGCTCTAAGGATTTCATCCCAGTACTTTGCAGCAATTAAGTCCATTGTACTTGCTGTTACGTCCCCACTTCAGATTGAGCTAAGGGGGAAGGAGACCCTAGCACATGACAACCAAAAATAATGAAAGAGGGGCAAAGGCAGGTTTAAAAGGCATGCAGTGTTTATTTACCACGTGTCATCAATGATCAGCTGAACAAAAAAAGGAGGTGGGGGAGGAGGACCAGGCGGTTGAGCTAAATCAAGGAAATCAATAAAAGCGGCCTACAGCTTCTCTAAGGTCTAAGTGAAACAAAACTCAAAACATGTGGCATCAACCGTCCTGGTTATGTTTGGGGTCCTGGGACTGAACTGAACCTGGGACTGAACTCTGCTTAAATCAGACCAAACAGAGCTACATCCAAATATCAGAGTTGGATTTCCACTCAGATGTAACGAGGAAGAATGGAGAGATTTCCAGACTAAGTCAAGAAAATTCTGCTTTGTTGAAAGAGGTCAAGCAGTTGAAAGAACCACTCAAAAATCAAACAGCAGAAGCAGAACAGGAGGTGACAGTTCTTGTGGAGGATCCAACATCTCAATGGGAAGAGGAAAGGTCCTGCCTTGGAAATGAGCACCTGACTGCAATCTCTAACATAAAGGCAATGTGGATCCAAGACCTTGAAAAAGAAAGGTCTCAGAGGGAAGGAGAGAAATCCTGCATCACAGCTGACCACCAGCAGGAAATCTCCAAACTGAAGGCAATGTGGGTGCAAGACCTGGAGAAAGAAAGGTCTCAGTGGGAGGCAGAGAAAGCTTGCCTCACATTTGAGCATGCGCATGAAATCTCCAAACTGAAGGCAATGTGTGTCCAGGACCTAGACATGAAAAGGTCTCAGTGGGAGGGAGAGAAATCTCGCCTCACATCTGAGCACCTGCAGGAA
>JAUBNQ010000001.1:12843210-12867245 GCA_032353495.1 Ctenopoma kingsleyae | reverse complement strand
CCGGGAACATAAAGGTAGAGCTGGTGATGCTGTCATAATTGCTCAGTCTAATGTATGATTATACCCATGAGCAAGCGCCATCCTTTTCAGGCTTCACAGCTACAACCACCATTCTACCACAAAAATCATTTTTTCTAATTTATGATTTTGTATTATTTCTTTACCATCTCCCATGTTAAAAATTAAAAAAAGACAATAACCTTCATGCTTTGAGGTACATTTACTTTTTATGTGTTTTCAATATGTAGCTACTGTATTTAGAAAACACCTGCCCATGATGTACTATACTGTACTGTACAAATGTACCTTCAAGTCATTCCAAAATCATTCTTGGCAGCAAGACAACAGCATGGCAGAATGTCAGCAGTCCAATAGGGCTACATGGTTTCCAAATTTCACACTGCTTTCCTGCTACTTGGTGCACATTAATGACTCATATTACTGAGCCTCAAAAAATACTTAGAAGGTGGCTAAAGAAGTAAAAGACAGAAAACAAGGAAACCTAGAGTGTAGATACAGACAAATGGAGACAGAGTGGTGGGCAGGGTATGGTCGTGATTTATGAGGCTACAGGGAAGAGTTAGACTCCTGATGTGGTGTGATTCTACTGATTTATATTTAAGGGAGTGCTTGATCATTCTCAAGGGGGTGAAGGAACGAGGAGAGGGAGAAGTGAGGTGAAATTGGGGACATTAGATCACCATGGTAAACACAGCTGTCAATCAGATGGTTTGCTCTTCACTGAGCAGGCTTCCATGTCCGCATCTGTGTCCTGTGTTTTCGTGAGTGAATTTCGGTTTAATGTTTTTTGTATTCATGACATGCATGCAGTTGAATTTGTGTTAGTACCCATATTCCCATATTTTCTTCCATTGAGATACACGATGTGCAGTGTGTTTGTGAGGGTGTGTAGACTTGTGTGTAATATGTGTTCATGTGTGTGATTTGATTCGTCATCTGAATAAATAAATTTTAAATAAATCACTGTAAATAATCACTGTTTATCTACCTTAGTTGTTTTTTTTTTCTCCTTTACCGCTGTGTCAGTGTGTGTATGTGTTCATGTCTGTGCATGTGGGTGTGTATGCCCTTGTGTTTGTGTGCATGTGTGAGTGGGCAGGCAGGTGTTTGTGTGTGAAAACATGCAGGATAAAAAAAGAACTGACTCTAGTGCTGAACTTTTCAAAGGTACACACGTAACAGCAGTGCCTACACGCACACACACACACACACACACACTTACACATAGAAACTCCCTTTTGGCAAAAGACACATGCGTTAAACCCTTCAAGCAATTAAAGTACTTCAGCAATATCTCCGTATCCAATCACAAGACTTAAGATTACGTCTGTGACCAATGAGGATAAAACGCTTTAACCCTGTGTATCTGTCACATATTCAAACACTCATGTTTGGCTAACAGGGCATGAAAATCACAAATCTCCACAACCAATTGCAAAGCATTCAGGTAAATCAAATTTAAGCAATTTGCTCAGATACAAACTGACTAGTTGAATATATAATGTTTAAAACCATAATTCATTTGTATTCAGAATTGGTAAAATAGCAGAACACTGTGTGGGGATTAAATACACAACCATTTAAACCTAAAATACACAGAGATGAAAAAAAAAATTCTTTTCACAAAATAATAAAATAAAACCAAGGAACAAAAGTAATTAGTGCGCAGCAACTGGCACTGACAACAGTTGCTATTAGCAGAGATAAGCTCCTAGTTACCAGTCTGTTATGCTGGTTTGGCTGCAATAAATTAGCAGATGATTTGATCATATGTTGCTCTTATGAACCGTTTTATGACACAAGATATTGTCTAGGGTTGTTTTTCACCAAAAGGCATTTACTTTACAAGTATCGGTACAGGACAGACTGACACTACATCCACAGACACATACACAAACTGAACAGCGCAGAGACAGGCACACGCAAACACATAAAAAAACAGACACGCACTTTCAGGATAGACATCAAACAAAAAGATGCAGACAAAGGCAAAGGCACATGTAGTGATGCACACAAGGGAACAAAGCTGTGATCATAACTGAGGTAATAGTGAAGTCTCAGAGGACAGTAGCCCCAGGCTTACCTTAACATGTATGACAGGATCAGACAGAATATATGCATGTTGTATACAAAAACAACAACACTAATAACATGTTTTAAAAAAGTGCACATGGACAAAAGATGTGCATGTGCAAATGCATATGTAGTGTATGAAAGTGTTCATGCATTTGTGTGTGCATGGTCTGTGTACAGATATCTTTGTATCACTAGCTGTGAGTGTTTTCTCTACTGTATGGCCCATGCAGACCAATTAATAATGCAACACTTGCAGAGGTAAAGGAGGCCTGTGGAAGCATAGAGGGGGTGGAAAAAGGAGAAAGAGACGGTGGGAGACAAAGAGAATAAGGAAATGGGCAAGTGGAGGGGAAAATATGGCACAAAGATGGGACAAACAAGTAGGGAGAGTGCTAATGTGATGTAGAAGGATGAAAAGAAACAGAATAAACAAATATTCATCCAGCATTTCTTATTGTTACGATTTTTCCCAATTAAAAGGGAATCTAAGACAACTAATTATATCTTTAATTTAAAAGCTTCTAAAAATTCCAACTCCAATTTCAACTATGTCTCATAGCAACTAACTAATAACTGAGCAGGAAGCAGATCAGTATCTTGCTTGAGGGTCCTTCAATGAGACGTATGGCTGTTGTGGCTTTAAACTTTGACTTTTTGGTGTCTTTGCCCCTAGTTTTCCTCATCGAACATGTCAAATACTATATGCACAAACTGTGTTTTTTTTTACTGTTCACATATCACATATGGCCATATGCTGTTTATGACTATGTTTACATATATTTGCTTCATATGTACTTGCTACTCTTAACAACAGAGACATAGGGCGATTAATTGGAAACAGGAGCAGCTTGTGTTTCATTAATGTGATCATCCTGTTCCCAGGAAATGATTCACTCACCGTGAAAATAAATAAAGGAGTATAATTAGCTAAAAACAAGCTCAAAGTCAGCTTATCATTAGAGAGGCCTCAGCAAAGAAAAGTGAAAATGATTGGATATGTTTTTTCAGGGAGGAGTGCGGTGGGGAAAAACAAGTAAATAAGGGACAGGCAATGTCAGCCTCGGGGATTTGCAGTGGTTCAAAAGCTGATTTGAGGATGACTGTTAGAAGAAAGGATTCACAGTTGGTGGGTAGGTTAATATGCTATACCAAGCACTGTGAATGTTTTTTTTTTAAATCGTTACAGGAAAAAATGTATTATTGAACTCTAGCCACTGTGTATCGGCTAATGTTTTTGGGTGAGGTGGGGATAAACAAAGAGGTACAGATGGGATGGATGAGATTACTGAGGGCAAAAGGGAGAGAACAGTGGAAAGGAAGATTTTATTTTCTGTTTGTGGAGAAGCAGGAAAAATAGGAGAGTGTGATGGGAGGAGGAGGTGGAGATGGTGGAGGTGGTCAGTAGCAAAAGAGAAGAAGGAGGCATGAAGGTAGAAAAAGTCTTTTGGGAGATAAGAATGGAGCATTGAAGGGATACATTAGCACATGACCGCATCACTGGAGATGCAGTGTAACTGGTGGCCTGAGAGGAAGTGTGGTGTGTAGGCAAACAGGAAGAGGTGGAGAAAACACGATAGGTGACTGTGTGTGTGTGTGTGTGTGGGTGGGTGTGCATGAAGCCATAACTTTAAATATACAGGGGGAGACGAGTGGGTAGCAAGGTGCAAAGAAGAAGTGATGAGAATGAATGAGAGTGTGTGCATGTGTGACAACGGCTGGTGATGCAGAGCAAGAATAATAAGGAGGTGTGTTCTTTTTTACAGACAATAGGGCCAAGGGTGGGTGGGAAAGGTCTTGGGGGGGACACTCAAGAGACTGCAGAATGAGAAGGGTGAGTCTCAGAGGATTAAAACTGGGTGTGGGGCTTTGTATGGGCTTTGCTAGATGTGGGAGTGGACAGCTGCATGTACAGTAGAAAGAAACATGCACATTGTGGAGGAGGATGATGTAGCAAGGGGGGTTGGAGATGGGGCATGTGGGACAACAAAAGGCAGAGGAAGGGTGTGAGTAGGAGTGGGTGTGTGAGACAGACAGGGAGGAAGGGAGCGCAAAAAAAAAAGAAATACAAAAAGATCAAGAGTGAGTAGCCGCAGTAGAGCTCCTCACCCACAAAGAAATCCCCATGCAGCCTCAGCCACCGCGCCAGAACCACTGCAGCTGCGACTGCTGAGAGTTAGTAGACATATGTGTGACTGCACAAGTTTGCAACCAAGTTAAAGTGGACGTGTGTGTCTGTATATGTTTTTTCTGAACCTGTGGTGGGAACCCTGAGGTCTGGGGTCTAAATCTCTGCATCACACTGCAGCTTGGCAAGTGCAGAAGTGGGTTAGAGAGAGGGGAGGAGGGAGATGGAGAGTGCATGTGTGGAAGAGAGAGAAGTGAGAGAGATAGAGACGAACAGGGAGAGAGAGAGAAAGCGAAAGAGCAAGAGATCGAAAGTGCCAGAGAGAGACAGAGAAAAAGAGACTATGAGATTGAGAAAAACAGGGATTAAACAAAAAAAGGAGATGAGGTCAAAAAGAGGAGTGAAATAGTAGAATATGGACACCGTGAAGGGCAGGAGGGAGGAACAGAGGCAAGTCATGATTGAGACAAAGAGTGATAGTGTATGTGTGTGGGGAGGGGCAAATACGAGAGAGAGAGCGGAGCAGAGTTAGGAGATGTAAAGTGAAAGAAATAGATGGAGTAGCTGAGAGCAAGGGAAAAGGAAAGGAGAGTTGGATTAATGAAATAAATGCAGAGGAGGGCTCTGGAGAAAAATAAAGAGGAGATGGGAGAAGAACAGATGCAGGAGCAGAAAGAAGGAAGAGATAGACAGAGGCGGCTGAGGGAGGGTGAGATTAATAGTTTTGTAGATCTGCTCCTGTGTTGCTACCTCAAGAGTAATGCCTTTTTTCTCCAATCCTTTCTTCCATCCTCCTAGATTCCCTTTTAAAAAGGTTTTCTGAAATAGACACAGACGCGGTCACACACACATCCGTACACAGACGCGCATACAATGAATATCTGCTGTGATTCATGTAAGCTGTCTCCATTCCAGTGAGCATTTGCCAGCTCACTAATAGGAGAAATTCTTTAATACTGCGCCACTGTGGATTTCAAAGCCACTTACTGTAGTTCACATGTCTCCGAACACATTCAAAGGCCTGGGCACTCAATCTGCTGCAATAAATAACCCACAATACAGAGCAGGGGATATTTGTGCAAGTGTGTGTGTGTATTCTCATGTGTGCAGGTGAACATGTGTGTGTATCTGTGTTTGTGTGTGTGTGTGCGTACTTGCATGTTCATGAAAGCTAAACACTAAGTAGTCCCACCTGCAAGAGTTTCAAGAGAGGAACTTTGATCTTGGTGCTTATGATTAATTACTTCTGTACGGTATCTGTCGGTGCCACTGAAGCTCCTGGGCCATTCAGCTCAATATCCACTATGTACAATATTAGCATGTTCAAAGCCAACTAGAATCTATTGTCCGGGGTTTGTCTCCTTGTGTAAAAAAAAAGAGTGGGGATAAAATTCTTCACAATTTCTGACTTTATTTTAAAATGCACAATGATTAAGTAAGCTTCATTCTCTAATGTACCCTGGCAAGACTTTCAGTACCACCCAACACACAGACAAAAAGCCTCCATCAAATTATGTTAATGATGGTGTAAAACATTTATGGCTTATGGTTCTTAGTGCTGCAAACTCTGCATTTCTATTCCTTTGACTCGGTCTTTGGGGCATCACCTGCAGTAGCACTGTGTTCCTGCGGCTGAAGTTGAGCGCTGCCGTCATTAATATTTAGTTTTGGAATGCTAATGATCTCTCTGAATCATATCATCACGCCACAACCTCCAATTAACCTCCCCAGAACTCTATCATTCTCCCCCACCACCAACCACCACACTCTCCTCCACTTCTTCTCCTTTTCCCTCCCTGCTTGCACTTTCTTTCTCTCTCTCTCTCTCTGACTTTGTCTCTCCTTCTCCTCGCTGTGTATTTCCTCCTCACTCTCAATCTCTCTCTGGGACTCTCTGCCTTTGCCTCCCTCACCTCTTTTTCATCTCAACTCTCTCTGGCACATTTTGCCTCTCAAAGTATGTATGCTGAGACAGTTTTCCTTCTTTTGTGTTTGTGTGTGTGTGTGTGTGTGCACACATGGTTTGTGCTGTCCAAACACGAAAGACAGCTCCTTCCTTTTCAGTTCCATTTCAGAGTTCATCTGGTCTTCTAAGAGATTCAAGACCCTGTCCTCCATTTGTCCTTGGTACATTTTTAATAAAGCTAATCGGAGATTGGATGAACCTCGTCACCTGCCTGTCACGCTTTCATTTTTCATTCTCTCTACAATACACTTTCTGTGTGAGAGGCAGAAAGGGAACGTTCTCTCAGATGTGGATGTGTTTTTTTTTTTTTTAAACCTAGTGGAGTTATGAACTTCTACAACAGTGTGTCCTCTTAAAGTTGAATACAGATGTGTTTGTTTGTGTATTTTTCAAAAGCCCAACCTTTTTCATGTCATTAACATTTACATTTTACAAAGCAATTGTACATCTCTCTTCACTGAATTAGCAAAGCACATAGAATACAGTATGATCATTTTGGAAAAGCCTACCTCATACACAGAAACACCAAGATGGTGTTTTATGATCTGGGGGGTGGGGTGGGGTGGGGGTGGGGGTGGGGCAGGGGTTTGGAGGAAGATGGCTCTCTAAGGACCCAAGGTAGCCTAACCTGACCCAGCCTTAAAACGACCCTAACCACTTACGCCTGCCTCCTCCTGAGCTGCACACTGTAGCGGTCCTAAGAGAGTCTCTCAGAGAAAAACAACATGCTGAGCATTAGGATGAAGGAAAGGTGGGGGCCATGTTTGAGTTCATAGGCTGTTTGAAGAAGTCCCTTATCGAATCGAGGAGAAACAAACCAAAGCTCCGGTCTCAGAGCAGACAGTTGGACAGGACTTCTTCTCAGACCAGTTTCTGGAGAGAGACCGAGTGTAATTTCTCCCTCTGTCTTGTGTGTAAAGCACCTTCTTACTGCAGCACACCCAGGAACAGTGGCAGATCTAGAAAATTGTACATTGGGGGGCAAAGGAGTGGTAAGAGGTCTAGGCAGGGTGGCAATGCTGGACCTCCTCAGTGTAGTATGTGAAAATCCCCTATATGTAAATGTGAATGGAGTCAACAAAATATCCACAAATAGACTTTAAAACTATTTATTGTATCATTATCTCTTCTAATATAGACCTAAAATTATATTTACAATTATATATTTTTGGTGAATTAATATTTAGTTTGAAGGCTATAAGAAGCTTTTGGACAAACAAGCGATTAGTTTTTACAAGTATTTTAAGGACATAAAAGTTGGGGGGGCGGGGCAGCTTGAGGGGCACATTTTTTTTAATATAGGATGAGTAAGAAAATACCTACATGTTGGCTCTTGCTGGCTGCAGGTGTCCCAACATAAATACTTCGCGTAGCATCTGGCAAAGTACAAAACTGGTCTCGTAGCAAAACCCCGTGACTTTTGCATGCAGTTGAGGAAAGGCTCCTGGCTGAAATGTGCGCTGCCGATTCTGAGTCTTTTCTTTCAATATCCTTAGGTGTGTAAGCTTGATGTCTTTACATAAATTCTAGCCATTACTGCTAGAGGACGAAATCTTTTTGTAAATAGTGGAAAGAAGCTCCAGGTTCTGGTCTGATTAAAAAAACAGTGCAGAACGGCATATTGGATGATATTTAGCCAACTGATAAAAGTTTAGTGAAGGCTTACTCATGTCTCAAGTTCATTCTGGCTGACTTCAGGTCAGTGGTTTCAGGCATCAGGTTTCAACTGTTACAACCCATGCCCTGGGCTGTGTTCCTGGTGCCCTTATTTCCTGGTTTCTCTGTTTTTCCCTCTGGTCACGCTCCCAGCTCAGCTTCCTCTCATTAGGTGTCCCCAGGTTTTTCTCATCACTCATTCGGCCTCTCACTATTTAACACCTTGCACTCCCTACCTTCCCTACCAGTTCATTGCTGGCCTCATTCAGTTCATTGTTGTCTCCAGGTCGCTTCTCTTCATATCTCTTCTTCTACCCATCCTTCATCCCATTGGCCTCCACTCAGCTCCTCGCCTTCTCACCACCGGCCCTCCCTGCTCCTTGGTTTGGACTTCTTCCCCTCGTCACTCTCTTGTAAGTTGGTTTGGTTTTGGTTTGTGCTCACTTTGTTCTCACCCTGACCTTAGTTGTCCCTTTCTTTGCCCAGCCTAGACTCATTCCCCTGTTTCATTTCCATCTCTAGAAAAATTCATCATCTTTCCTCAAATGTGCGAGCGCACAGTTGACTTTAATTTTGTTGTCATCATTTATGTTGAAATGTCTCCAAACTGCTTTTTGAAGATATTTCTCCTCCTTGCAAAAGTAAGGTTAATGTAACAGTGTTGCATACCAAATACTGGTATTGGTACTTTCCTAACTCTGACCTCTGTAATCGGACTGTTTGTACCATTGAAAAATGTTAACGTAATGTAAACAAATATAAACTACCAGAGCCACAGTAATTTCCCTTGTGCCCCTACTCTTTCTCTAAAGCTAAAGTAAATATTATAAAAGCCTCACTTTGAGCCCCACTTCCCTCAACCCCCTGATAATATTTGTACGGCCTTTTTATTCACTAGCTCCAGTCTTGCTAATGTATTGCAGTACAGACTCTTGCTCTCTTTTCTCTCCCCTTCATTTTTTTCTCTCCCTCTCTTTTGTAGCAGTGATTGTGATGAATTGAGTCATCTTAAGTGTTTCCTCTCTTTGTGCATCCCGGGAGGATTTCAATCCCCCTCCATTTTCCCTTGTCTCCCCCCTCCTTCCACTGAATCCCTTCACGTTCTGTGCACTCATCTCCTCATCCTCTACCTTATTGCAGTTGTTCTTGCTATCTAAGCCCCCTCCACTATTCTATGCCTGTCTTTCTCTCCCTGTCTCCATCTCTGCTTCCTTTCCTTTATTCTGAAAGCACTATGTGCTAACAGTCACACCCTCAGAGCCCCTCCACCACCACCTTGCAGTAAATAGATAATTTGCAGAACGGAGAGTGAATGGGTATTAATAGCAGCAATCTATGAATTGCAATCCATTTTAAAAGCCATGGCAGCCTTCCTTTTCATGTGTGCACAAAGAAACAGGCAGCCAGGAGTGCACAAAAAAATCTACATTTACTGCAGTCCTTCACCAAGGTCGTGACCTCCAGTTGTTCTGCATCATAACAGCGCTGGCAAGTCTCTAGTCATCTAAGAGGAGAAAATCAGGGCTGAGTTTTAATCAACTACTGTGATATGGTGCAGCATGCCATCAGTGAAATGGTTTCACTGCCAGTGATGCATGACAATTTAGTAGTGTATCACACTCAATAAGAAAGAGGTCTTTCTTGATGGTTCTTTTGACTTCGTGAGGAGTAATATTTGGGGTCATCACTCTAGTAAGTACTAGATTTTGAGTACTATCACTCTGTTCTGATTTAGTGACATGTCTGTCAGGAGAATAAGTTAAACTATTATGGCAAACTACATTTTTATGTAAATCATATGATAAATATTTTCAACAGGCCCTCAGGAACTAATACCTCCCAGTCAAAACATTCCCATCTGGATGTCTGAAGACATAAATGCTCCAGTCATGTGTTTGAAATGTTTTGCAAAACTAGCAGTTGCCAGAACATCAGACTTTAGACATGTATGGAAAATAATTAAATAAATACAAACACATTCTCTGAGTTCCAAGTACAGAACAGTCAGTCACATCCCCATTGCCTTTGTAAAATTTTTGTCACACTCTTGCCTAGTGGGGTTTCACTTAATAGAGGAGAGAACTTCCGTATCTGTGGTACAGCACTTGGCGGTAGATGCCTTTGATTTGCCAATCAAGATGGTGACTTTTGAACGACCGCCACTGTATGGCAGAGACAGCCAGCCAGAGGGCTGTCAGTGTTCAAAGCCAAGGGCTCTCTCAGTTTAACAGTCTCAGTGTGTCGCTACTCCCACATTTCAAGAGACGGTACATCAAGGAGCTGTTGCTCTGTATACATATGTACACACACAAACGTGATCATACGCACAAAAACGTATACACCATAACAGAGGTAACATCCGCATAGTGTAGCATATACGCACTGCATGTAGTTCTGTGGATTCATAAACACACACACACTCACACACAAAAAAGCACATACTACAATACAGCTTTCTGGGCTGGATGTGTTGGCAGATGACACTGTTTAACACTGTCTCATCTGCTCACTGCTTTGCCAGCAATGCTATGGGACACAGCCAGATACAGGGAGAGAAAAGAGAGAGAAAAGAGAGAGACAGAGCGAGAGAAATGCAAAACGGGATGAAGTAGTACCTCGTGGCAGCACACTAGGGGTGAAAGGAAGTGAGCAAGGAAGGTAAAGAACAGCAAAGTGTTGGTGTGAAAGAGAGGTGGCTACAAAAACAGCAGAATAGAAGAAAAAGTTTTTAAAGAAGGGCACCAAAGAAAGTGAGAGAGAAAAAATAAAGAGAAAGACATTGGTGGGGTGATACATAACGTCAGAAGTGGAAGCAGAACTTGAGGCACTGCTTGAGTAAGCAGGTGTTAATGACTGTGAATCACTGCCACTTCAACTGTTCAAACAAGGTGGTGTCATCATCAGCACTATTTTAAAGCACAGGAGAGAAAGAACAGGAAAAAAAACATAAAAGAAAAAAGGCTATAAGACGGCAAAATATGGATAGTTCGGAAATAAAGCTATAGTTTGAAGAAAAAGTAAAAAAAAAATGGAGCTGGGAAACAGGAAATTTTTAGAGAAACAGATCATTACTCTAGATGTTCTTTATGTTGCCTGTATTTATTTGAACACTGGTATTTTTTAATAAAAGGAACACACGTCTATTTCAACTGTGTCTACAGTACACAGTATTCCTTGGGAATGATATGAATTGTGAGATTTTGAATTCTCACTGACATGCCCCTTAGTTAGGCTTATTCTGCTACACCCAGCTGCCAACAAGGAAAAAGTGAAAAGAGAGTGAAAACTGTGCCTTCTATTTTAGCATTTGTTAGAATACTTGTGACGATAGAGTGTGCAATGTAATGCAATATACTGTAATATAACCCAATGCAATATCACTTGTAGATGATGTTGCATATCTGAACAATACAGTGTTAACAAATGGGTATTTTTTTTTGTGTGGCTGGGAGGATCAGTCATAACAATGAACATTCACACATTAGCTTTGCTAGGTTGCTTCCACTGACAGATTCACTGTGTACTTTTAGTAACCATGGACACAGTAAGTAATGGTGTTATTTGTAGATGGCATTTGATATGGAAAAACATAATTAATTGCAACATATTATGTGTTAAATCATGATGCGCTACTTATGCTCTCATACTTAATGTGACTATTGATTGCAAAAATTACAATTATTTGGATAATTAAATGAACTAACAAATGAATGTAGAATCAACATAAATGAAGTATCATGAGTACTATACTGTATATCACTGTATTTTAGAACATAAACTTGCAAAGTGGTGACAGGATGAATGTCAGACAGTGTCTTCAGCGTTGATTTAAATGTAGTACGTTTAGGGCAAGTTTGAGATCTTCTGAAAGTTTGTTTCAACAGATATTTTGTTGCTTAGTAACTACTGTAAATGCTAATTAACTATGTTTTGTTTGATCTCCAGGAATAATCTGAAAGCTTGTTTCAGATGACCTTCACAGTTTGAAGGGTATGTATTTTATAATGGATCCAGAGAAGGAAGCTGCTTAGTATTTATTCATTTTCCGTTTCTTTTGGGTAATTTTTGAAGAAAGTGCCACCAATGAAAAAGAAGTGCCCGAATGCCAATGGCGTACTAAGACTGAGAAAACAGAAGCTGTAGTTTCACAAGATCTCTGCACTCCACTGGATGATTATTGATGAAGGCTGGTGGTGTGTTTCCAGAGTCCATGAGTTGAACTCATGAGATATAAATTCCTGTTAACAGAACAACAGGATGTTGCTTAATAATCCACAAAATGATTCTTTAAGGTCAAAGCACACATTGAATAATAAATGACTCATAGACTACAAACGGGAGCCTATTCTTGCTATGTTTGCCCATTAAGGGATGGAAAGGACAGAGACACGCGGAATAAAGGAGAACAAGAAGGGCACATAAGGCACAGGGGGAAAAGACTAAATTGTCTGAGTAAAAGTTTTACAGGTCTCAGATACCTAAAGAATATATTTCTTTGTTCTTTGTTCCGCACAACGCTTTTGTTGACTAATTAACTGAAAATCAATTTGCAATAAAGGCAGAGCAAAAGAAATCTAACAACAGTCTCTTTCTTTAACAGACTGTAATTTGACTGACAGTAATCTTTTTAGTGCGTCTGACACGCACTGCTATATTGTTGGTACTTTTGGTACACACAAAACCTAAGTAAAGAATAAGAGAAAAATGGGCATGTGAATAAAAGTCAGAATAAGTAGTGGCGTATTGGGCAAAATCCACAGAAACGAAAGAAAGATTCAGCAAAAAGAGTTCTTTGAGACTATACACCAAACTCAACAGGATTTGTTTTTAGTATGGATGAAACCAGCAAGTATTTATGTGTTTTGTTCTAGTTTTGTCTTCTGTTCTTCACGTGCCAACAATGTTGGCAGTAGCTAAAGGAGCTGCACTATGCCTGAGAAAATATTGTTCATAGTGCTCCAAGTAGGACAAAGAAAACCGCTGAATTTATCCTTGATACCTTGTTTTTTCTCCTCATCTTTACCCACTATCTCTTAGAATCAATTGCTTAGTGGAAAGAGGCTGGAATCACTCAGGTCTATTAATACTTAAATCCACAACTATTTTAACATAGCTGCAGTTGTTCTTGCAAACAGCACAGACTGAATTTTACATTTCTACTACATTACACTAAATATCTTGTGAACTGAAGTAAAACGAAGTATAAAGAGATTTAGACATCTACATTTTGAATGATGATGTAATTCTGGTGTAAGCAGAAAATGCTGAAATGCCATTCTCTGTATTGAATAAAAGGAGAAGAATCAGTGGATGAAGAATAACAGTTTAATGTGATCTATGACATTTTGTTCACTTTGAAGATACTTAAGAGGGATTGCCTGGAGAAATTAAGCCCAATTGGGGTTTAAACAATTGTACTTGTTTGGATAAAAGGACAGAGCGGAATTTAGTGAGTTTGTTTCACTGTTTACCTGACCCAGAATATGATTAGAGGAGTGGCACAGTGAATCCTCTCCGTGCCTGTGATACAGTGTATTTTTATCTACACGGCTGAAAAGGCTCTAGGGATGATGCTTGATTGTCATTTTAGTCCAGACTGAAATACCTGAACAACTATTTGAAGGATTGTCTTGAAATTTTGGACGGACATTTGTGCTTGACAAACAAACCTCCTGATTTTGTTGATCTCCTGATTTTTTTTTTTCTTTAGCCAAGATGACAGTTTTGTTTTTAGTGACATGTTTCAACACCTAATAGATGGATTTACATTTTCTACAGACATCGATGGTGCCTGGAATGTGAAAATTATATTCAGTGAAATATACCCCTACCAGCATCAGAGAACTTTTTACACACATTCATGGCAAATCCTAACCCCTCTGGTTACTCGGTGAACCACTGATGTTCTCTCTTGTGCCATGATGCTCATATTTATCCTTTTTTGCAGTTGTAATTGTTTCATTGTAATCTGTTTTGTAGTGGGAAATATATCATTATTGTCATTTTTGACTGTTGGAAGTTTCTTTAAACAAAGGGTTTTTTATAAACCACATGGACAGTGGCCCACGAGGACCAGGATTGGACACTCCTGATCTAAACTTACACCTCTAAAAGTATTTGTTTGGCCTCTCAAAATCCCCTGGTTTACTTTTCAAACTTCACCGCTTCCTGGGTAAACAGATCAACTTACTGCCTCTCTGAAGTCTCACAGGACAGGAAATTTCCTTCCACTCAAAGCGCAGTGTTACTGCTAAATTGTATTCACCAACTCTCTAAACAAACACACCCACATGGCACTGCAATGAAATTAACTCACCATCCAGTCTTAAAAATGCTGGGAGTTATGATTTTTTAATGCAAGTCACCTAAAGTTACTCAACAAACAAACACAACTCAAGGAAATTTGCCAAAGTGCTTCAAGTGCATCCTCGGGCACAGAAGCCGGGTCTGTTTTTTGTTTCGTTACACTTAAATTCAACTGTCTAGTGTTTTGGCCTTTCAAATTTTCTCAGTTCAAGGCTAATCAAGAGCATAGACGTTTAAACGAGGAGGCAGCAGAATACCTCTGTGTATGGTTTTTATAGCTGACATCCAGGCAATAGTGGCTCTATGACCTCACACACACACACACACATTCATCTGCACACTTGGACAGACACTTGGGGCTGACATTTCAAACTGTCAGGCAGAATGCTGTCAAACTGTGCATTGTCGTGGGACATGCCCGTGTGTGGCTGTGTCTCTGTGTAGTGTGTAAGCTTGTGCATGTGCATTTTGTAGGAGTATCTTGATGTGTGTGTTCAGCGGATACAGTTTGCTTTCAATAGCCAGGGGCAAATTTATATAATAATGTTGATTTATTTTTTAATATAGATATATCTTGCCTACACGCAGATTAGACGGCGAAACAGACACGCACACTCTGAATCGTCTTACTAGCTCCCTCATACAACTACACGCAGAGACTCGCGCACACACCCTCATCCCTTCCCCTCCAAACACACACTTATCGAATTAAATAAAGTCAGCGTTTTCCAGCCAGTCGGTTGCGGGGAAATAAAACACCATGTCATTTAGTGCTGATGGGATGGAGCCTCTATAAATAGTCATTTCCTGCTTGGCTTTAATTAAGTGGCGCTACTGTCAGCTGTCACAGAACACAATTATCAAGCAGACCCATTTAGCAAACTAACCCTGTCGCTGTGTCTCTGTCGGTTTATCCCTCTGTCGGTTTGTCACTCTGTTCTGTGTGTTGTCTGCTTTAACGCTCATCTTTCTCTCCCTATTATCACAATTTAGCTGCTTCTGTGTCTCACTGTCTCCTTACGTTGGTCAGTCTTACCTTGTCTTTTTTTTTTATTATTCTCCTTTCCAGTATGACTTTCTTCTGTTTCTCTTGCTTTGCTCACTGCTTGGTATCTCTGGTCTTTCTCTTCTAATGTGCTGCAAGTTTTCTTCTTTGACAGCTTGTTTGATCTTTCTCCCTCTGTACTGGCATGTGCCCTGCATCCTAGCTTTTAAGGTGAATTTTTTTTTATAGGTTCACATGTAGCTTTCCATCACACCACTCCCCTTATGTATTCGTGTGTGTGTGTGTGTGTGTGTGTGCGCACATGAATGAAGATATGACCATGACTTTGTGGGCATATGTATGATATTGCTGCTGTGTTTACTTACAGAGGTTTGGTGCAGTTCTGATTGGAGGTACACTCTCAGTCTCCTACTGAAAGCTCTGAAGCATGTTATTCCCCTGGTACAAAAAGTTACAGAGAAAGAGGGAGTGAGAGGAAGGAAGGAGAGAAAGAGCAAAATGCAAAGAGGAAGAGAGATGAGGGGATGTGTGTGTGTATGTGTGTGTGTGTGTGTGTGTGTGTGTGTGTGTGTGTGTGTATGTGAAGGGTGGGGGTGAGAGGGGTAAAGAAGACATGCAAAGATAGAGGGAGCAAGGCCAGGAGATGGTGAGGGAGCAGGATAAAGAGAGGCAGCGAGAAGGACACTGCAAGGACAGTGCAGAGGAAAGTGAGGGGAGTAGGAGGAGGGAAATGCACTCAGGGACATACAACAAGGAGAAACACACTATCATGCACATACACTCACAAATTTAGTATACATATATGTGACCAACCATATGGCCTGATCTCACTTATCACAAGAGACAATCACAAAACATTCCTGGGATACACAAGTTCTCATTTCCCCTGACACACTGTTACACAATGAATCTTTCACATGGAAAAGACAAACGAAGCAAAACATAAAACACCATATATGAGGAATAAGCATGTTTATTGATACATAAAGAGTCAGTGTATGTAGATGTATAGCAATAATGTAATTTTTTGATATCATGTTAGAGTTTCACACACAGAAACACAACGATACACACACACACTCTACAGTGGTAAAGACCAAAGTGAACTATGGTTTGTCACAACCAGATCATCAATGGATTTATCACCCCTGGAACTCTGTAAGAGGACTAGCAACAGCCATTTCTCCCAGAGAGGAAGGACATCAGACACACACACACACAAGCACACACACAAACACACACACACACACACACACAAACTCCAAAATTGTCTAACATCTTTTAACTTAATATCGTGTTCATCCTCATGTCCACATGTATGCACACACGCATGCTCACACATGCACTCTCTCTCAAACACACACACACACACACACACAAAGATGAGAAAGTCCAATTATCAGCTGGCATTCCTCTCTCAGGGTAATTTAATGCATTGGGTGAGAGCTTCTCATTTATGTTTGGTAATTACACTCTCCCTGCTTTACACTCCCTTTAATAAGCTCGAACTTCACTGCATAAACCGTTACATACACGCACACACATACAGACACACACACACCCACCTACGCATGCAGATGAACATTTAAAGACATACTGTCTGAAAATTGTGTTTGTATTTTTATGATACCTAAGGCATAAATGTCAAGTGAATGCTTAGGTTCACATGTGGACAAACATGTGGAGCATCCTTTCACCCTCAAGCATCATCACCACTACTAACTCTAAACCCGCTGTCATTTTTCTTCACATTATCATTCATTACATTATTGTACTTGTTTTAGTGCTTGGCAGTTTTTCCTCTCTGTAATTCATTTCTTCGTCTGAATTTTCATCAGGGATTATGTTTTGCGTTATGGAAATGCCTATGATTACTATTCATTATGTGGTTTCATGATTCTGAGTCTTTTAAATTTATGTGTGCGTTTGTGTTTGTGTGTGTGTGTGAGCTCTATAATTCAGAAGGTTTTAACAGACGCAAAAGTTGTGTGCATGTGCGAGTGTTATTGTGAGTGTGTTAGTGTGTGCTTGCATATTTCTTCAACTTGAGAAGTCGTGACTCTCCATCAGTGACAGAGAGGCAGAGTGTGTGCTGAGACTGTCGATGGAGCATCTGAGAGACCGAATTATAGCTGTGTCATCTGCTTCAGTTCCCGTTTGAAAAACCCAATGCATAATCATTCAACTCTTTCCAGTTTGTCATGAAAATATATACATAAATTGGTCTCTAGTGACTTGGTTTCTGAACAGTAAAACTCATAAAACAGATAAAAGACAATCAGATTACATAAAACAACAATGGTTCCAACAAAGGGCATCTTGCTTTTGGCTCAGAGGAGGTACAGTAGTTTTTAAAAAAGTGCAATAGTATGCTTTTAACATATTGGCTCTGTGTTATGCTTGCCTTTGATTCCGCTCAGCATGTTGTCATTTTATCATTTTGTTTACCCTAGCACTGCTCATATATTCTCTAATTCATAAGGAACCTCAAATGAAATAATTTAACATTTTGCGCATTTCTTTCAAGTAGAATTTTCTTTTCATACCAAAAAGCTGATGAAAGACTCATTTACAAGAGCAACTATAATTGCGACCTCCCAGTTATATGCCTCCACCAACCGAAGTTGCACATTTGTCATATTCTAATAACTCAAGTGGATGTTTGTGCCAGAAGTAATGAAATTTCCTCCAGAAATTCCTGAGATATTGCACTGATGATAAGGTGACAGTGACCTTAATCTTTGACCTTTGGCCGTGGAGTAAAGACTAATTGTCCAGCAGTCCAAGTTTCAGGGTAATTCTTCATATTGTTCTTTAACATTTTTGGAGTTTAAACTAATGTTTGCTTCAGTAATGTGACAGTACACAAAGTCAGTGTCAATGTTGATGCTTTGAGGTTATTTTAATAATGTAGGAGAATTCATAATATCACTGATTGGTTGTTAATTTTAATGTCTCATCCAAATGATCCAGCTTGGAATCAGTGAAATATATTTTTTAAAGGGCAGAAGATGTAAGGCCCTTTGCATAAACAATCCATGCACACAATCTGCGTTTTTGCAGATTGGAATTTTGTGACTGAGCTCTGTTGTCATTTAGTACAAATCCACACTTTGGTTTAAAAGCACCATTGCTCTTTCAATGTAAAATCTAGCTGTTGGTCTGAGACCCACAGATACTCCATCTCCTGCTGGCACAGAAGACACATTTAGTAAATCACTTTATTAGTAGTTTTGCCTGCTATTTAAAATATGGTTCACAGAGAAATTACTTATTACTTACTTATAGTTATAGTTTATATAGTTAATGAGGTGAAAAATTAAACAGGTCTAAAGAGATGTGGGCTCAGGTGTAAAAATACAGAGTCAAGCCTTAGCCCATTCTTCATGTTGCAGTTTGGACATCTTAAACACTCAGCAGTTTTTCTGTCTAAGAGAGCTAGTGAATTTTATTCAACACATGTTTTACTAAAGGGAAAACAAGAGGGACAGTGAAACATAACCTAAGCTGCCATCAATTGACAGTGTCTCAGTGCTCCATTACCATACGACATGTATACTGTCTACTGAAGTTATAAATACAGTATGTCTGCTGGAGACAGAGAGGGTTGATTTTCATGTAAATCCTCTCTTCACTTGTAGTGCCTGTGTTTGGTTTCCTCTTCTTCCGATTTGCAAAATGATGGAGCTTTTTATGCTTCATTAAGCAAAACGTTTAGCTGAAATGTTGTAGATGCACACCATACTACACTGACTTTGCATATCAGAAAATTGGTTTTGACTTTGTTTGGAGCTCGAATAAAATGAAACTGGGAAAGAATTCATGTTAAGTGAACTGCTAGTTGGGTAAAATGAAATCCACTTTTTAGGAAGGAGAAAGGCAAACAAAGGGAAATATCTATCTATCTATCTGTAACTGTTTGGAGTTTGAATGTCATACTAATAATCAATTTCAGACCTTCACCTTCATTCATTTATATGCACTACATTCACTATATTTTCCATTCATACAATACGTCTATCATATATTCTATTTGAACATGTTTCCCATCCAAATATGTAATCCTTCCATTCAGTCATCCATCCATCCTTGGCCATAACAGCTTGTAATGTCCTTCTGGTAGAGCTAATTATAGGCTTTTAATACTGGGAGTAAAAGACAACCTATTTTTGCTTCTTTACAATGTGCCAGCATAGACACAATCACACACATACAAACACACACCTATCCATTAGTTTTTGGCACTCAGTGGCACATATGCAAAGGGACTCACCTGACTGCATTTGAATAATGCGATAATTTACATCACGAAAAAGTAGGCCTTTGCTTCACGCATCTCAACATGCTTCATCCCTTTAACACCCATTCCTCTCATCTGTAATCACTATCTTTATCTTTGACATTTAACATTTATTTTTTGTATTTTCTTTGCTCTTTAACTCACCTGTCTCTCTCCCTATTTGCGTACACATTCACAACCTTTTCATGGAAACCCAATCCTTTAATTTATGTATGTTTATTAATCATTGATAGCTTTTTCATGAATAGTAATGCCAAATGAAGTTGAAGGTATGAAATTTAACTCTCTTAATGTGATGTGTTTCAGCCGGCATGTGCAGGGGAGTGGAAATGAACTCATACAGACGTGTACAAATGCAGCTCTTCTGCACACACACATCTACACACGCGCTAGTACTTGTGTGCACAGTGTCTAAACGTGTGCTCCTGTGGGAGAGGGTGGCTAATTCTGTCTAATAGCACGGCTACCCTTCATCTTCCCAGTGGGACCTTGGCTTTCAATTACCACCAGTTTATACCTCTTGCTCCTCTGCTACATATTGCCACTAGCACTAGACAAACTAATGGAGCATCTTATTACAGTATTTCTAACTCCAACGCATATAATATATTTATAATCAAGTATGAGTGAGTGCAGTATTTTTATAACTCTGTGCACATGTTTTTATGTTGCGTGTTTAATCTTGTCCAAAATGAATGTGTAATGCAACAGAATCAAAGACTGTACAAGCAAAGGACTTCTGACTGGAAATGAATTTCAGCCATGTTCAGGTTGACATGGTTGAGTGGAGTGCTGTTCAGCTGAGAAATACATACAGACAGGTACTGTGCAGAAGTGGAACTTATTAGTTCTAACTGTGGGCTGTGCTGTTTCACTTCCTCAGCCTGAGTTCAGGTTTCTCTCTCTCCTTCTCTCTCTGTCTCCCCTCACGATACCCCCCTCACTCTCCTGGGAATTGCAGCTTGATAAATATCAAACACACACACACATACACACCTGTAGCACCATGGTGAGAAACCGCAATGCACAAACAAGTGAGTTGGCTTCCTCTTGACTGTTTTCAGTTTAGCCAGAGTCCAAGTGGCCTTTCAAGTACTGAGTCGCTGCTCTGAGGATTTTCAAAGGTCTGTATGAAGAGTGATGTACTTACAAGTGTCTGAGTGTGACTGCTCAATACACAGGGAGGGGGCAAATAAGATATTGTCAGTCCAATTTGAATTCAGTTAACGAATAAAAATAGATATCATTTGCAGACATGCCCCATGATCATGTAATAAGGAAATCTGTCAACAGCTGATAATGAACAACTGAACCTGTAGCAGCAGAGACAGTTCTAAGTACCTGTGCAACTGTCACGTACACACTTTGTAATTCTTCAAATCCAGTCTCCTACTAGGTACACTAATGCAATCAAATGACACTGTAAACAAGATAAATAGGACATTACCATGTACATTTATTTATTTTCAACAGGATCAAGTTCACATCAGTCTTTTCCTTATTGTAAAGAAGGTGATGTTTGTTTGTTTACAATCGTGTTCTGCTTTATAGTGACAAAATCAAGAACTGTTACTATTCAAAAGTGAAATAAGCATCGTGTTGGCTTTAATGCAACCCTGTCTCCTAAGAATTCTGTTCGTATAGGATGAACGTATGAATGTAATTGTCACGTTGTACTGAAACATATTTTTGTGAATTAGGATTGTTGGGGATGAATGAATGAATGACGCGCTACATTTATTAACGTCAAGTGGTTTGCAAGGAGGTGGTTGGGGAGGATGGAGGGCGTTCACTGTGCAGGACTCTCCCCTGTGAGGTTGGGTTTAGGCTACTTAGAAAAGTACTGCGGTTAGGGTTAGGAAAAAGATTAGGGGTTAGGGTTAGGTGTCATTTTTAATGCAGACGTGTTTGTGACTGTGTGAAGTGACATTTTTATCCATTAACCAGTTCGCAGTCTCTTCTTGATCCTAACCCACTGCTGTGATGCCTGATGTCTGATCCATAAAACATTTTAATAACGCTACAGTCACATGTATGGATGTTGAAATGTAACGTCAGATATTTTAGCCAACAGAAAACCGGATGTAGATCGGATATTTTGGCGGACAAAAATACGTTACCTGTGAACATTTCATTAATACGTTCAGTATCAACGTTTTTGCAACTTGTCAAATTTACGTTAACTGTGAACATATGTTCATTACGTTCTACAAAAACGCCATCGGGTCGCAAATACGTCCTGTATCAAAACGTAATCAGGATTGCAGTTTTGCCCTATACGAACGTAATTTTTAGGAGACAGGGCTGCTTTAATAAACTGCAAGGATGAAAAAATAGCTACCAAAATATAAAATCTTCCACACAGCCAGGAGAGTCAAAAATCATCAAACTGTCATGATAAATAGGGGCACTCTAAGGAGTTCAGCAGTGGAAAGAAGTTGAATGAAAAATTTTTGCTGCTGGACTTTCTTAAGCCAAGTGAATGAAAATTTGTTTTTTTTTGTGGTTTGTAAACATGTGTAAACATTGTCACCAGGACATAATAGCAGTCAGGGTGGAAAGTAAGGGAGCAGATATATTGATGGATAAGTTCAAGTTTTAAAAAAGAACTGAGGTTCTGTTATGACAAACAACTCCATGATAATTATGCAAACTATATACAATGAGGAAGAACATTAAAAGTGATGAACACTCAAGGAAAAGCAAACTATTTGGTCAAGAGTAAACCTTCATTCTCAAAGCAATAAGTTGCTTTTTACATAGTTGAACAACTTCACATAAGCTGAAGCCCCCAAATTAAGTAGACGCAAGACAATTAAAGGAAAAATCAGCACTGGAAAGAGTATCGAATAAAACATGACCTTTGTAAAAACCAGTAAATACTGAATAATATATAAATTTATCACATCAAAATCTTTAAAATTAAAAGCTCAGGATTATGTTGACTCAGACATTAAATAAACCCCATCTTTAATTTGGTTTTGCTTATAAGAGAGGATTTATTGCCATATAAACATTGGCCATGCACATGTATGTTTGTGTTAGTTTTAGACAGAAATATCAAAACTTTTGTATTTTCATGTATGAATTGTTTTCTTCTCTAGTGTACTGAATACATTAAGTGTTTTATATTGCTAGATAAGCAAAATCAAATATGCACTGATGTAAAGTCATTGTGTTTATTAGGTAATGTTTTGAATGTCACAGTTTTATGTGCAGTATATGAGCAAATCTACCTCTGCCGCAAAAGTAGACCATTTTGAAAAGCATAAATACTTGAAGTACAATATATTCTGGTGTTTGAATTGGATTTTAACTGCCTAGCACAAGAGTGGTTTAACCTTTATTTCCTAGATTAGAAAGGTTTTAACTTACAGAGTTCATTCAGAGTGTATTCCACTGCAGGGCACCCAGGTGCTCTGTGCTACTTCCTGCAGAGCCGTAATTACAAACACAGAGACAATTAAATCCATGCAGGGAGGTGTGTGTGAGAGAGAGAGAGTGTGTGGGAAAGTGACACATGTAGAGAGAGAGAGAGAAGTGAGTGTGTTTTTAGATTCGCATCTTAATGTGTTTTGTAGTTTCAGTTATATTTCAGTACTTATGAAGATATAAACTATAGGTTAGTGAGTGAGTGAGTGAGCGAGTGAGGGAGGTTGGCAACCACAAAAGCAGCAGATGAGCGGAGCTGTATCTTCAAAGGCAGAAAAAATGAGAGTAGTGGGAGACTCTATGCACATAAGAATCGAAATTCTCATTTTGTAAGAATAAAACTTTATACAGATTTCAACAATTGATTGTTACTCTCCAATAACACTAAGATTTGTCTTTATTAAATGTAAAATGATGTCAAAAAGTGTAGATTCAAGTGAGCTTTCAGTGCACAAGGCAGTCAAGCAGGACTGGCCCTGCAGTCCCGAAGGGCAATAACACAATATCCCAATATACAGGTCTATAGCCTAATAAAGCACCAGTGGCAGACATGTTTTCTGTTTTGATTTCAGTTCACAGAATACTGAAATTCCTGCTACAGTAATTCAAATGCTGAGTACAACAAATTAATTGAATAACTCATATGGTAAACATGTTAGCAAGCTGTTGCTGTACACATCAACATTACTAATTCAACAGACAAATAGCACTATTCACATTCATTAGCAGTTGTGTTTTCAACCACCTGGCAAATATAAGTCAAATATACACTTACTTTAAGTTCCACCACATGCTAATTGGAATAGATGGCTCTTCAGCTAAATGCTCCATATGTTACCAGTTAAACACTAACTTTTTCTGTCTATTGTGCAGTGTTGGTCAGGTAGCATACGGTGAAACAACCATGTGCTGGAAACAAAGATGATGAGACCAGTGACAGTTGTGATTCATAAAACTAACACAAGGAGCTTAAAGACATTAAATCTACAGGATTTACAAAAATCTCTGAACAGCTTAGTCAGCCACTTATCCGTTTCATCTGTCACTGAGTTACACTCTTACACTTTTACATTAAACATTGTCACAGTCAATAAAACAAATACTGATTACAGTGGTTATATGTGAATAATTCATGTGAGTAATACAA
>JAUBNQ010000001.1:12805202-12843110 GCA_032353495.1 Ctenopoma kingsleyae | reverse complement strand
CTAAATAGATTTGATTCCTGATTTCCAAATATTTCTACACCCAAGACATAATGCTACAAAACCTATTACCTACAGTGTAACGGTGAAGATAGATTAACCTTTCCAGCCTATGGACCTGTGAACATTTATGGACTAGGATGAAGACAGTGAGGATTTTCTCACCAACCCTTGTCTGTTATTTCAAATGGATGGTTTTGTCTTTGTCTCTGTTGAGAAAGGTGTGTGTGCCCTGACAGTTTAGCAGTGTGTGCACAGGACTTTGGAGAGAGATGGTGGTGATGAATGCAGCATGAGAGAGGGAGAGGAGCAGCCCGCATGACACAAAAGACGAGATGATGGTCCTTTATAAAGAAACCAGATGTGTTGATATGTCAAGATAGTCAAGTGATTAAATCTTCAGCCTCTGGATCCATGCCAGGACCTCCAGGGCCAAGCAAGTCTACTTTCCCTTTCCTATTGTCAGAATAAGTAACATATGCTGTATTACAGGTAAGGGCGCTTCTTACTAAACGAAAACCAGGCAAATAAAATGTGTCTCCTTGGAGAAAACTCAGTATGGCTGCAATATATTAACATGGTGTTCCTTATTAGCAGCATGATGTTGCTGCTGAAGCAGTGTTACACAAGCTGAGCTTTTGCTTAGAATTGAAAGTCAAGTCTTAAGCCTCAGCATGACACAACAAATATGTGTAGTTACTGCAGCTGCCAGCTGCTTTGAACCTTATCTAAACCCCTCTTTGTAACTGGGTGCATTTAAAATGACCACAAACTGTTCCCTACGCAATCACAAGAGAGATTCCTACAAAAGACACATCTTAGTAGTAGAGTTACTCTCTTTCTCCCTGTGTTTCACTCTTTTTAGAGTCCTTGAGATAGTCTAAAGGACAGTGTGTTATCTCCTGCAGAGCAAGAGGGGAAAGATGCTTTTCCCTGCACCCGCTCTCACATATATACCTGCCCTGTTTGCAGATAGAGGTGTCTGAGTATGTGTGGATGTGTGTGTGTGTGTAATGTGCGCAGGCATGTCTATCTGACTTTCAGCATATTTAACGATTGAAAATGAGTCGTTGCTTTGAGGAATGTCTCCAAGGGTGAATGTGCAAGTGGGCAGGCACACACACAAAATAATTCAGTCTTCTACAGCAGGAAAAGTGTCATAACAAATTAAATTCACCAGAGGCAGAAACTCCTGGGCTCAATTTCAACTCAATCCTAAATCCATGAAGGAATATGTAAATATATGCGACACAAATATTACAATGCTACACTGCTCTATCTAGTTGCAAAATATACTCACATCCAGCATCAAAGTGCTTTTAACAGAGCAACCCAATCAGAGTGTGATTCATATAATCTACCATCACTGAGGTAATGTTGTAAGTTTGCCATACCACACACACCATTATACTCAAGAAATTTAGATATCACATAAGCTCTTTTACATCCTTTCTGTACTTGTGTTGCTGCATGTTAAATACTATTACATGAACAGATGCTGGAGACAAATCTTGTAGATGCAGGTAGAATAACCTTCACAACAGCTACAACATGCTGCTTTTAACTGGATGTCTAAACATACAGTATGTATATTAAACAAATTGCCAGTTTCTAAGGTGCCAGTGAAAAGAAAAAAAAACGTTTCAATAGTATGCTTGATAATTGAGCTGAAGTACTGCAAGTTCAATACGTCACCTTTGCCTTAGTAAATCAAGGAGTTGTCACTTTTCCCTTCAGTTTAAAAGACAAGATGTAAGGCCATTTTCATTATTAAATGGTAGCTGTACATGGTTGTTTTTCAAATGCATTAAGCACAATGGCAGTGAAGTCTTAAATCACTGCCGTATCATGTTTTCCTAATGACATGAAAAGCTGTTCTCACTCCCATCTCCATTAATGAAGCAGGCGTGCTTAGATAAAACGTGACAGCATTCACAATGTCGGAATGATAAATTTCCGTGAAGGTGGGGAGTCACACTGATGCTACAGACCAAATGCAACTGATTAAGCTCACACTCAGTCAGGCACATGAGCAGAGTAAATATACAAGAAACACACATGGTGAAGTGAATAAAACTCGTGTAGAAAGACACACAGAGATCAACAGGCATAAATCCTTTATCATTTCCATGTGTCCCTGTGTTGTACTCGCTGCCTTGGCCCACGTTTTCAATCTATCAACTGTGTGCTGTAAATTGTCAGTTAATCATTCATTGTTAATTGGTAATTAAAAACTAAGACAACACGATGTTTAAATATGTGATTGATGTAATTGATGGCATGAATTAAAAGTGTGTATGTGTAGGTGTGTCAGTGAAGAACTATAACCTGTTCTACTTCATCAGCCTTCACTGAATGACAGCAAAGCTTTGAGCCTTTACTCTCACATCTGTCACAGAGATGACGAAAGGAAGGAAGAAAAAACACAAAAAATAAAAGGGATATTAATGTTTAACACAAAGAGAACAGAGTGACAGATTCTGAGGCTTGAACGGGGAGTAAGTTGAAATTTAAGAGAGAGAGAGCCAGTAGAGGAGAGACAAGGAGATAGTTGGTTTGAGGACAAGAAGAAGTGGAGATAACAAAGAGGAAAGATAGAAGGGCAAGAGAGAAGAGAGTGGGGAAGAGAATTAAGGAGAGTTCAGTTTAAGATAAAAAGTGCTGAACCACTTAAAAAGGCAACAGCTAAGCTCACGTCAACCAATTCCCTCTCGATGTAATTGTATAGATTTTTACGTTTAATTATGTCTCATGTTCTAAGTGAATAATCTGCAATATTTCCTGTAATTATAAAAGAGGGTGATTTATTTTACAGCAGCAAAAAGGCTTGTTTGAAATAAACAGAAGAAGAAGTGTGTAATTACAATGAGTAGCGATAGCTGCCATGACTGAACTGATTACAAAAAGAAACAACAAAAGATCTAAAGAGCAGGCTGTATTATCTACTTGCTGTATTGTTTGAGTGACAAGAGTCTGGGACATGCATTGCAGTGGAACAAAAAAGTAGACAGTGCACTATTAGTAGACAGTAGACTAGTAGACAGTAGTTAATGGGGGCTCAAAGTAACTTCCCCAAAGGGAGTGAGTCGCAAGTCCCGCAATAATAAATAATCCCAGGAAGCTTTGCTAAAGCAAGCATGGCTGGGTAATTGGTGGGATGTTAATATTTGATAAGCCAGCAAAGGCATGTAAAGTGACCAATGATAGCCACAAGTCACAAGTTTTTTGGAAAGTAGAAAATAATGATGTGTGATAATGATGTGAAAATAAAGTGATTTAAAGGGAAAATTCAGTTTTAACTTGTTTCCTATATGGTTCTAGTTTGGGAAGTACATACATACATGCATGTATGAATGGTGGGTTCAAATGAGATAACTGACTTATAGGTAACAGAAAATCCATCGGTTTGTAACAATAAAAGACGCTTGAATGTATGTGTATGAAGACAGTTGCTAATTGGACAGATACAGACACAAAGAGCAACACCTCAGCACAACCCACAGGAGACAATGAGGCTGTTAAATGAAATGAGTAAGGATCCCACTGATAGAACTCTGAAGCTTCGGTAGTGACAGATGCCTGTTAAGCAACTGGAGTCAAACATGCGCACACAACCGTATGACACAGTCTCACAGACACACACTCACATTTGCTCATCTCCAGACACTCAAAACACTCATCTGACACTCAAACGCTGTCGACTGACAGCTAAGACACGCTGACAGATCAAACCTGATTTACAATGCATGTGTGCTGCACGTGAATGTGTGCGCCGCTGTGTGAGGATGAGACTAGCAGAGGGAGTTAGGGGTCAGAATTGTAAATTTGAAAGTGTCACATATCATGCCATTTATCCATCCTTTCTTACACACACACACACACACGCACACACGCACACATGCACACACACACACACACACACACACACACAGTATTCACCTCTACCCATTCTGCACATTCATTGCAATCTTCAGAGTAATCAATCAGCTACTTCTGACTTAGTTTACTTCTTTTATCCTGTTCCTTCCCACTTGTGAACTATCACTGTCTTCCCCTCATTGTTTAGCAGTGGACTGAATCTCAGGGATGATATGTCTCTATGGCCAAATGAATAACAATAACTGGCACCTTCATGCTTCAGTACAGACAACCTATAGTCTTCAAAAAATTATGTTTATCTACACATAATTTGCATGAACAAATATGTAATGTTTGGCTCTCATTTATGTAAATGGGAGACATTAAAACCTGCCGGTGATGTCTCTGACAAATTAGGCTGGGCTAAGTCAACTTTCACTTTAGTATTTTTCTAACAACTAGCAACTACCTTACTGTGGTTAACAATGGATGGGAGCTGAAATGATCACTTTTGTGCATGTTTATGGCCATTTAATTTGTGTTAGATAAATTATTTTACTGGCTTTTTATTTGCAGGGAACCAAGACTCCAAGAGGTCTTGGTTAAAAGTCAAACAAATTGTTTCACTTTTTTAGACTGATACTGCTCAAGACATGAAAACAGACTTGTGTAAAATAGGTACAATTTCTCTAAAACTACAGCCAGTTTATTTTACCACAAACACAAGAAGCAGAGAGAAACAGATAACCTGGTTCAGTCTTAAATTTCCTTACCAGCACCCTTAAACTCACTAATTAACACAACATATCGGATTTGTTCAGTCTCTGCTCACAACACATGATCAACAAGATCCAAAACTTAAACACCCAGCTGTTCACCCCTCCTTAAAACTTACATGCAGTTTAGGAATATTACACTGCCTGGCAAGGTAAAAATGTTGAAAGTAATATGAGCAGTATTCAAACATTTTGCAAGAGAAATGATTAAGCATGAGTTTGTGACTCAAAAGTGGTGATGACTCATGTTAGAAAGCCAACCCCAAAAACAACTAGTCTCAGATTAGCAAAGTGACGCATTTTTTGAATGTGAGTTGTCAAGGAGGTCAGCTGTCAAAGAAACATGGTTGATGCTCAAGAATAATAAGTAAGTCATTTTTCTCTATTGCATTCAGTCAGTATTTTATCAGAACTAAGTAAGGAAAGACTGTGTTTATGTGTCTGGATGGCTGTGTTGTAGAGTCTGTAAGTTTGAATTTGTGCATTCAAATTTATATGTGTACATTTGTTATGTATGTGTGTGTGTGTGTGTGTAATACTGTATGGCCTCGGGGCTTCCACTAGTGGTGCTGCCAAGGGAATTCCCCAAAAGGCAAGGATCTTCAGCCAAAAGGAAAACATGCATCACCTCTCTTTCTCATCTTTGCTTTGCATGCCACAGCATACACTCACTCTACTGAAACCAGTGTATACACTTATAGATTTATATGCAGTCCCTTACAAAAGTGCTGAAATGGCAAGGCAAATTAATTTGTTTTTGTTGTTCTGAAGACAATTGGGTCTTCCACCAAAATACAGATAAGATAAATTTTCTGAATTTCAGCTTTTATGAAATGCTATTTACACCTCAATATGTTAAATAAAATATTGCCTGATATGGATTTTCATACAAGGCTCTTAAATCACCTTGGTGGACAGTTATGCATATCAGATTAAAGAACACATAAACTTTAAAAATTCTGAAAATTCATCTCATTTTTTTATTGCAAACACAAATGTCTTCAGTGTACAGCAAATACAAATATATTAGCATTGCTGTTCCAATATTATGTGGAGGAATGTATTTACTCAACAATAATTCTACCGTTGCACATTTTAAATCCAAATACACATGCACTGCAAATGTTTCTGTAGGCATTAAGCATAGAGTAAAGTGGTTTTGCCAGATGATGAGCTGTGAAATATCAGGGAAGACCCAGGAGAAAAGGCCCAACATACACTACCTTTTTAATATTTAACATCCCATTTATAGCACTGCATGTTTGTGCATAGTGAATGGTTCCTATTACTACTAATTCCTGTGATCATCTATTTGATGAACATCGTCCTTGATAATACAGCTCTAGAAAAAAAAGAGACCACTGTAATTTATTCTAAAATCAGCATCTCTATGAGTATGACAACCATTCAATGCCACTATCTGTTTAATTCCTACACAAGCTTTTATTCTGCTTTATGAGGTACTGATTATGTGGTCACCTGAATCAAATATTATTTAATAAGGAAAAGAGTGATATAAAGTTACCCAACAGCAATGTGAAAAACTGACACAGCAGCTGACAAAAAGCTGTGATTTCAAATCAGGTGTATTCCACCAAATACTGATTTCTTATACTCTATAGTCAAAACATTATTACCATTTTGTTTAAAAGTGAACAGGGGATTTGTTTTCTGTGAATTATTCAAGTTCTGCAAACACTGCATTATTGCTCTCATTGATGTATTGCCACTTTCTTTAAAGTTACGCTCTAAAGAACAATAGTTTTGTTTGGAAATTAGGAGAAATATTGTCAGCAGTTCACAAAAATATGGAAAAGCTGTTCAGTTCAATACTTGCAGTAATATAAGGTAAAACCTGAGAAACTGATCAGTTTGCAGTGGTCTCTTATTTTTTTTCCAGCACACAGGGGAAACACTATGTTTTTCATGAAAAGATGTCTTCAGCTGTGTTACTGTAACATGTTATTGGAAGACATTACTTGTTTGCTAATTATAGGTTTCTGTATGTTTATGTAAATATTTCTTTAAAACAGCTGTTTCCAGCTACTCTAGTTATTTGTAATAATATATTTTTTACACGGCAACAGCGTTGCAGTAGATCAGTTGATGTCTAAAATCTGCTTTTCTTTTAAAAACAGATATCACAATAAAGTGTGCAAGATTCCAAACACTGTTTTTAACCCATAGCTACAGGCCAAGACAAAGATTATTGTTCTCAGAATTGGGCATTTAAGGGTTATGTGGAAATATTTATTAAAGGCAACAAAGTCAAGGTAAAATAAAAGAAAAAATGGTGACTTGTAAATAATGGAGTATTAGAGAGTTCAGAGCACAAACAAGGCTTGCTACTTTGCTACAAGCAACACTTGGCAAAATGCACAACTGTTGCAAGAAATGTCAGAGTCTATTGGACTACAATGTGCAATTGCTAAAGCTTTGCAATATACCGTAACTGTTCTTCACAGCAACCTTGCCCCCGTTTTTTTTTTTTTTTAACCAATCAATTAGTGGAAAGCTTGTGGTTGAAATATATTTAAAGGACATGAAATGCTTAGTTTTACAGAAATAAATTTCCGGAACAAAGACATTTTGGTGAAAAAAACATGTTGTGCACAATACCTTACACTACCTACAAAACATATTTGCATTTTAAATTCAGTTTTTCTGTTATTCAGTTTTAGTATTGACATTAAAAGCCAAAGAGGTCATGATTTATCTCTTTTTCTCCACCATTTTGGGAATAAAACAGATAAAAATAGATATAATACACCAAACAGCAGAATAAAGGAGACACATGAGACACTGTTACTTAAAGATTTTAGTATGTCCTTTCTTTGATACAAAATAATTAAACAACAAATGATAGCAGGAATGAAAGGAAAGAGAGAAAAATGATATAACTTAACTATAGGTTGCAATGAAAACACAATCACTAGAGATTTATAACAGCTTTTTATAACAACCCTAAAAGCTGCATCTGCATTATTATTGCTTATTATTATTATTGCTTAAAACATACTTAATAATTACCTGCTATAATTGCAGCCTACATCTGCTGGCTTTAGGCTCAAAGGTCAATACATGCAAATTTTATTTTTCCATGACAAAGACTTAAATGGAGGGATGTAGAGGAGATCAAAACTGTATGTTTGATTTTCACAGATTTATGGTTTAGTAGAAAGAAAAGCAAAGGAACAAAGACCATGTTATAAGTCAAATAAAATCACTTTTGAGTAATTCCACAAAAGAGAGTAACTGCAAAACCACACACTATTTCACTTTGTCTCCATTCTTCCTTGCTCTCAACTTCAAAGCAGTCAGTTTCTTTGGTCAGGGTGATCATCACTACTCAAACAAAAAGGGCACATAAAACAACCTTAAACTTCTCCAATCAGTCTGAAAGAAACTGAACTGCAGGTTTATGGACACCTAAACTTAACAAAAAAAATCTACCAAAAAAACAAAACAAACTTCTCACCAATACAGAAACACTACACAGCTACACAACAAAGACTGTGGTTTGTACAAAGTCTTGTATTTGAAGGTTTCTGTCTACAAACATTTATAAATGTCAAGATTACAGCCTTAAGCAGTTTAATACCTACATACAAATCACAGATCTCTCCACTAAAGCTTCAAGCTGTGATTTACCAACACACAATATTCTCTGTCAAACAAGTTTACAAAACTTAAGAGCAAGTGGCATTCGTTGGGAGCTGCGATGACAATTGAAGCCTCAGTGGGGTAGCTGTCATCTGGTCTTTAGAGAGGGTGTGAGCTGGTGTTGCATTTTTTCATGTGATACCACCCTGTCTCACAACCTCAGAATAAGTACAGATGCAACACCAGGAGGGAAACAAAGGAAATACCCTGAAAAGGTTTAGGCCATTACATCCACCTCTCATTTTCTCATTGGGTTGTCAATATTGAAATTTGTCCAGAAATGAATGTGACACATTCAGTATGTAGCTGTTTGTGATTAAAACTGCTTGTTTAATGTGAGTCACCAAGAGTTACACCATAGACGACTATGTGTTAGGGGTGGACGATAGACTTAAATCTATATCACAATGTTTTACAATTTTTTGTGGTTACAATATAAGTGACAATATGAGAATAATACACTTACACTACAGTCTTTAGAGCTGAGCAAATTTTGCGTGATCAAGAATAATAAGTTTTAACATTAAGAAATACTTAACTAAACTAATTAAGTTGCTAAAAACAGAATGAGTGGGATATTTATTATTGACAAGGACTGTATCCGTCCGTCAAAATCTCTCAAAATCTATCATGTCTTTTGGCTCTGCATTCCACCATTCTTACTGTGTTTATAGGTTCATATGATTTGCTCACATGTATGGAAAAGCATCACCATGCAACTATATTGTCATTATCACGATATAGCAAACTCTTCTGATGGAGAGGAATTATCATGATAAATCATGAATGATACAATATGGCACAGCCCTACTGTGCACCTAGACCAGTGGTCACAAACTGGTGACTGTGTTCAGGGTCTTGACCCAAAGAGGCTTCTCTCCAAACCTCAGAGTGTTTCACATTAAATTAGATTTTTAACAGAGGCAGTATGGTCATTGTGGCAGAGATCTGTGGGTCCTTTGGTTGCTGCTTGCCCGAACAGTTTAAATCAGGAAAGAGCAGGAGAGCAGACAAGGAAGTAACATTAAACAATAAATGTTACCTCTGAGGTTTCAGGAGTAGGCAGAGCTAAATGGCTAAGTTCCCCGCAATCTACCCTTGAGTCTTGAAATCTACTGATAACCATAAACTGTAACAGAGTGAGTGAGATGTTCAAAGTTTAGCTGAGACAAAAAGTGGTCAAACATGAGCAGATACACAAATGCCATTGTTCGCTACAAGAAACATAACAAAGCCTATTAGTCTGCCCTCCTATGGTTTAAAAAGTTAAATCAGATTCTGCACCTAAATATGCCACATGTGCATTGAAAGGAAAATCAACAAAAACATGAAAGACACCCACACACTGCATCATTTCTGTTGTGATATTTATTAACATACAAGTTTTTAGTCTGTTCGATTTACATTCATTAGTTATTGAAATTAATTTGATGAAATTTAATAAATTTTCCAGCTTAAGATAGGCAGCAATCAGAAATGTTTCATGTTTTTGTTTGAACAAGCTAAATGTCATTACAAAACAAAACCCAGACTTTTAACAGTTATTAGACATTTGATTATTTTAGACTCCCATCCATCATATTTTCTGTTTTACCTATTATACTGTTATCATAAATTTGGACTTGACATAGGTCGTTTTAAGAATATGCATACATTGCTAAAAACAAAGAATTTTCCTTACGGAGAACGAAAGTCAGAACTATTTTTTGAGAGATAGAGATCATTTATCAAGGCTTCTCATTTTATAGCTTCAAAATGTGTCTGCATAATTTAGTAAAAGGCTTTTTTTTGAAAGCAATGAAAAGAGTTTTGATGGGTAATAGTTTGGACCTTGACAGGGAAGTATCTTGTTTAGATAGTTTCACAAAAATATATCTATGGCACCTTGTTTGTTGTTCTCTTTTGCCTCAGCTAGTTGTAAAGCTTCAAATACTGTCAAATTCACAACAACTCACTTATTTTAGCTATGTTTTCAGTCTTCTATTTCTTTGTGAATGCATGATAGCAGCTGCTAGCTGTGTAAGTTAACATCATGTGCATATCCCCCATATGTCAGGAGCTTTACTACGTAGGCCAGTCACCAATAATGATGAACCTCTGCACTCACTTGAATCACTGAGCTGACAAACCAGGCTCATAATGTTAGCATGCCAACACAATATGGTAACTTTCTGTCTTAGCTCTTAATGTCTTAATGACAAAGGCTGTTAAGAATTTTAGATATGGCTTATCATAAGCATGGCCTGCCTTGTGCACCTAATCATGTAATTATGTATGCCATGTGGTGCTAGATGTGATGAATATATGATTGTCAGAATCAAAGTGGTCAACAAACAAGTTGAAAATATTGCCTTTACTAGAACCACAAAGCTAGTGCAGCTCAAACTGGGATATGTTAATGATGCCACTGTGACAATTGTAGGTTCTACATTTGAAAAATGCAAAATGAAAGAGACAAGTGATGTCGGGCTGTCTTCACTGTCAACATTTTTTTGATAGCAACTATACTGAAATGTATTTTCAGAGTGGTTGGAAACATTAGCTTGTGATGCATAAAGATTATTTCAAGTAGAGAAAAGTCTGCTTTGTTTATAAATTGCTCAGGAATATTGTGTACTGCTCTGTCTAAACTTGGTTTATTGCTGTTATTAATATTTTATTATGTCTGAGACACAGAAATAAAATCTTAAATAATATCCCAATTGATCCAAGAATGAGGACACCACACTGTTATGGTGTGCTAATGAAAGTGTTGATCTCACCCATTTCCTAAAAGCATGACCAAAATCAGTCATTGTCCAAAACGCTGAGTCTAACTTATATATAAGATATTTTCAAATGGGAAGTGTACAGATTTGACATTACTCAGAACTCCATACATAATAATCAAGAAGAATCGGCATCATTACTCACTAATTAGCTGCTTGGATGCAAGATGAGAAATAGATGCAGGATAACACAGACTGCAAACTGTGTTGACACACAACACGGAGCCAAACAATCCGTGGTGCTTCTTGTTTTGGTTGTTAGAATATTCATCAGCATCTTCTGTACAGAAAAATAGCCTCCATGCATGTTACCCAACTAGTGAAACAGTTTGACGTGACTTGTTTTTGCTATAAGGGAATTTTTCTGTGAATATTTTTAATTTTTCTCTAGTTTGTAAACACATTAAATACAGGCCTATTATGGATGATTTAGACCACTGGTTTGGGATGTGTTTTATAATATGAACGTGAAGACTAACTTTTTGTGTGTGTCAGCCTATATTTCTGCCTTCGTTTATCACTGGAACTCTGAACAAAGACTCTTAGCAGCCCTGATCAAAAAAGCGTTGCTTCCTTTAGCCCAATGTTCTATGTCTGTGCACACGTATTTGTGATTTGTATGTGCGTATGTTCTTGTGTGTTTATGTTGGGTGTGTAAGCATGTTTATGTGTAGGCACATATGTGCACCAACGCCCATGCACGTTGTGCCGTCATGCTTGCTTGCCTGACCAGCCAAGTTCCATCCAAAATACATATTCAGCACTTTTTTTCCTCTCTTTATTCCTCTCCCTTATTCTCTCCATTGTAGGGTGTTATTAGATAGGACAACTCTTGCCACTGGCAATTCTCCTCTCAGCACTCTACATCCAAAGGCATGTGGGTTTTGTAAACCTGTGTGTGTGTGCGCGCATGTGTGTGTCTGAGTAGGTACTTGTGCCTGTTGTGAATGTGCATGATACCTCTGCCTATGTGTGTTCCTGCACAATTACTGTTGTATGTACTGTGATATACAGTATGTACAGTGATATTTCTAAAATCTAAAAAAACAGGAAGGGGCCAATACTTTTTCACAGCACTGAATAAAGATAGTAAAAGTAAGTTTTCAAAGAACCCTTACATTAAATTAATGGTTCTTACCCAAAATTAAGGTCAACATCACTTTCTCATTTTTTCTTCACTCTACATCTCTCTTGTCATTCTTCCATCTACTGTTATACATTATGTTTCTCACCAAAGTGACGGCAAGCTTACTCTCACTTTGACCCCTCTCTCACACATGATCAAGCTCATTCACCAAGCTCTCACACATACACAGATCCAGACATGCACGCAGTGTAAGAGCCCAAGGGCTTCATCTATTAAAGGTTCATCCATCATCACATTTAATTTTAATACTGCATGAATAAAAAAAAAAATGCTTACGTAGCTAAGTAATACATTTCTGAGACTTATGTGCTGGTGTCTAAGCCTGCCTAGAAACATGCATAAGTGCTTAAAAGAATGCACACAGAAACACACTGAACAAGGTAAATCTTCTCAGCCAATTATGGCTCATGAAATGCTGCTTCCCGTTCTGTGTGTGTACATATACCAAGTCTTTGCACTGTGTGACATGATTACAGTATAGAGTATATAAGTTTTCTGCAGCCCTCTGGGGGCATATGCCATAATGCATAGATGCATAGATGTATCCTTTCCACTTCTTTTTCCTGTGCCTTTTTACTCATTGTGTCCTTGGGGCATCTTGGTTGTGGTTAGCAGGGTAAACTGCCTCTCAGTCTGTGAATTTGCAGCACTGGATAAGGCAGGACCAGACAGGGTCATCACATATTTATTCAGCTGAATTTAAATAAGTCCAGATCAAGACAAATAAAACATTTAATGTTTAAGAAAAGATGCCACTGTAGCTCAGAACTAACTTTTTAAAATCTAACTTATAAAGATAAAGATATAAATTTATCTTCATTGCTAAAGGTGTTTAAGTTCCTGTATTAAGCATAAATGAATAGAATAAATTATTATTAAGAATAATATTAATAAATTCAGGAATGCACAGGGTAATAAGGGGATAACATTTAAGTAATAAGAAGGCAACTGGGTCATTTCATTATTAAAATATTTAGAAATTGTCACATACATTTCCAGGTAATTACTGCAGCTATAGTGTTTTCATTCCATATTAATACCCATGTGGTTTTGACCTGCTATTACCTAGATATATCCATTGCCCGTTCCAAACTATTACCTGGTTATTACTTTGGTAATTGCCATGGAAGTACATCCCATGAAATATTTTATTAATGAAATGACCCAGTTGACCCAGTTATTACTTAAATGTTACTCCCTTATTACCCTGTTATTATCAAACAATTACACCCTCTATTACCTAGTTATTACCAGGGTATTATTGACGTATTAACTTGTTATCACACTATTTCATTGTTATTTCCAAGATATTACACCACTATTACGAGGTTATTATGAGCTGTAAACTGCAGTGCTACTACCAAAACTTCTGGTCCCTCCAAAAATGTGATGTAATAGACTTGTGTGTCTATCTGCAGATAGACTCCTCTTTTTTAAATACTTTGGATATAACAGTCAGGTAAAATCCTAGAGTGCAGTGCTCCTTCAAGGCATTACAAAAGGTAATATAACTGAACAACAAAGAAAATAGGTTTAAAACTATTCAGTTAGTCAGCAAATATTTAGTCTGTGTTACATGTCCATATCTGGAAAACTTAGCAGAACTTACTATGTTGTAAGAATATACACAGTAGAGTGTCACATGTTAAGTGCGAGGGGTAAAACAGTTCACATCTGAGTTTTCAGTCTGCAGAAACTTCCCTTTCTCTTCACCATGCCACTAGATTGTTAATTTGTGAGTGCTCCCGTAATTGGCAATCTACTGTCCACGCATGCTCATTCTCTGAAACAAGCAAGACCTGATTTGAGCCTTTTTAACACAATGTTTCAAGATGTTTTTAGGGTACAAAAAGAAAAAAAAACAGAGCTCTGAAGTTAATCAATGTTCATTATATAAAACTTCTAACAAACCAAAAGCTCATTTTATCAGTTTTAAGTTGACAGGTGATTGTCACTTGTTAGCAGAAGATATTTACTGCTACCACAGAAACACAGCTCTTATTCCAAGGTAAACTGGAGTTAGTTAAGTATAACTCTGGTTTTAAATTGGATTATTTTTTTATTTTAGTTTCAAATTAAACCCTACTGGACTAAAAATAGTAAATCCATCTGTTGGGATCTCTTGTCACAATACTTTGTCAAGACAAACATTTATAAGTTACTGGGGAGTTTCTTCAGCCTCTTTATGATGCAGAGTCATTAGAGTCATGTAAAGTCTACATCTTCAAACCAAGCAGCGCTGCCATTACCAGAACTCAATACAGCTAATCTATGTGGACCAAATTTTTCCCCATTTTGAAAATTTAAGGGTTCATTTTAGGGACATTGGGTAGTAACTTCAATTTCAATTCTTTTTTTTCTTTATTTTCTGCATATTTCTCACACTTAAATCATTCAGATCATCAAACAAATGTTTATATTACATCAAGATATCCTGACTAAATACAAAATGCAGTTTATAAATGATGAGAAAGTTGTCTAAACTTGTCTGGCCCTATGTGAAAAAGTAAAATTTATTTTGTTCAGTTTCACTGATTATTGCCAGACCTGTTGAATCAAGAAATCACTTAAGCTGTCTGACAAAGCGAAGCACAATAAAAGTGTAACACTACGTCATTAAAATGTAATAAAATAAAATAAAAAACAGGAAGGGGGCAAATACTTTTTCACAGCACTATAACAAGCTTTTTTTATTGTGTGAGATACACAATTTCAAAGAAATGACGTTCACTCACCAGTGCTGGCAGTTTTATGTTAACACATTATGAAATCATTAACTCCTGGAAGGCAGATGCTACAGTGAGTTAGAAAATGTAAAAACATTTATTTTCTTCCAGTAAACATTACCTGGGCCTGTGTTAAGCTATTTGAGCTGAGGGAAGTGGAATCAACATGAGCCCAGCCTGCAGTGTGAAATATACCCAAACAGATCTATTATAAGCTATATTGATCCCTTCCCAAACATGGGCAGCTCAGAGCAGCATGGTGTGTTCCAGCATTGCAGACTAAAATGTGATTCCACAATGTACCTAAGCAAAATGTTTTCTTGGCTGACAAAACCTCTTTCTACACTGTGATATTGTGCTGCATGAGCAAGATAAAATAAAACTGTGATTCCCCAGTTACATTTTCTTTTTCCGCTGTATCCATTTGATGAGAAGTTAACAACCAAGGTCACGGTATTCAACAAAGTAAAAAGGTTTCGGAAAAGGCAGAGAACAGTACAGCTGTCACACATATTATCTTATCAACTTATTGTATGATATACAGACATGAATTCAATCAATTTTCCTTATTCCGATATTGCCCATTTTGTTTACATGTGTGATGCTTACACAATAACTCATGGCCTGTTGCAGTACTATGTCCTTCAGTCTCATCTCTGTGTGTCATATGCATGTTTCATGTGGATTTGAATATTCAAGTCAGTAGCTCTACAGCTTTGGTATTTAAACACAGCATGTAATGTTGTTGTAAAGCTTTAGATTTAACGTGATGTTAGACTGTTACATTCTCACCTGATACTTGAAGGTATGAAAACTAAACTGAAAAAAGGACATGTGCACTTAATAGATTTTGAAGAATATGCTATGTAAAAGCCAGGGACCAGAAGCAAACACAGCAGGTTTACTAAGATAAACGTACAGTTCTCTAGAGCATTCAGTGTTTTCAAATGTAAACAGCAGTAATGTATAACAGTAGAACGTTTTGTTGCGGTTACATTTGCTGTCAACAGCTAGAAGAAAGCAACTTTACCACATGTTGCCAAAACAATTCCAATAAAAATGTCGATAATTACACACACACTGACTGATAATTTAGCACCAACACAGTATCTAAAAAATTGTTACTGTGTGTAAGCTCACTCTAATGAAAGACTAAAGCTTGAGGACAGCTTTCTGTTTAGAATTAGCTGGCTTCTTCTTAACCCTTGTATGGTTTTCGGGTCTGTGGGACCCGTTTTCATTTTTTATCAAAAGAAAAAAGATATAATTCATTATTTTTTCAAGCTGAGACTCATTGGCCTTGGCTCATTTTCTGTGCAGAACATATATCAGAACACATTTTCAGTGACTACACTTCAATGTACACCCCCCCTACACATTTATATTACATACAGGGTATTAAATTCAGACTAACAGTGACTTTGATGAAAAGGATGTGATTGAGCATAAGCTAGTTCCAAAACAAAGACGAGCCACAGGACCAGCCCATCAGCAGCCAGCTCCAGGAACAGAACAAGCCCATCTGTGGCTAGCAAGGGCAAAATACAGATGTCAAAAAAGGTGAATTTCATATTGGTTTCTCAAGGCCGTGGTGAGACCTCAAATTCCAAAAACCCCAGGCTCTACAGCCATCATGAGGAGGATTCAAGAATACTGGTATCTCATCCACCCGATCTACTGAACCACCACCTAAATTAGTTAAATTTCTAATGAAGTTAAAAAAAATTAACACTAGTTATGAAAAACCTTGCTTCATTTGTAAATTTGTTGACTTTTTTCCATTCATATCTTGAATATAATTGATTTTCTTTTTTTTTAATTACAGTTTATTAGAAAACAAACAAAAAACGAGTTGCACTTGAATTCATAAATCTAACAAATGTAAAGGTAAAGGGCAAATATTATCCATATATACTGTTCATATTGCTTTTAATTGGGATGAAGTAAACATCTGTTGAGTATTTTAACATAACATTGACTGATTATGCTGAATTAAAAACCCAAAAATGGAGCGGGTCCACCAGACCCATGAACATTGGCTGAGTAACAAAAATATGAACACCATACAAGGGTTAATTGTCTTTGTTGGTGCATTACAGTACCTCCACCAGTGTAGTGGAATAGCTATGGGATGTGCTTGCAAGTGTGTACATTCAAAACCAAAATAAAAGAAGGACACACTTATAAAAACATTGCTTCATAGCTTGACTAGGTACTCCACGGAGCTGCTGTAACTGACTAACTTGCAATAATAAGTTGTTACACTGTTACTGACACCTTTTGTTGGTGTAAAGTTTGTTGAAGTTGAAGTTGGTAGTAAGCTATTCAAAATAATTTGACATCCACATAATCTTCTGATGCAGATTTAACAGAGAATAACTCCTCATCCTCAAATTCTTTTTCAAAATCCTTTTTGATCACTTATCTAGACTTTGTTGGCTTTCTTGATGTCAAACAAACCTGCAGTTGCCGTTACTCATGTCACGCTGCTACATAATCACATATGAATTTCTGCCTGTTGCTGGTGACACTTGTAGTGTTGCCTGGGCTTCATCTTTTTGTTTTTGCCATAAAGTTTTATCCATTGTTTCTTTGCACCTCAGCAGCCCTATGCTCCTGTGCTGAAAAATATCCACCAAACTACTCTACACTAAACAATGGAAAATATTCCTCTACTGCCAGCCAGTGCAATTCTGCAAATAGCACTGTCAGCGCAAGGAGATTCAATCACATTCCAATTCCCCACAAAAAGTCAAAGGTTTTTAAACTTTTTTCAACTCTGAAGGACAGTTGTATTTTGCACCGATTACAGTGCAATCTTCACTGCACCAGGCTGCATGACCACAGAATAGTAGCCTTCCAATGCTTTAGGTTGCCATAATTATTGTGATCCATTCCTTACACCTCATAGTGGTATCTGTTTGCAGAGTTGGTCCTGGTCCTTATGGTCCTTATGCTGGGCCCCCCATCCAAAGGCACAAGATGGTATTTGGAGTTTGAATGTTATCATGTTAACTACAGTAACTAGTAAGTCGTGCTACATGTGTACATTTCCACATAGAATATATAATAGACTTTATTGTCATTGTACAGTTGGTGGCGATTGTGTATATTAACTATCTTTGTCTAGTCTTCTCGTTTAATTTCACATTCATTACCTCGTGGTCTGGCTGGCTTTAGCCATTGCACTTGTTTGATTTACGAGACAGAAAGTTCTGTGGCATCACACTCACACAGGCAGATGCCAGTGGTGGAGCCAGACTTTTTTTATGGGGGTGGCCAGGCAGAGACCATTGCTATCTTTGGGGTGGCACGGAAACGGATGTCTAGGTTTATATTTGTTTTGGGTCATACTGTAGGACAAATAGTCAATATTTGGGTAAATGATAGCGTGTGCATCATTCTTTTACACAGTACTGTACTTGTTTGACAAAAACAAAGATGCACACATCAGTATCAATTATACAACACAATTACAAAACACTTAACATATTCCACCACAGTACTTCACCACATGTACTTAACATAGACTACCATCACATATACACATAACACAGACTTAGTCACATTCAGTGTGATCTGCTGTTGAGAAACTTAATAACTGAGACTGGGATCAGGCTTTTTCTGTCAGTGTCATGTCCTCCTCTGGCCCTTGTGTGTCTGTCTTTTCCATGTCTTTCTGTTCCTCCCTCACCTTAGCCACTCCCCTCTCTCCACACAGTCCACTCACTATTTAAGCCCCTGCACTTGCTACTTTCCTTTGTCAGTTCATCTTGTTATCCTGCCAGTCACCCGGTCTTCATCCTGCCATTTGCCTCTTGCTCATCTTGTTCATTTCTGTAAGTTGGTTTGGGTTTGGTTTCTGTTCTGTCCCCAATCTCTTCCTTCACATTCTGTTCTGGCTCAATTTCTTCCCCACACTATTCAACTTCCCTGTCTTTAGTGTTTATTTTAGTGTCGTAGTTTTGCCTCCTCCGAGAGTGATTTTCTGTTCAGTTTTACTTCCTTGTTTGTATGTATGTTTTATTAAAGACTCTTCTTGTTTGAACCCTCTCTTGTCCTGGTCTGCGTTTGGGTCCACCATTTAGTACATGTAGCTGACATTTTCCAAAGCAGGCCCTCCTGCACCTCATAGCTCTGTACCTACACCCAGAGGGTAAACATGACTTACTTCTGACTGCTTGTTATACACAAGTTGCATTCTAAACTGCTAATATAATTTCCTCTTTAACAAAACCTTCAATAAAACCTCTGAAACACTTTTTAGTTATTGTATTTTATTAGTTCTAAAGATTTTCATAAAAGATTTACACTCATTACTTATTTGTGAAAAATAAAAGTCATTTAAAAGTATTTTACTCAATATATCCAGACAATATGTTAAGAGACTGAATGTGAGTCATAAAGCTGGTGGTCCACACTGTTAGGTTCTTCTCCACTATCACTGTCACTCTGAATCTGCAGCTCTTTCACCTGTCAATAAAGACACAGGAGTTCAAATAATCCCTGTGACAAATTTCATTGTTATAAACTAATCCACTTGTATTAGTTTTCATATTAGCGTCTGAGTTTTTCATGGTTAATAAAATGTAAATTGCTGTTAATTGCTTACTGAAACACACATACATACTGTTACGGCAGCATGTGAAAGTTTCACAGTTTGAATAATCACAAGGACAAAGTTAATTGTTAGGAGGAGAAATCAACACAGTGAGATTATTTAAGAGAACATCCAGTTTGTTTTATTTCCCCACAAACAGTTTGTCTCATTTCCCCACAAACAGTTTGTCTCCTTTGTGAATTAGCTGAGCATCACATTCAGGTCATGGAGGCAACAATCAGCTTCTCTAAAACTTAACGGACCATGGTCACTTGAAAACATTTACCATTGTTCTACTGGCATTTTATTAATCTCCATAAACCCTTCTAATGATCTGGCACTATTGAAGTCTTTGTCCACAGAGTGTTAAAATTATTTTCACACATTTTCCATGTTGTGACTCCATCTCCGAATCAAAATAAAGAAGCCAACATGCCAGAGAAATGACTTAAAACCTTTTTGTCGTGCAACAGAACATACATTTTACCTCCGGATGGTTAGAAGAGGTTCTATGACTTCTCACAATATCTCCTGAGCAAAAAGTATTTCTAAACAAGGAAACATTTAAACACCGCCGCTAACTTTAGGGAATGAGATATGTTTTTACCAAACAGAACTGCTAAAACACGAGTAATATGATAACATTACACTAAATTAAATAAATGTGTTAAATATTTAAAGCTTACCTGTTTATATTGCAATGGGCGACTTTTATTTCACATTTGAACAACTCAGAAACAGCTTTCTTTTCAACTTCAGACAGCAGGCAGAGTAAACTGAATGCAGAGTAACGGGGCGGGTGCTCAAATGGGTAGGTGCGCTGCTTAAAGGCGTCCCCTCGTAAACACTAACAGAAGAATAGTTCCACACGAACAAAAACGGTGCGGCTCGAAAAACGGTTGTTGTGTGGGGTGGCCAGTGGGGTGGCCGGACCTTTGTGAATGGTGGCCGTGGCCACCCCTGGCCACCCCCTGGCTCCGCCACTGGCAGATGCACAGATCTTTTCAGTTTTGCGCATAGTAGGCTACGTGGCAGTGGTAATGTGAACATAGCACTCATCGCATCTCACTATTCAGGGACTAAAGGGGTTGAAAGACGTCTGTGACTACCATGGGACACAGAGGGGTGCAGCTGTGCAGAAGGTGCAGAAGGAGCACCACTGCTGTGGGATCTTGTCTGTATGTAGCAAATGTAGTTCAGAGACTAGCTGCAAAAAGTGATCACACAGTCAGTGTCTCGTTCATCTTTTCTCTATACACCTTAATAAACATATAATCTATTCTGTATATTAATTATGAAAAACTAGAAATGACCTAATGAAAATTAAATAATGAAAGCTGCAGTGTTTAAGTTTTTTTTAAATATTAGTAGAAATATGTGTTATGTATGTTAATGTGGAGACGTATTGACGCCTCTGGTAAAGTCTGATCTCACTTTAATTAGTAAGTTTTACAGCTTTTATTTATTGTAATTTGATAATGACTAATACCTGAAGGGCTGTGCAGAGTGTTGCAGAGAGTGGCAGACGAAGCATAGTTAAGCAGGTAGATTGAGGGCTGAATCAGAGCTAAGTAGATTGATTAAAAGTGTCATGCTTGTGCTCGCTTAAATTGCATATTGATTTAAATATGTTGTTTAATGTAATTAAAAACTACAATTAAAATACCGAATAATAATAGATTATGACGAGCACTGGACCTCCCTCTCACTTTCGAGGCACATCAGGTATGGATCCTTCTGTTGTATGACAGACAAAGACTTAATAAGGTAAAAGAATAAAAACTATATTCTATTTGTTTAGTCAGGTTGACTGAGACTGCAAATGTCACAATATTCAAGACAAGAGTTAACAACTCTGATGCTGAAGGAGACAGGGCTGATCCAAGTCACGCCTTCATAGAGCTGAGTTCCATTTGATTCCTGCACAGTGCCATCGATTCCAGGTTAACTGTTAATGTCTGAATTCTTACCAATAGGACAGCTGTGCAGTCAACTGTTATTTGACTCTGACAATTTAAAGACTATAATATACAATGTTATACACATAAATAGACTTTGAAAGCACTCATCGTCTTCGTTCTTCCTTTTCCTTTTTTGTCTTTCAGATTTGTTTTTCTCTTTTGCCATCTAACGCTGGACGTCAGTTAAATATGTGATGCACCCTTCCCCCAGACTCAAACAACCAGTGGGCAGCCTATCTCTGCAACAACCAGAAAAAAATGATCTGCACACAAGCAGCACTAGTCACACAACTGGATCCAGCATGCAAAGAAAATCATGGAATGTAAATAACTTTTACCATCTGATGTCTCCTTTGTTAGCCACAGGGCCCTGGGCAACCGTCACATTTTCCTGGGTTATGTTGTTGATAGTTGTGGGTGTGTAAAAGCCGGTGACTTTTGGAGTGGTCTATTTATTCTTCATCTTGTTGTAAGATTCCACCATCCAAATTAAATAAATAAAAAAATATATATTGTTGCTCTTTGAAATTATTTACTTCCTGTGCTGAGCACTAGATGGAGTTTTGAATTAAAAGTCTACAAAACATTTGCCTCTGCTATCTAAGCTTTTAACATGGAGTAGTACCATGAAACCCAACTTAAAACCGCATTGTGATGGAATCTTTCTCACAAAATGTCAAATAAACCACAAGTCTGAGCCATCTGTTGTATCTCTAAGAGGTCTGTTGTCATCAGTTTCTTGCTTTAACTAAATTATTCACTCGAGGCATTGTTTTTTTCACTTTATGAGGTAAGAGATCCTTTCATTGTTCTCTTGTATGCAGCTCATGGGGAATACTACTTGTCTAAGGTTAGTCATTATTGATTTCACATTTGTTTGCCAAAGTGCATGGCTGTTAAAAAAAAAACTTTCCCCCCATTCTTTTATTTTCCTGTGAAAGGGTTTATTTATCTCATTTAAGTGCTCAGGGCACTTGAAACCCCAGCTGAGAAGAGGATACTTGATGTGCATGCACCGTGGGCTTGAAGAAGAAGGTGAAAGGCAGAACACAGAGAAGTCACATGGTGGTGGCCTGTCATAGTCTCTCTCCCTCCCTCCCTCTCTCTCCCTAACTCTCTCACCATCCCTCCATGTCTTAGAGTTGCTGAGTAGGGATTCTATAATGAGAGAGTGGTGACGTTGAGAGGTAGAAAAAGAGAAAACTAAGCAGCATGGGCTATGGGGGGGTGTGGGGAGAGGGATGAGTAGTGGGGGTCGGAACGGAGAGAAGGAGGAAAGAGGAGGAGCGGAGTCAAGAGATCAGGATGTAGAGAGAAAATTCTCAGGCAAGGTCTTTCCTAATGAACAAATTATCATGCAAAGGTGTCACTCTCCACCCTGCCCCCTCCTTCCTAGCTCCCTGTCTTTCATTGTCACTTGTTCTTTCCTTTCTTTCCTTTCCCACCTTTCTCTCTCTCTCCTCTCTCTCTCTTCTCTCTCTGCTTCACTGGATTGACCTTGGTTCCAACCTCCCTCAAATCCCTTGCTCATTGCCACCCTCCCTATTCCTATAACCTTGTTTATTTTCTGCCGCATTACTGTTTTCTTTATCTCTGTTGCTTCTCCTCCTCTCCACTGTTTGCCCCCCTCAACGTTTTCTGAGTTCCTCCAGGCCTTAGGCAGTAGTCTGCTGCACTAAAACCTCTCTATCAGCACATCCCCGCAATAGTCAGGTCTGACAGTCATTTTCACTGCAGAGTTGCCTGATTTACCACACACACACATTCACTTTTGTGTATAGTGCTAACATAGTGCAGCCAGAACTGTCACCAAGTGTGCATGCCTGTGTGCGACTATCTTCTGCATCACTAATAACAGCATTAGATGCTTGCATGCTTATGCATGAATGCTCAATTTTAAATGTGAAAAATATGCATAAATGGTATGTGTGGGTCTATGTGTGTGGGTCTGTGTGTGGGGGGAGGTCTGTGTGTGTGTGTGTGTGTGTGTGTGTGTGTGTGTGTGTATGTGTGTGCGTGCGTGCGTGCGTTCATCTGGGTACATTTGCTCCCCCAATTTCTTTACCTCTCTTTCTCACTCTTCAATTCTGTATTAGCCTACCAGCAACGTAAAGGTCACACATTGCAGCAGCGTTTGACTCTGCAGTCTGTTAAATAATAGCGTTGCTATTTACTGTTCTCAACCCCAGTCTGACATCTATGTGTGGCCTGGGGGCTACATCATCTTCACAGTGTTGTTACAGCGACAGTTCTGCATCGTGTCAGTGCTCACTGGGCGGGCACATTGTCTGGTACATGTTTTGAACATGTTTTGAACTTGTTGGGTTGGGGGACATGTAAGGAAAGAAAAAGGTGAGAGAAGGAGAACACTGGGAACAAAAAAGACAGACAGCATACTGAGTAAACATGTTTTCGTGACATCAAATTGAGGATAAACTTCTCTTTGTTATATATTAACACTGTATGTTATTTTTAGTTGTCCTGGTGGCCATAACAACAACCTTCAACCACAAGGACAGATGGCAACTATGAGTCCTGTGTTTCAGTAGCATCTGAAGATTTGAGTTTTAATTAGTGTTTGAGTTGAGTTTGATTATATTTATATCCATTATCAAAAAGTGAACAAAATAATAAAAACAGCAAAATACTAAATCATTATAGAAAATCCAGCTACAAACGTAGGTCATGGTAGCTACCTCTGTGCAGACTGATCCTGAAATATCGATGCTTCCGATCCCAATATTTTCTGTTCTAGGACTGACTGCTATATGCAATAAAATAGGCTATTGCACTTGTGATATGACTGTCTCTTTGTTTTTGCTGTCTCTTTGGCTTTTCCTGTTGTCTGTCAAATATGGATGAAATTAGTTCTATTGAAGTTATACTGACCATGTCTTAAAGTTCTATTAGTGAAAATATATTTTGCCATGGATATCTTTATAATTTAACTAGCCAGCAACTTTTCAAAACTGTAATTTCTCCACACGCTGGATTGTTTTGTTGTTTGCCTGTTGTGTACAGACACAGAGTGGCTCAGCTGATTGGTTGTCCATCACCTGCTCTGCAAGCACACATTGCAAATCTTGACATTCTTGTTGTATGCGCCTTGGTGCACTCACACATACAGTATGACACACCTAGACAAGACTCAGTGCAACTGGCCAAAATGTTGATGACATTCATCCATCGTCCATTCATCCATTGTCCTAACTGCTTTTCTCTCAAGGGTCAATGTATTGCTAAAGCCAAACCCAGTTGATGACATTCATTCTTATATAAACAAACTCAATTAGCAACATTAAGGTCAGTAAAAATTACTGAAGTGATGTCCGTACATTGTATGATACAAGTCGATGAAGTAATGATTGTGACAGACCTAGTTACAGCCTGTTTTAACTGTCTTTCGTGGATACTTGCATCTTTTTTCTGAAATGCACTGAGTGACTCTTTCTTAGCTACTGCAGATGTTCCAAGGCTTCATTTAATGAGCCTTCTACTGAATTTAGGAAAATAATTGAGCTGCAATTAATCACACTGTGTGAGCTTAACTCATTCTCTGTGCTCTTCTGTGCACAAGGTCTAAAACATGCAAGCCAGTTATTGTTAATATTGTTGTTCTTTGTAATGGCATCAGCGCTCTTAATTTGTCCATTTTTGGGTCATGGCCACATTCCAGTGATTTTTTTTTTATTGGATAAACTGAACTGAACTTAAAATATGGGTAAGACTGCGAAAATATATTTCATCTTGGCTAAACCACTAAAAAACAAGCTGTCTGTGCTACTCACACATGGCCACAACAATGTCTTGGTTTGTTTAGTCTTTCAGAATGTGCAACATTGCATCCACTCCATGTTATCCCAGAGGTTGCAGTTAAATTGCTCTGATTAGTCTGTCAAGCCTAAATTAGTAATGCAGTGGACTCTCTAAAATTAGACAGACACAGTATGTTTATATATTTCATTGCAGCAAGCATATAAAACATATTTATTTAACAATACTTGGCATATTAAACAAAAACATTCTCACATTAAACTGAAAAAGGTCAACTGATGAATTAAAGCAAAACTATGTATTACCTTTGGGTTTTCTTAGTACCATTTGCATTCATTTGAATACGTGGGAAGTGCTTTAAATGACACAATAAAGGGGATTTCCTCATCAAAATGAAATTCATTTCTGCCAAGTGGGGAGGACTGCAACGTAAACACAGGCAGTGCTAAACTGTCCCAATCCAATCCCAGCCTGTAAGCTTGTCATTTGCCAGTCAAAAAGAGTTATTTTATCTTTGTTTGAATAGAGCTCTCTTGTTCCCCTTGCTTCTGTTTCCATATGTCTCAGCAGTTCAACATGTGTCGTGTCTATGTTATCTTAAGTGCCTTTTCTCCCTGGGGCTTACGAAAAGAAGACAGAGAGAGACAGAACCCTTTTCCCTTTAGCCAGGAAGAAAAAAGACGAATAAATCAAGGTAAGTGTACTGAACGTGTGAGCGAGAGAGATCATCTGTGTCAATGTGTATTTACAGTATATGTGTCAGTCTATCTACATATAACTGTATCTGAGTGTGCTTGTTTCTGCATGTATGTGTATATCTACTTGTGTGTAAGTGTATGTATGAGGGGATGCTCTGCAGCCCAGATGACTGTGTAATTGCTCCTTATATGGTGACCTGTCAGATCACATGTGTCTAAGAGAAGAGGACAGAGGAGCGATTTATTCCCCACCTATCCCCTCTCTCTCTCCTTTTAATGATCATAATGAATGATTTATGCTTTACTGGCATGTGTGTGTGTGTGTGTGTGCCAGTAGACTATGTGCATGTGAATGTGTGTTACAGACAGAGTGAATCACCAATGAACTGTCTGTATGCACTTAAGCTTGGGTTTGTGGATAGACTAACTTCTCACTGTCCCTGGTTAATTCCACATTCTGAAAAGACACTTTTTTTGGTAAATATTGTTTGTGAGTGGAACATTTGGCATGTGGGTCCCTGTGAGTGTTACTGTGAAGCCTCTGGGATTTGGTGGTGCTGTACAAGACAGAAGGATTATTGTGTTTGTTAAGAACAGAGAAATAAGGATCAAGAGACACAGACAGAGCTGGTGAGAGGGATGACAAAAGAAAAAGAGGAAAAAGAAAACGTGTGCGTGTATGTGTTAGTTTTCTTAGCCTGCTGTACAGTGTATGTGTTCATGGACTTCATTTTCATATGCATGTGTCATTTGGTGTGCTCAAATGTGTCTGTTTCTGTGCACAGTCTAAACTGTATCTCTGAGCACTGTTTCCTTTGATCGAGTCTTTCATCCATGGCTCAGCAGTAGTTGTAATTGGTCTCTGATGGGACTGACCCAGTGGGTACTGACTGAGTGAAACAGGCTTTGGGTGGCGTCCTTAAATATTTCAGACCAGCCAAACGTGAGGTCTGCCTGCTCTCGCCTTAGGCTTAGCCAACACAGCCACTTAGCTGGCTGCCCTCTCCTCTGACAGAGAGCTCGATAGACATTAAGAGTGTATGTGATGAGGGTAACTGTTTAAGGCTGCATTTTCACAGACTTTCACTCTTACTGGAAAAAAAGCAGCTCTTCTCATACATTTGAACGTGGAATTGCATGACTGACACAACAGAGTGCTCTGCCAAATGGCACAGCACCGCGCAGAATAAAAACTGTATCTGACTCAACTTTTTCCTCAATGAAATGTGACATCATCCAGCAAGGTGCCACATTGGCCAATCAGATACATGCAAACACACAACCTGTTGGATTATTTTGTAGCGTGAGCAAAATATTTCTACTGTTTATTAAGAGGTTCATGAAAGCAAAGACATGCCAACAAGATAATGAATATGTTCATTAAACAGCATAACAACATTATCCCTTCTCCCCAGCTGTGTTAAACAATATCCGTGTGATTTTGGCCTAATATGTGAGCACCGTCCAGCGGAGGAAACAATAATAATAAAGACAACCTGCCATTAAACTGCTGTCTAGCAACCGGCAGGTTGGGCTGCATCTCCAGAGCTCAAAATTACTTCAATGGAGCTGCCTGTTTGCTACAATGAACCACCACCTAATTACAGCATATTTTATCTGCATCATGTTAAACAGATATCTACATCACTGGAACATTCTGCATCAGACCATATTTGTCTTGATTCAATGCTTTATCAGCAACACCTCAATTCACTTCCTCCTTGAACCTCTCTTTCTCTCTCTGACTTACTTCCTGTCTGGCTGTCACTATTCGTCTTTACAGTCAGCTCTTTCCTCCTCTGTCTACTCACTCACTCTCACTTTTTTCTGTCCCCAGCTTCCTTTTCTCTCTCTCTCTCTCTCTCTCTCTGTCTCCATCCACGCGCCTTCCTCGAATCTGAGGCAAAGTGGAAAAGATAATTCCCTGGTTCTCTGCAGAGAGACAGCGAGTAAAAATAGAGAAGGTTACCTTTCATGTTCAATTTTAAAGGAATGTTTGAGATATCCCCGAGATGATTAAATAGGTACACTTCTGACTAGGTCACACAGAGTTACACATATATACACGCAGAAACATGCACACACATGCATGGAGCTTGGACAAAACACCTTTGGGATGTGCTGCCATTGATGAAACATAACACTGTAAAACTAAAACTGGAAAAAACTAGAAGACAACATCCATGCCTGGGTGAAAAACCACAGCAAAACCAGGAGATTGTGCTTGTATTTTGACTGCTTCTGTTACCTGAGAGGCTAAATGGCAAAGGCAGCTAAATTGATTGACTTGTTTTCTTATTATTCTGGCATTTATCATCGTTCAATTTTGTTGTAACAACCCAGGATTAAATTATTTATGTGCCTTTTTGTGTGTACACATACTTGTATTTTGCGTGCCTCAGTCATACGTCTTTAACATTTATTTTTCACATTTGCGCATGTATGTTTACAGCCTTATTAAGGTTTAACTTTTGGCTTTAAGCAGCATTGTATCCCCGGAGACCAATTATCTGACAGGGTTAAGGAAACGCTGTGGTGTCAGAGAAAGGAGATTGCAGGGTTCTGACAACACTCCAGCATGTTTCCTCAGGCATGCTGAGTGTGTTTGTGTGTGTGTGTTGCATATACATGCATATGTGCACGTGTGTATTATTCATTATCAGAATCCCCCATTGCTTACACATTAGTAATGAACATGACTTTCCATGGTGTTGCTCTGATCATGTTTATTGCCCCAAAAATTTTAACAATACCGCATGAGGAACCCGCAGTGTTCGTTATTGTGCATGTGTGTGCATGAAATTGTGTGGGTGTAGGTGTCACATACTGCAAATTGCTGTCAGTCATGGTGTTAAGGTATTCTAGATGTGTCCCAGCCACTTGGTAACTATAGCAGAGACTGACAGAGGTGCTGTGGGACAAAGTGGAGTTGGCGTTTTGAATGAGTCCTGAATTCAGTCTGCGTGCGTCTCCAGAGGCACGGATGAATGGCCTGATTCTCTCTCCACCTCCCTTTCCAGCTCTCTATCCTCCTCTCCTACCGCTCCCTCTCCTTCCCTTTCAAACCCCCCCAAAATCCGTACATTGTGTCTTTTTTATCTACCTCTCCCTTCAGCCCCTCATTTTGACTGTCCCTTTCTACTGTCTTCTCTCCCCTCCCTCCCTCTTTCTTTACTCCTTCCTTTCTCTCTGTCCTCACGTATCAATTCTCCTCATTCTCCCATTTCCCCTCTCAACTATTTGAAAGTTTTTTTTTTCCAACAATGAGGTGCACTCAGAGTGCTCCAACTCTGTTTCCATAGTGAAAGGAGGTCCACTTATGCCCTTCACTAGCCCAACTTTCACACGTGACAGAGTTTTCCTTTGCACCAGAATCCCTCTTTTTGTCTTCATCTTTCTTTACTCCTACAGCTCCCCTTTTTTCAGCAAAGCAATTTTTAACCTCATTATTTGTACAAATTTTACCAGTGAAGCGTTTTGCAGTCTACATCCCCCCCCCCACCCCCCCAGAAAAACAATGTATATTAAGTTAATGTCGCTGCTGCTTCTTCTCCCCACTCTCCATCATCTGTGTATATCACTCCCTGCCTTTTCACTTTCTTCCTCCCCTCTGCTTCTGCCTTCACCTAAATGACCCCCTAGAGTCTCACTTCCTCCCCTCTCTCCCCCTAATCTCCCTGGATGTCACTTCCCATTCCTCCTCACTTCCTTTCCCTTATCTTGTCCCTTCCCCCTCCTTTCTCTCTTCCCTCCCAAAAGTTCCATGGACAAAGACGAAGGAGTCTGTACACGTATATCAAATATTTCCACAGGGACACATGCACAGAAGTAACTGGATGCAGACACATACGCTCAGTAAAAACTCAAATTCATGTGAGCATTACACACGCCAGCTACATTAACACATATAGGCAGCATGCACAAGACAGAACACACAATCACAGTCAAACGTGTGTGTTCACGTGTGATCTATAATTAGAACATCAATGTAAAGCACTGCAGAGTCAGCAGCTTAGACACGCACACAGGCAGAGGTACTATAGACAGCCACAGAAGAAGGGAAGAAGCATTATTAAGTTACCATTATGTGACTTCTCGGCCTTCTATCAGTAGTTTCCTCTCTGCTATCATGTGGCCTGTCTGGCTTCTTTCAGTCATTCATTTCTGTGAGAAGCAAAGAGAGCTGCTGTATCTACAACATTTCTTTCTTTATGTGTCACTGAAATCACTGAAGACTCACACAGCAAGAGCTGTTTGTATTACCCATTTGTACAGTGGATGTGAATATCCACACTGTAAACCCAGATTTTGTTTTAATTAACTTTAAGCAATTGTTAATGATTCTTTAGTGTTTTATAAGAAAAAAACGTTGTCATTACTAAAATAGACCAGTAATTTGCACTATGCAGCTGAAATATCCAGCACACTAATCTTGTTAAGCACAGTTTACTCAGTATGTTATGTTTCTGCAAGTGTGTGTGTGTGTGTGTGTGTGTGTGTGGGGGGGGGGGGGGCATTCAGAAAGGTCTATCTGAGCGCTAAAACTGTGGGTGTTTTAGAAGGAGCGATGCATCAAGTGTAACAGCGGGAGTGCAAATAAATTATCTTTAAATATCTTTCTGGGGAAACTGATTAATTTACACAAAAGGCTGCTCTGGTCATTAAAGTTATCTTAGTGTTAATGTGCTGATTTTTTTTGTTTTTTCCTGACTTCATAGTTTATAATGTTAGAACATGTTTGGCACTAACACTACAGTGCTGTGAGAAATTATTTGCCCCTTTTCCGGTTTTTTTTTTTTTCTGTATATTTGTCACAAATATTAAAATTACAAAAATTCCATCCATCCATCCATTTTCTTAACCGGTTGTCCTCGTAAGGGTTGCGGGGGGTGCTGGAACCTATCCCAGCTGTTTTCGGGCAAGAGGCGGGGTACACCCTGGACAGGTCGCCAATCCATCGCAGGGCACACAGAGACACACAGAGACAAACAACCATGCACACTCACATTCACATTCACACCTACAGACAATTCAGCATCATTACAAAAATTCAATTATTTAGTTATTAATTGTTCACTGAATTTAATATCATGTGCAAATATTGTGTTTAAAAAAATGCAATCAGATATATTATTAAATACTACCACATGTAGTGCCAGAATGTTCCTTTCATCTTCTTTTGCCCCTTTTCAACAAATAAATTTACAACTAAGAAATACCAACAAGATTTTATTCAAAACAATGACAATGCCACTGCTAAGGACAGATATATTTGGGTAAAGATGGTGGGGTTTAATTGAAAGCACCAGACTAATCAGTATAACAATTAATGGATAAGGACAATTATTTTTAAAGAAAAATTTACCAAATCATTATGATTCGTGATTTGTACTTGTTTTACTAACATTATTATTATTATTATTATTATTATTATTATTATTATTATTATTATTACTACTACTACTACTACTACATTTAGCAGTAAAACAAAATTATTGTGCTCAGCCTCCTCTAAATTATAGTTTTATCCAAAACTTAAACCTCTATTTTATTATTCTAACAATTGGACACTGTCCTCTGTCCCTGATCTAGTTAAGATGAGAAATGGCGGGACAAGTGTAAGAAGTGGAGTGAAAGTAAGTAACTAAATGACATGACACCAGACCACCTGAGACACCTGCACCAAGACTTAACCCTCATAGAAAAGTACCTTAAAAAAGAAACCTGTCAACTTGGTTTATGGAAATTCTTAAAATCCAAATAAATGTGTAAAACAAAAGCCCTGCTTTCTTTTAACTCTAAAATGCTGAATTCTTCACTAATGTATATTTTATTAGCTGAAAGCTCACAAGATGGATATAAACCTGACTGGCTATTTTCACTTGCGAAAGTATGTCACATGCATCACAGAAAATATGCACCATGCAACACTGGATTGTATATTGTCTTCAGTGTAATGGCATATGTTACAATGTGTTAGAAGGTATTTTTTTAACAAATGAAATGTACGCCTACTTTCAGAATTACCCAATCAATCAAACTCAGGATACCTCTAGTAACATTTCCATATGTGCTAACTCAGATAGTCTGAAGAGCAACTATACCCAGAAATATTGAATTACCAAGGTAAATGTTTAAATTTCAATCTTTACGTGACGTGTGACTATTTTTTTTCTTACTTTTGACTTAGATGAGACACAGAAACACTGTGTCTCAGCATTTTAGCCTGGAACTCTATCTGGCAGAGGCACAAGCTCAGAGTGGGAACATGATCTATAATTTATCTCTACTTATGAGCAGACAGTCTGTCAGGATGCGCTGTGTGTTTGTGCATATGTTTTTGTGAGTGTATGTGGGCGTGTGCATGTGTTCACGTGTATGCCTAAACAAAGTCTAAAAGTGACATTTTAAATCATCAGTCACACCATATCTTCTGAAACAAAATCTTTTGCATCTTTTCCTGACATTACTTTCCCAATTTACAGTCTGTTGCCAGAGGTTTTAAGGTGGTCATGGCAACGTTGTTACCATGGCTTTTGTAGATATCATAGAGACAGAGGACGACAGACCTGATAGTGGAAAATGTTATGTGACACATTACTTAGAAACTGTATGTAGTCGACCTGTGAATCATGATGAGCATTGTTGTTTGGGGCATGCGAGGATTGTCCCGAGTCTAGTCTTTTTTACAATATGACAAAAAGCACAATGTGCTAAACACTTGCAAAAACACAAGGATTACAGTAACAACAGACAAATGCAAACATGTAGGCCTATAATTCTCAGACAAAACTAAAAGTCTCTGCAAATAGCGACAGAGCACTTTTGACACCACCTTGGCATTAAGTTTCTTCAAGCAAAGAAAAGGAGACAAAATGAGAGGAGGACATATTTTCTGAATACAAGTTCATGTTTATATTTTTGTGTTTGTCCATACTAGAGTGTGTACATCAGAGAACAAATCTGTAAATTCACTTGGGTTTGTACACGTGCCTAGGTACTCTACATGTACTCGTTTGATGGAGAAATAATGGTAGAGAAGCTGTATTGATTATCAAAGTATGCCAGCATGTCCAGAGGGCCTCCAGGAGCAGCTGCCCTCCACACACTGACAAAAACAAGCCCACGCAGTTTTAAGATCTTCAATACAAAAACTCATTTTAATTATTATTCTAATAATGTATCTCATTTGATACACAAATAAAAAACAGTGAACAATGACACAATAAATTCAGATACCGTAAGCAGTAAGTTTTGGTTTAATCTTTAAAGCTCTGATTCACTTTTTTCTTCCTTCCTCCTTGTTATCCACACTGTTCAGGCACCCCCTTCTCTATTTCCACCCAAGTCAATGCCCTTATGACACACAGGTGTGCACATACAGGCTGAGGCTCATGATGCATTACCATTCTTCCCTTTCACACAAAAACACACTTTTGCACAAACAATAGTATGTGCTTGCTTCAACTATCAAGTCTAACCTCTCTCTCTCTCTCACACACACACACACACACACACACACACACACACACACAAGCACAGACACGCACAAACACACACGCACACAGTGCTATAGGGCTATTCATCTGTCTGGAGCAGTGGCTTATGAAAGGTCAGTCTTTGAGTTATGACAGAATCTCCTGGCCACAACAACCTAAGCATGGGTGGTAGAACACTGACTGTCTATGTGTGTGTGTGTGTGTGTGTGTGTGTGTGTGTGTGTGTGTGTGTGTGTGTGTGTGTGTGTGTGTGTGTGTGTGAGAGAGAAAGAAAGTGAGAAAGAGAGAGCAGGGGCAGACCTGTAATTAGTGTGTGATACTGTTGCAGAACAGAAAAGGTGGGAAAGGAAGAAAATGAGCACCACACTGGAGAAGCGGGTCTACAGAAACAGTTTACCTCAGTGTGCATGATAGAAAAGGACAGCTTAAAGGAAAGACAAATGGAGTGGAGAGCTGGAGAACTGAGCATGAGGGAGAGTGACATGGCTTATGAGAGACAGAGCTGTGGCAGAGATGGAAGAGCAGAGACAGAGAGGGGTCAGCAGAGTGATAAAATGCCAAACGAGTGCCAGGAGAGTGGATGGATTGGCACAAGAGACAGGGGGATGGGGCTAAATGAGAGATGTGAATTACCTAGTGTGTGTCAATGCATGTATGTCAATCTGAGTGAGTGTTTATGCAAATCCATGCATGTCAGAATACGTGTGGGTGTGTGTGTATGTCTTGGCAGAAGTGGAGGGGCAGATGCTGCCTGCGCTCCAGGCCTCCTGCTTTACGGCCTTCTGCGGAAATGTTGCTGTGCCAACCTTTGCTCTCATCCGCAGCCAATCACACGCCTGGACCCACGGTAGAGCAGAGTTAATGCATATGCACCAACACACATGCATACATGCACCAGCAAGATCACCCACACTCACGGAAATTCCATAATGAGCGACAAGGGTAATAGATGGAAAGTGTGTGTCAGTGGTGAGTCTGTTCATTAAGGTGCAGAGAACAGTGTGTGCCTGTAATCAACAGGAGGCTTTTGGAACACACACACACTAGCTAGAAGGGCTGCCTAAAGAGACATTTAAGGATGCTTTATGACAGGTAATATAAATCCGTTCCAACCTCTGAACTTTCCTGAGCTGTAACAGCATTTTACAGAGAGAACTTTGCATATGAAATTGACCAGCTCTACATCTCTATAACCACACTCCCAGACTTTTCTAAAAACCCTGTCCCCTCTCATCCTACATATCACTCCTGTTCAATATGAGGCTGTCACTTTGTTGCCACAGCCGCCTCGCTCTCCTTACAGAGCTCCATCAAGAACTGGACAGGGAGCACTGTCACACAAAAACCCATAACAGAAGATTGACATCAAGTCGAAGACTTTCACATTGTATGTATCACAAATTGCCACTATTTATACTCTCCATCCAGTGTATCCATCTTCAGAAAAAAATAACAAGATCTTGAAACATATTTCTTGCATGAAATAAACATAAAATATATTTGATCAAAACTACATTCTGTCTTGTGTTTTATCACATTCTGCTTTTGCACTTTTCTTCGTTTTTCTCAAGTAAAAGCCAAAAGTTAATGAAAAAAAACATCAAGTAAGTATTTTAACAATGGCTGAGAGGTAAAAAAAAACTATCAGAGAAAAGCAAGAGAAAAAAGGGTTGGAATAGCTCAGAGAAAGGGATGCATAGGGCATCAAGAGAGAGGCAGGATGATGTTGTACAGGAAACAACAGGGAAGCTGTTGCAGGGAAGAGCAACAGAGAGATGCGGAACAGAGGGATGCAGATGAAAAACAAAGAAGAAAGTAAGAAAGAGAGTCAAACAGAAGGAGAGGTTGAAGGTTGAGAGGTAGACAGACAGATCACAACCAAGCTGAGACTAGCCGACAGCTGTGAGAGCAGAATTTGATACTGCGGCACAGACACACAAACAAAGATGTGCATGCACATATGCAGACGCAGACATGTGAATGTGTGTATGTACACGCGCGTGCATAAACACAGGCTCACAGGAGCACATACACATGCTCAAAAGAGCCACATTACACATGAAATATTAATGGTTCAAAGCAATCAGCAAAAATGGAGATGGGGAAGACTGCTGGGGGGTGGGGGTTGGGGGGGGTCAAGAAAAGGATACGGATGAAAGCAATATGTCTTTATTACCAATGCTGACATGTGGACAGTCATCAAAAAGATATGCATTTTGAATCATCACTTTTTCCATGAGCATGATCAACCCACAGAAAGAACTTACTTCCTTCCGCAGCGGTGTTGTATTTACTTATTCCATCGAGCAACAAAGCAAGGTCATCCCAAGTGCTAAAATACCCTAACGCAGATCCACTCTGGCAACAATAAATATATAACAAATACATATGTGTGTATGTGTGTGTTTTATCTGTACTTAATGCTGTGTTAGAAATGCAAAGCTTAATTCAGCTTCGCAAGCATGGGTGGCTTGTGTGAGTCTCAATAAATCATTAATGAATAATTTTCACAGGTGAGGGAGTGTGCATGAGAAAAAGTTGAAAACAAAATTGGGCGAGAACATATTGTCTTCCCTTGCTAAATGCTAATTTTTTTCACAGAATATTCTAAATGTTGGTGTGTGTGTCTGTCTGTGTGCATCTGACTGTTAATTCCTGATGATAAAGCACAAACAGTCAGGCGTGTTTGTTCTCTTAAGCACCTTTCTGCCCCTTAAAAGCTTCAGGTAATAACACCATCAATCACCAGCTTGTGTGGACACGCGTGCATGTGATGTGTGTGTGTGTACGTGTGTGCGCATTTTCGACAGAAAGGTCAAAAACAGGAGGAGTCTGCAGAGACACAGGAGGTATCACTTCACTGCAGGAGCTTAATCAGAAGGAAAAAATGTGCCAGCTTGTACAGGCACACACACAGACACTGATCTACACACATAAACAGACACAAGCGCCCAGGACATGAACATCAGTCGAGTACATGCATTAGTGCACAGCAGTAGCTCCTTACTAATGAAGAGGGGAAACATCGTGGAACGGCGTGTATAGGCAGGTGTGAGGAGAAATAAACAAATAATGACATCAACACTGCCAAGATTACGGCACATTCGTTACGGGACTTAATCTGTTCCCTTAAATCACTTTTTTTTTCTCTTTATCAGACAAGTTCATCTCTTTCTAGCATATCGCTTCCTCCCTGCATCCTCCATGTTTGTCTTTAATTTCATACACCGTAAAGCTGATGTTTGTTACTGCATCATTAACTGCAGAGTCACGTTATCCTTCTTTGTTTCCTCTATGACTAGTTTGACCAGGAACTACAATTGATGCTCATGTGCAAAAAGAGGAATCCCTCAAACTGCCTTTAAAAATATATTTAGAAAAAGATTTATGTATCTTGCTTGACAACCACACTTAATTGTCCTGCAAAGATGACTACTGTTCAGTCTACTGGTCTGCTGTTCAGAGTTTAAATGCAAAACTGCTTATGTCTGAGCAGATGTCTATACAGAATATTTTCAACCAAGTGTACACAGCTTCCTCATGCTTAAAGGGATTGTGGCAAAGGACATCTGCAACAAAAGATTTGCTGATTCTTTAATAGCCTTCGATAGTTCTTTTTCTCTTTGCTATTTCTTTCCTGATATTACTTTAAAGGTCAGTTTGCAAACATTGTGAATGTCGACAATAACATCCTTTGAACAATGAGATTTTGAACAATGCAAATCAAGTACTGACATCCGTAGCAAAGAAACACAAATAAAGGCAAAGTGAGGGAAAGCAAAACATTTGTTCTGGTCGTGCCTTTTATTTGCAGAAGGTCTGTAACTTTTTGACAGCTAGTGCTGTAGCAGTAAATTTCCGGTGGGGTAAGCCTATGCTGTCTGTGCCAGCACGCTTGTTATTCTGATGATGGAAGGAAAGAAGGGAAGGAGGAAAAGCTTCCTGATCTTCATTAAGAATGACTCAGCTGCTTTTTCAGTCTGTCAGCATTTCTAAAGCTGATGACGTTCCAGGGTCGCTGCTGGGAGAGCTATTCAACACAGGAATTGAGAGTTAAAGACTATGCTGCCGCTGCTTGAATTAAACTATTTGCAAGGGTGAGAGACATTTTGTGTGTGTGTGTGTGTGTGTGTGTGTGTGTGTGTGTGTGTGTGTGTGTGTCAAATTCAGAGACTAAGCACCTTGACTTAAGTGTCATAAGTGGTGTTTCTTAATATTCATAAACTGACTATAAACAAGTAAATGTGGGCATGTAATTCAGCACTTACTACTTGTATAAATACTAGGGATGTTCGATATTGGCTTTTTTACCGATATACTGATACTGTCTAACTCTTAATTTCCGATACCAATATAAATCGATACCAATATATGCGGGGTCCCCCCTCATAAAAAAAAGAAAAACTAAATCATTTTAGGTAGCTAACATCACATATCTCCT
>JAUBNQ010000001.1:12784847-12798515 GCA_032353495.1 Ctenopoma kingsleyae | reverse complement strand
CTTTTTTTGTTAAGTACATAACTCCACATGTGTTCATTCATAGTTTTGATGCCTTCAGTAAGAATCTACCAATGGTTCATGGTCATGAAAATAAAGAAAACACATTGAATTGGGCAGGTGTGTCCGAACTTTTGGCCTGTACTGTATATCAACATATGAAATTAAATATGTTAATATGCATATATAGACATGTCCTTTACTTTACTTTACTTTACTTGGCAGACGCTTTTATCCAAAGTGACTTACAATGAGTATGTCCACTGTAATATGTAATGTCAGGTGCACATGTGAAGTATGCAAAGTACTTATGATATGCATTTCTTTATATAGAGTAAAAATCTATTATGATTCAACTGGAATGTGAAATTACCTATAAAAATGAAAAAAATCCATTAACTCAAACAAACTAAAAGTGTGGTTGGAGATGTGTGTCTAAGATATGCTGGGTATGGATATTCAGAAGAAAGCAGAAATTTCTGGCACGACTTCACCTACTGGATCAAATGATCAAATCTTTAGCAACACTTAGAGATTATAGAACAACTTATTATAAGACCAATGTTTTTCTAGTAAACAGTAAACTTCTCAAATTGGCAAGGGAGTACAGGGTATGCCTAGTTAGGGGCAGCAAGTAACTCAGTGGATAGAGCAATTATCTACAAACCCATATAAGTGGCCATATGTACAGTAGCTCTCCAGAGGCAAGTAACAAACTACAACGAAACATGAGACAACATATTCCAAACAAAATCATACAATTTTGTTCCTCAGTATGTTATTTTATTGTGTTGTTGTAGTTTGTTTCTTGGCTCTAGAGAGCTACGTGGCACCTGGTGCAACAGTTATTGTAGTACACCACATCCATCAGACACCTACAGACTTATTAGGGCTCCACCTCATATATATATTCTTGTCTCCTGTTGACCATAAGTGTCATTTGTGTCAATCACTAAGCACACCCCGTGCTTCCTTCCAAATTTTTACTGGTCAGAAATCGCATGATGATACTCCAATCCACACATGGAAATTGTTCTTACTGGCTTACATGTACTGTATTTGTGTAAAGGTAGAAGAGCAGAGGGAAGTGCATACAGACATCATACTAGTTTCAATTCTGAGTGTCAGGGTATTGGATTTAACTTTGCCCAGCCTCATTTAAGCTCGCCTACCTATCAGAAAGCTGCTGATCCCGTGACAGGTGGAGGCGGGCATGCCGATTTGGTGAGCTTAATGTGAAGCAGTTCAAGGATCAAAGCAGTGAATCCTGAGCTAAAGTCCACCACCAGACAGGATCCTTCCAGATATACCTGGGTTTGTATGTAGTAGACTGCATAAGAGCTGAACTGCAAAGGGTCCAGTAGGTGGTCTGTGATATGATTCAGGTGAGTCAACACAAGACCATCAAAGGGTTTAATGAACACTTGGGGCACAGTGACAGGCTTGTACTCATTAAGGCCTTTGATGCAGAGTTCTCCATGGATAGGTCTACTACGCTTGAAAGCAACTAATTATAGGTTCCATCATTACAGTTATTGCACTAACAACCAAATGTGCCACAAGTTAATGTGTCACATGTATTACTGGTTAATTTAAAGTGATGGTAAACACTACAATTAGTGTTGTATCATTAGACAGTCTTCTAATTTAAGACGAGGAATTGACGATGGGCTAATATGTTGTTGGTTTTATTAAAAAAATTATAATAACATTGTTGTTTTGAGGTAAAGGTATAACTTTACTTACATAATGTTGTGATTTAATTCAGTTTGTGGGAAAAATTAGTTTTTGGTGTTTTACTGTTTTTTTTTTTACTAAAGCACTCAACAAAGCCACTACAAGGAGAATTTATGGATGAATGGATGGACAGTTAGTGTACTGCAGTGCATAATCTTTAAAGACAAAATACAAAAATATCTTAAGGATATCTGGCAACTTCATTCCTTGCTATCACACATGAACTGTCAAGGCTGAGTTCATTTTCTCCACAGTTACCCTTGTAGGTTATGTAGTGAAGCTGTGCTCCTGTATTGTGGTGAAAAAAACAATAACTGTTCCTCCAAAAAATATCCCGTCTCTAACACACACGCACGTACACACACACACACACACACACACACACACACACACACACACACACACACACACTTTTCATTCAATATACAGATTGGAACTGCAGCTCATTTGCTGATGAAAGAGGATTCATGCTCAATTATACTTTAATGGGTTGGATAAAACACTATGCAGGCAACAGATTTTTATTAAATGATTTTTTCATTGGGTCAAGTATGACTTAAATTTAAATCAACTTAAGTAAAAGAGAATTTACCTAATTTACATACACACACACACACACACACACACACACACACATTTCTCTATGTAAAACTTTCCTTGTTTCCCCCTTTTTGAAATTCTCCACAGGCTGATTTCCGAGATTGATTTTGATGGAAGTAAAAGCGCGTGAGTCGAACAACAGAGGGCGTGGGTGCGCTTGGAGCAAACGCGTGCCGTTACCCCCGGAATGCTAAGCATTAGGTTTGGCCCATGAACACACACACAGACCCAAGTTTCCAAACCCAAGATGAGAGAAAATGGAGTAAACGTCAGCGAGAAAGCGAGAAAGAGAGAGAGAGGAGGCAGTCATGATGAAAAAGAGCTGATGGAAAATATGTAACCTTTCTCTGCAGTTTGTCGGTCTTTGTTTACTCTCTGCCTGCCACACACCGCTCGCTCATAGCTGATACACAAAACTCTCCCCCGGTCAATAACATTATGTTCGGGGAACTCCCTGCTTTCCAGCCAAGCCGGGCAGCACAGTCTGTCCTACAACGGCCTGACTAGTTTGGAAATTAGAGATGCAGAGAGGGTTTAACAGAGCAGCACCACGGAAGCCCCGGCAGTGTTCAATAGCAGCAGCCCGATGCTGCATTGCGCTCTTCAGGTCGGTCCTCCGAGAGAAGATCCTCACAACACACCGTGGTGTAGGCATAGTGCCCACGGAGAAACAAAAGAAAGCATCCCTGAGCATTATTATAAAACAAATAAATAATCTGAAAGAAAGTCATATTAAATTATTTAAATAGCTTATAGAGCTTCATAGTATACATATTCCCTCGATTAGTTTTTGTTACAGAATATTTATTTGTCCCGTTCAATATTGATTGATACTGAAAAGCAACTATAATATGCTTGTAGCCTACGTGTGTAGCACCACTAAATTACTGGCCTAGGCAGTAATGAATGAATATTAGGTTATAATAACTTCCCATTCCTTTAGAGAGTGTGACAATGTCTGTGTCTTTCAGAAAAGAATGAATGAAACCTTCTACGCTTGCCCCGGCAAAATCGCTGCACCGGCAGAAATACGATGGAGGACTGGCTGACTTGTATTAAAGCCAGATCACTCTCTTTTCTTTACGTCTCTCTTTGTCCGTTCTATGAATATGTGAATAAAGATAATTTTTTTTCCCGCCAGGAGCTGTCAGCAGCCAGGACACCGAGCCATTTAATCTTCCTATATGACAGGAGGGGATGAGGTCTGTCCCCAGTAGCCGTTATACGCGCAGGGCGACCCAACACCGCCTCTGCTGCCTCTCCCGTTACAGCTCAGCGATCGAGTTACGCGGCCGGGGAAATTGTTGCGGTAGTGAACAGAGAGAGAGAGAGAGTGGGGGGAGAGAGAGAGAGAGAGAGATAGAGAGAGAGAAAGAGAGAGAGACTGCAGCATCGCTGGACACCGGCAGCAGCAGCAGTCCCGAGCAGTGCAGGTGAGAGGGAAAAAAAGCCAGAGGAGGAGGAGGAGGAGGCGCATGTGGAGGAGAGAGAGAGAGAGAGAGAGAGAATGCGGGACTCTTGGAAAAAGACGCATCTACACTCGGTCCATCACAGAGACGTCCATGCCGAACACAGGGTGTACGGGACTATGTTGATGCTGATGACGGGATCTCCCTTCTAGTCCGTAAAGAGAGGCTCTAGTTTTCTATTTTATGTGAAAAATTATTGTGAGAAACTCGCTCCGAAGAGCACTCTTTCCTCCTCATAACTTGCGTAAAGGAATCCGACTGCTTGGCACGTTGCTCCACTGCGGAAAAAAAGAGGAAATCGCAGCTGGATCGGAAGGTAAGAAAAGATCCAGCAGCAGCACCCCACAGACTTTTTTTTTTCTTAAAACTGATTTCTATTCCTCTTTGGGGATGCGAGTTAATTGTCCTCGGCGTCCGGAGAGAACAGCGGTGTTTTTTTCTTTTGTGTAGTAGTGCTGCATTGCAGTTTCTAACTGTGAAAACGCCAAGAAAAGCCGCTGTCCCAAATGTGACTGGAATAAAAAGAACTTACGAATGGCATTATGAGCTGACAAGCGTCCTCGTGACGGGATAGTTCTCCGGAAAGAAAGGACTGACGAAGAGTGAAGTGGATTAATCAAAGGCTGATGAATTAGTTGTTGTTTTTTTTTTACTTCTTCGCAGAAGGATGGGTTGTTTGAAATCTCTGTGGCACGAACAGCACAGTAATGCAGGGGAATTATTGCAGAAGTTGATAAACCACTATTGAGTATAAGAGGAGAATTAAAGAAAGGAGCTTGCACTGCTCAAGTGAACTACAGTGAGAGTGCTGAAGCTTTTCTCCGGACCTCAGGCGGCAGTCCGCAGAGAGCGATAGGGAAACGAAAGAATAAATCAAACACCCACGCTGAGAGCTACACCAAACCACAAAACACCAATAAAGAAGAGACAGGCCGCAACCCAGAGGCAAACAGAGCGAGAAGGAGATAGGCGAGTGGACGAAGGAGCCATGCAGAGGCTTGGTGCAGTGCACTCCTCCGCGGCGCAGGCTTTCAGCCTCGTGGTCTTAGTGCTGCAGCTGCTGACTCAGCTACCGGGTGCCGACTCAGCTCTCCGGTACCGGGTGGCGGAGGAGGGTCCACCTGACGTCAAGATTGGCAACGTGGCCGCTGACTTGGGCCTCACAGCAGGTACAGGCAGCGGGGACGTCACGTTCGCCCTGGAGAGTGGCTCTGAGTACTTTAAGATTGACAATGTGACAGGCGAGCTGACAACAGGACCACGGCGCATCGACAGAGAGAAGCTCCCACAGTGCCAGATGATATTTGATGAAAATGAGTGTTTCTTGGACTTTGAAGTATCAGTGATAGGACCCCTGCAGAGCTGGGTAGATCTGTTTGAAGGTCGTGTGGTCATAACAGACATCAATGACAACACACCATCCTTCCCCTCACCTGTACTCCAGCTCTCAGTTGAGGAAAACCGCCCAATAGGAACCCTTTACCTGCTGCCCACAGCAACAGATAGGGATTTTGGGCGAAATGGCATTGACCGCTATGAGCTGATCCAGGATGGTGGAGCTGGGACAAGTTCAGCAAGACGCACGGCAGGAGGAAACCCTATCACTAGAGTAGATGGACTTGGGGACCGAAGGGGTAGAAGTGGAGACAGTGGAGGAGGAGCTAGGAGCACCGTGTTTGAACTACAAGTTGCAGATATTCCAGATGGTGAAAAACAACCACAGCTCATTGTGAAGGGTCCGTTAGATCGTGAGCAAAAAGACTCATATGAGCTCATCCTCAGGGTTAGAGATGGAGGGAACCCCCCACGTTCATCCCAGGCCCTTCTTCGTGTTTCCATAACTGATGTGAATGACAACAGCCCACAGTTTGAGAGGTCCACATATGAGGCAGAAATGGCAGAAAATGCTCCTCCAGGTACACCTGTCCTCCAGGTCAGAGCTTCTGACCGTGACATTGGAGTTAATGGGCAGGTGGAGTATGTTCTTGGAGTTGCCACTGAATCTGTCAGGCGACTCCTGAGACTGGATGAGGCCACTGGATGGCTGAGCGTTCTTCACAGGATTGACAGGGAAGATGTGGCTCAACTCAGGTTCACAGTAATGGCCAGGGACAGGGGTCAACCTCCTCGCACTGATCGAACCACTGTAGTTTTGTCCGTCCGGGATGAAAATGACAACGTCCCAGTCGTGGAGATACGAAAGATTGGACGGATCCCTGTGAGAGATGGTGCAGCGTTAGTACCAGAGAACGTTCTTGTAGACACACCAGTAGCTCTAGTACAAGTATCAGACAGGGATCAAGGAGAGAATGGAGCCGTGACCTGCACAGTCGTAGGAGATGTCCCATTCACACTGAAGCCAGCTGGTGAAACCGTACTCCCACCCCTACCTGCAGATGAAGCCTTCGACAGGTAAGGCAAACCAAAGGTAACTTTTGACAGTCTATTATACCAATAAGTAATCCCTCAACAACTCTGAACTATGGTATCCGTCACTGATAATAATTTACTTGGGCACACATTTAATTGTAACCAACCAGAATCTAATAATTTAATCCTGTAATTTGGATAAAATTGTTGCTTGAGGAACGCTAATGCAAAGGTAAACATGAAGTAATGATGCATGCCAAGTAGTAACTCAGAATGATGCTCAACTTTACCTGAGGGGGGCAAGACATTAACTAACATGTACATAATAACCAAATATTAACTGTGTATGTGCCATTAAGCACCTGATTTGAAGTTATGGAAACAATTAATTAATTCAAAACAGGTTATTAGTCATGAAAATGGACACAGTTATCAGAGTGAGTCATTAATATGTAATTTAGATTTCTGCTCTCAAGCAATTTACAGTTATCTACTACTGTATACAGTCTGTGATTCAGAGATATGTAGGAAATATACATGAAGTAGTTAGTTCCTGGCTCATATTATATTGGTATCTTCCGAGGCATGTGTATATATTTTTGTAAAAATATAACAGAATTTAAAATTTAAATTCTACCATGGGTTAGCACAGTTTTTGTCCTACAATGCTTTCTAACCTTGATCACTACACATCCAGCACACAGTTGCTATACGTCTCACCCACGCCACTGCTCTGGGAGGTTTCGTTTTTCATTGAGGATTCAGAGAAGAGTGGCTGAAGTGTTGTTGCATGCAAATTCCATTTAAGCTTGATTCAAGTGCTGCCACTTATTCACTAAGGCTACAGAGTAATTAGAATATAATAAAGTTTGTAAACTTTGAGCAGAAATATTTATAAAGCCAAGGGTTTTAGATTCTTGATATTATTGCAGCAATGGCAACTACTAAAATAAAATGCTTTAAAGTCAGCTGTAAAGATATTCCCTGAAGCTATTGAATAGAAGAAGTATAGAAATATGGAAGGCCATGTTAGGACATTGCTGCTTGTACCTATGACACCTATACATAAAGGTTGGTTGTCGTTTAGAATGTAAAGCCATTCTTTGCTAAGAAATCCTGCCTCAAAGTAATAATCATTAGAGCTCTTCAGCAACCTTTCCTTTGTTTCATATACAGTAGCCGTAGTCTGCGTATCTTTGGACTGTTAGTTGGGCAACAGAGAGCATGAGTATGTCGTGTTGGGATCTGTAAAATGAAAACAGGAATGTTACACAACATTCTGACATACCCCATGAAAAGAAATTACTACTGCCAAGATAATTTTTTGTTACCCAACACCCTGATTACTAATAAGTCAACTAATTGACTTTGAGGGAGCAGCACTACAGTATTTATTAGATTCTTGTACAAGATCTGTTATTTCCATGTAAAGTAGTATCATCAGTAGATTCATGAAATTTATATTCTAATTATTTTCACAGGAACAAGAAAAAATACTTCTTACATACTTCTGCATTGCTGGACTATGAGGCCACCAAAGAGTACAGTGTTACCATTGTCGCAGTAGATTCTGGAAGCCCCAGTCTGTCCAGTAACAGCTCACTGATGGTGCGAGTGGTAGATATCAATGACCATGCGCCAACCTTTGCCCAGAGTGTTGTGGAGGTCCACTTTGCTGAGAACAACTCACCTGGTGAAAGGGTAGTCACTGTGGTGGCCACAGACGCAGATAGTGGGAAGAATGCAGAGATTGCCTACTCCTTGGACCTTCCTGCTAATGGGCCATTTTACATAGATGCAGATAATGGAGATATCCGTGCCACTGGGGTTCTGGACCGTGAGCAGCGAGAGAGATATGAACTCCGGGTTATTGCCAAGGACAAGGGCACACCCGCTCTGCAAGGCTCTGCAACTGTTGTTGTTCAGGTGACTGACCGCAATGACAATGCTCCAAAGTTTGTTCAGGAGATCTTTACATTCTACGTCAAAGAGAACTTGCTCGCCAACAGTCCAGTTGGCATGGTCACTGTGACTGATGCTGACGAAGGTGAGAACGCTGAACTTAGTCTGTTTGTAGAGATGGATGGAGTTGATGAGAAGAAGGCAGGAGAGAAGGTGGAGGGAGAAGAAGGAGATAAAGAGAGAGGTGACGAGGTGTTTTCTATTGAGAACAACACAGGAACTATTTTCTCGTCTGCATCGTTTGACCGTGAAAAGCTCTCCACCTACACCTTCCGTGTACGAGCTGTGGATGGAGGGGAGCCTCGCAAAACTTCCACTGCCACTGTCTCTCTCTTTGTGACAGACGAAAATGACAACGCCCCTTCAATCACCTCTCCAGCCAATGAGTCCTACACCCTTCTTCCACCTGCCAGCAGTGCCCGCACCATAGTCAGGACTGTAACAGCCGTAGACTCAGACACAGGCCCAAATGCAGACCTTCACTATGCTCTAGTAGGGGGAAATCCCTTCAGACTGTTTGAGATTGGCCACAGCAATGGAGTGATCACCCTGGCAGAACCACTGGAGCGGCGCCACAGAGGTCTGCATCGCTTGGTGATCCGGGTCAATGACAGTGGGGTCCCCTCTCTCTGTGCCACTGCCCTGGTTCATGTCTTCATCAACGAGAGCTTGGCCAACGCCACCCTAGTGGATGCGCAGGTAACCTTTATGTATGACGATATGTCTTTCAGACTTATTTTAGCAGCAGCAAGTAAAGTGTGTACTTTAAATGCCTGTAACTTTAAGTGAAATTCGAAAACCTCCAAGAGTTCAAGAGGGAATAAAAGCCAATGTCCTCATTTTGTGTGTGTAGATCTCTATTGTTCTACACAATTGGTGGTTATAACCAATAATGACAGTGCTGATATTGTCCTTTGATCCATTCAAATATTGGCCACAGCGATAACACATTACAGCAGAAGAGGTGTGTAATGACAGCTGATTGTAGCTGTTTAAACTAAACTGGTAAAAATATTATTTTCATTATAGAATGAGATACATGAACAATTTCTACAGTATACGTGATTTTGAAATTTTCTGCCCATTTTTGAGGAAATAATTGTGTCTATATTTGTCCCAGATATAAAGAACCCTGTTTCTCCTTTGAAGGCTATTGGCAATGCCTGCTCCTTTGTAGTTTGGATCCTACCAGAGTGTGTCCAGCTTGCATTCTTATAATGGCTATGTGGTTAAAATAACTGTTATTACTGAAGTGGTCCTTCTTTTATGGTACATTGAACTCAGAGCTGAGAGCATTAGATCTGTGTGTGTGTGTGTGTGTGTGTGTGTGTGTGTGTGCGTGCGTGTGTGTGTGTGTGTGTTTGTGAGAGAGAGAGAGCGAGAGAGAGAGAGGCCTGTCCCAGTTTTGGCCGTGTAATACATAGCAGGTTGAAGCACTTTAATTTGAATAGAAGTTGCATTTTAGCAGTGTCTCATCACTACAGCCCCAAATATTGATGAGGTTTTGGAGTTTGCATTGTGTTGTGAAGCACATTCTAAACAGAATAGAAGTGTCAGACTGTCTGACTGAGAACCAGTACAAACCCTAAAGACAATGTGAAATACATGTGTACTAATACATCAGCTGTTACTGAGGAAAGCTGTGTGGTCTTCTGGAACTGAGGAGAAAATTAAACCTGGATTGAAAGAGTCACACAGTAGATTTGCAGAAGTAATTGACTAGACTCAAACACATTACTTAGATACCAGAAATAACTACAAGAGTATGAGTTCAAATTTAGCTTATGCTGGTGGAAATCTTTCTTCTCTGCCCTTGCATTAATCAAATGAACTTCCCATTATGCTTTAAAAAGTTAAATTAAACTATAAATGCTGGCAGGTAATAATAATTAAAACTTTGTCTCTGGTCTGGATGAGTAATTTGTATTGACTAATAATTAAGTCAGCTCAAATGGGCTTGTGGTCACAGTGTTTGTTTAGTCTAAAAACCTGTGGTTTTAAACCCTTTTTGTAATTCAGTTTAGAATATGTTATCATATTATCCTTGAGTAAAAGGTCTTCAACTGTCAAGTCAGTGAATGTAACATGATATAAACAGTGTTAGCGTAAAATAGCTCTGAGACGTTGGAGAGGAAAAGAACAGTCTCAGACAATGTGTTAAAGCACAGATTTTGTTTGTACCACAAAGTAATATAACATCCTTGATAGATATGATACCTCGATAGTGCCTTGTGTGTCAAAACACTCACTAAAAAGTGTTTTATTACACTCTGTCCAACCTGTGTAAAAGGAAACAATAAAAGATTGTGGAATCAGAGGACACACCTTACATCGCAGATGTTTGTGTGCGTCTCTTCTTTAAACTCTGCATGTTACTATGGTTGTGCTCTGCTGAATGGGTCAGCTTGTGTCACTCAGAGAATAAAATAGAAACACCTTGGGTAATGTATATAATTTCCAAGATAACCTTAGAAATTTTTCATTTTCATTTATATTACAGTGAAATTATTCAGTTTTACAGTTGCATAGCAACTAGAATAACATTGTGCTTTCTGTGCTCACTGAGTTCTTGTTATCCTTGTTTTGAACGACACTTAAAGTTAAATCTTGTGCTTTTGCAGAGGATAAAACACATCCTGAGAGTTTTGACTCGCCTCATACGAAGATAACTTGGTGTCCAAAATGTTCTTCATGGCACTTTTTTTGAACAAGGACAAACAACTGAGTGCAATTAAAAGGTGCAGGATTTGAATGCTAGCAAGTAAAGAGAACACCTCACGAATGTAATACTGTTGCTTAAGAGTAGAATGAAAAATACAAATTGAACAATCAAGGGGGTGAGGATTAGAACATAACACTTGGTAAGCGGTGGAACAATGGTGTTGACAGGTGGAATTAACTGCTATGTGTGTAAATGACTGCGGCCATTGAATTGAACAATAGGGTGTAATATGTCCAAGCTGGTATAAAAGCTGTCTTTGATTACAATATGCATAGCTTAGTTTTATTGCAGGGAGGAACTTGGCAGAGTAATTGAGTAGAAGTCATTGAAGAGAGAATACCTCCATTTCATAATGAAGTCAAACTGAGTAGTGGATGGATGCCAGATGTAATTAGAGAAGGAAAGCAGCAACTACTGCTGCAGAATCATGACAGAAAATTATTCCAGTCTTTTCTATCCAACAGTATTGGGCAAACCACATGTTGGGTAATTAGCTACAATGTGATGCTGCAGAGTTTGAGCTAGACGAAGAAGGGATTTAGTTGTGATAGTTTAGACATGGTTGTCTTTAAGGCGTTTTGTACATCACACTTACACTGTAGAAGTCAAGTCAAGAGTTTTTATCGTTAAATGGGGAATTTTTCCATGTTACCTTCTTCAGGCTACTAAAATGAATTAGTACCAATTATTAAACTACAGCTCTCTGTTCTTATTTTGAGTTGTGAACATTTTGAGCTACGATCAGGCGAGGATCAAGCTTGGGTGAGTAGTATGATCAAGGGAAAACTCATTGACTTGGTCACGACTTCAGCATCTGCAGTGACATGCAGATAACAGAATCACAGGGGAGTGGAACAGATAGATGGTGGTGTTGTCCAACCAGAACAAAGCTCGTGCAGCAGAAAACAAGATTCCACTGGGATGGGCAAAGGTGCCTGCTGCGCTTATCCTACTGATATCTTAACCAGCTTAACCAGCAACCCCTAACACACTGTAATACACACATGCACTTGGATGGTTGTATATGTGCAGTTTCCATTCAGAGTGGAATCTCACATGAGCTGACTCACAGCCGTACACATTACACTTTCTAATGCTTTTCTCTGACACGTACAATACGCCTGCATACACACTCTCAAACACACATAAACTTGGCTGTGGCCCTGTCACATAGTACATGCACAGGTGGCAGTGCATTGCAATTTTCTCTCTGTTTTGCCACTCATAAGGCAGCAGATAGTGCAGGAATGCACAAAGCCAGAGAGATGCCCAGCAGAATGAAAATGGAAAGGAATACTGCAGGCTAAAGAGGAACAATGGGGCTGAGGGGAGAGCAGAGCCTGGTGGTGAGGCCCTCTGCTGTGGAAGCAGAATAATGGAATAGAACCAGCACAACTTCCACAAAACAAAGAAACTTAACAACTAAGAGATAGATGGTGATAAAACAGTGAAATATAACACAGTCCCCTTTATAAGCTTTGGGGTAACAAGAAGTGAGAGTGAATAATGTGTCTCTATATGAGTAAGCCTAATCTGCCTTGGATAATGTAATAATGATGTTACACAGCGCAGTGTGAGCAGCGCTCTCTACAGTATTGCCAATACTGCAGGTTCTACTATAGTTATTTTATTTAGTTATCACAAGCCAGGGGCACCCAAATTGAACTTCTCTCTCTTGTCTGCACTCTCCGTCTCTCTCTCTCTCATTCGTTTCTGTGAGCCTTATAACCCAACATTCTTAAAGCAGCAGGGATTACATGAGCGCATAATTTCGAGCTTTGACAGGTCAAAGGAATTGTCGTGTGAGCTCTGAGATGAGGTGTCAGGTCTGCAGAATGAGTTGTCTCACTAGCGGACAGCTTACAGTCTGTGTGGGCTTGTGCCTACATCTCAGAGTGTGTGTCTGTGTTTCTGTAGTTTGTGTTATGTCTGCATAATACATTGTATATAGTTGTATTGATTAGCTATATTCAGATTTGCCATTTTACCAGCAGGGTTCTGCTGGCCAGAATTTCATAGCCTCATTGTCGAGCAAAGTTCCATAAACAGTAATGGCTGTGTTTGTGTTTCAGCATGGCCCAATTTCTTGTAATGATCCTTTTATTAATGTACAAGCTCAGAGTCTGTGTGTGTTTGTGTGTGAGATTGGGTGTGCGTAACACTGTTTATGTGGGTGCTCACAGCCCTGTATATATTTGTTCATAAAAGAAGATCTTTGGTATTTGTCTCCTTTAGCTTACACCCAAATAAAATTATTTTAAATGTAATACATAGATCAAAATGGATTAGCATGGATTTGTGTTGGAATGAGAAAACCATGAGATGTAACAGAACAAAAAACTCAAGACCCTAAAGAGACAAAAGAAAATATCTCCAAAATATATTTCACAGGGCACACATATTTACATTAGTCTTCTATCTGTTTAATCCATCCAATTGTCAGTGCGAAAAATTGTCATAGCAAATCCTTAACAATTCACGCCTACACTATCATTTACAATGGGGACATTGTTCACTGATGAGACAGACAATGTGTTTATGTTAGGGGAGGTAGATATAGCGTATCTCTTGCCTTCATTTACACATGTACTGACTGTTTCTTCTCTGTTACCTTTTCTCTGCTAACTGTCCCTGACCACAGTGTCAAAAGTTTTATAGAGTCCTTTTATTCTTTTAATAAGCTTTAAGCAGCGCGTTTCCCAGGCATTTCCTGTAACACTGCAGATGACATTAGATCACAAGTAGAGAATTACAGGCGCTACGTGAAATGTTGCAACTGGGAAGCAAGAGCAATTATATGTTTAGTGACAC
>JAUBNQ010000001.1:12724727-12784747 GCA_032353495.1 Ctenopoma kingsleyae | reverse complement strand
AATTATGGGGAACCTCCCCCACTAAAGTGTTGAGTTTAATTAAGTTGAAGATGCTGTTTGATGTCTCTCTGTGCCTCACACCCACTGTGTCCTTTTTTTCACAGTTCCTGTTCTGGACTTTTTTCTCATTAATGGTTGCCTGTCTTTTGTTCTTCTTCATTCTGTATTCTTCTCTGTCTTGTTCTTCTTCTCTGTCAATATCACCACAGGTGGCCCGAAGCCTGATGGCTCCACTGTCACTGGACATTGCAGGGGACCCAGACAGTGAGCGCGCATTAGGGAAACAACGTCTCAGTGTAGCTATCGGTGTACTTGCTGGAGCTGCAGCTGTCATCCTCGTGATTCTACTTGTAGTCACAGCTCGGCAGTGTGGTGCTCAGGGCAAGAATGGTTACGAGGCCGGTAAGAAGGAGCCAGAGGAAGACTTCTTCAGTCCTCCAGGGGCTCAACCACAGGTCGGACGAGGTGGAGGATCAGACCGCGGACGCAAACCTCGGCGAGATAAACGCAACGGAAGCGGTGGCAGTTCAGTTGCAGGTGGAGGGAAGTCAGACAGATCACTGTACAGCGGTATCGTTACAGTCAATGGACTGCGCCGCCATGCCAATGACGATGATGAGGAGGATTTGAGTAGTGCTAGTGAGCGCCTAGCAGCCCGTTACTCTGCTATGGACAATGACCCCGCCAGCCCACGAATGGGTGGTGGCAGGAGGCACCAGTCAAGCCCAGATCTGGCCAGGCACTACAAATCCAGCTCACCTCTCCCTGCAGTGAATCTACAGCCCCACTCTCCACCAGCTGAGGGAAAGAAGCACCAGGCGGTTCAGGAGCTGCCTCCCTCTAACACCTTTGTGGGCAGTGGAGGTTGTGTGGGGAGTGCTGGCTCCAGCAGCAGCAGTAGTGGTGGAAGTGGCAACGCAGATGCAATGTCTCTGGGATCTGATCAGTGCTCAGAGTATGGCTGCCAGACTGCTAACAAGTACAGCAAACAGGTAGGAGCTTTGGGAAGGGACTGGAATGATGTAATCTGTTCCCTCTTTATTTAGATCTTAAAAAATCTCAGTCAGCACTTTCTGTGACTCTCTGACTCCTAATTTCTGTCTCGGTTTCATCTCTTCTTATTTATGCAGATGCCGGCATCTTGTACCACATACCACTATGCTAACATCTAAACACCATTCTATGTCCTTTCAGTGTGTGCGCACACTGGCTCATATGCTTTTGTGTCTGTGGCAGCATCATATGTCTGTGACCACGGCGGCGGTAGTCTGCTGTCACGCTGTGTGTGCACCCGGTGTCAAACATCAGCCTTCTTCTTAGCAAGACATGAGTCAACCCCCAACTGCGGGCGAAAAATATGAGAATGTGCATTTGTGTATACATGCATGACTCTGTGTGTGTGTGGTGTGTTTGTGTGTAACCATGTGTATAAACCCCTAAGGAGTTCAGTTGGAGTAAGGAATGGTAGAATAGTTGCTTCCAACTGGGTAATTGGTCATTTTGTGTTTCTGTTTCTTTTGTCAAGCTGTTATCTTTCTTCCATTTAGCATATATGTTTATTCCATAAAAATATCAGTTGCACAGATAATGGATGCACTGGCTTTGGTGTTTGCTCAGGAAGCTGCAGTTAAAAGCTGAAGTCCTGCTGACAAATAAATACTGTTTAGAGACGGTCACTCACCCCTCTACCCTCACCCACACACACACAAATATGCACACACGCACCATGTACCATTGTAGAGATACTGACACAGTAGGGCCTCCCAAGTCCGTGGGTAGTGCTCCCAAGAGTTGTGTTTGAGTGACAGCTAACCCTTCTTAAAGGGGCGGTGTCTCATTTCCTTGACAGACAGCTCTACATTTATCCTCTCTGTGGTGAAAAAGTGCTGATGTGGTCATTAAAAGGGAAGTAGAGGAGCTTCTTAGGCTAATCAATTCATACATAGGCTCTCTGATCCTTCTCAACACACACATAGATGAGCATGCATGCATCTGCACACACACTCCAGAGGTTAATCCATTACGGAGTCAATCCTCTTAATCTGCTGTTCCCAGGGAAAGAAAATGCTTACTGGGAGAGTTTGATGTTCATGCTTACGTGCACTCAAAACATGCCAGCACACATACAGAGACAGGGAGACAGCGTAATGAATTATTGATTGTATGGGGTAATTAACTCCTATGCTGCAGTGGAGTGTGCCCCCTCCCTGCCCCAACCCACCACCAGAATACCCAACAGGCAGTGGTTTTATACCCAATTCTGTGTGTGTGTGTGTGTGTGTGTATGTCTGTGCATGTGTGCTTGTGCATGGCTGAATCCATGTACGTGTCAGAATTTGTTAACTCGATCAGTTTGGCAACATGAGCAGGTTTGTGTTGGTGGGTGCCTGTCATTGTGCTTGAGGGACTGCTTATTTCATGAAGGCATATGCATTTTATATGTGAGTGCAAGTGAGAGATAGACTCGGGGAGTAATAGGTGGCAAGTATGTGCCAAATGTAGGAACTGGGACGCCGACAGAATTTAGAATAGCATTAGATCAGGAGTGGGAGAGAATCATAGGAGGTTAGGAGGGGAGGAAGATGGAGTAAACGAGATGGGGGAAGAACTTTGAAATTCAAAGCTACTTTACTGGGTCAGTGAAATCTCTAAAAACTCTTCCTCTGAAGTCAGCACATCATCAGACCAACCATGGTGTTCCAAATAGGAAGAAACAAATGAAAAAGGCAAGTAATAAAAACTGGGCATCATTGACGAAAGGCAATATTGCATCAAAAAAGCAACACAGATGATAAAACAGCTCAGTCAACGGGGTTGGATCTCTTTTAAATATAAATCGTTCATGAGGAGAGGGGAAGCAGAGAGTAAAGTAAGGATATACATATCAGTGAGCATGAATAAATACAAAAATGATCAGGAGGAGAGGGGAAAAGAGAGAAAAAAGTGAGTAAGAAGCTCTATTCCCAAGAGAGCGGTAACAGAACTGAGACATAGAGGTTAGCTGAAGGGTAGTAAAGATATGTGCGAGAGAGAGGGGCAGTAATATATGAAAGGTGAGTGTGAGCCAATGAAAAGAAACCTGAGTAAATTATGGGTGAGGAAAGAAGGGACGTACTTGTTTGTTTTTATGTTAATTAGTTGCGTGTTGAAAACATCTTAAATTTGTTATTAGTGTTAATATGATACTGGCATTAAAAATAAGCAAAATCCTGGTTTAAAACTTAAAACAAATATGTGATAAACAAACAAGTAAACAAGTATCTAACAAGACATTTGACTCCAACGTTGTAGGTACATATTTGATACTCTGCACCACAGACACATTTCAGTCGGTAACAGAAAAGTATTGAGATTTGATAACCAGCCCCAATAATGGAGAACGTGTAGGTGCCTGCTTCCAAGTAGGAAGAGGCAGGGAGGTTGAGTGAGAGAGAAGCAGAGAGAGGTCTGGTTTGGGTGGCAGCCAGAGAGTGAGAGTGGACTGCTGAGATGTGGGTCATCAGGATACCCGTTGGCATCAGGACACATTAATGATCACAGCAGTCACATGGCACTGCAGTCAATATGGGCAAAGTGGCCTCGTTCTACCCTCTAACCACTACCGCACGCATAAAACACACTCAACCACAAACCTGTTTTTGCTGTGTGCTGGTTGATTGAGTCAACCACAACAGAAATCGCAGTTGTTGTTTGAACTCGACATTACATGTAAGTTTTCTTTTTTTACTGGAGTCTGAAACTTATCTTGTTGCACACTTTGCACCCTCCTTTTCTATCGTTTTCTCTCTCCTTTTGAATCTCACCTTTTGTTTCTTTCTGTCGATCTCCTGTTTTCATTGGGACACGCGTGGTCATAAAGCTAAACACCCTACCACTGCTACCTTTGCATCTTCCAGTGCACCACACTGACCTCTGAGAATTAATCGACTCAGCATTTTCACTAGTGTGACTTCTTCTTTTACTGTAGTGAGCACTTTCTGTCTCTGGACCCAGCAAGTGTGTGGGGGCGGGAGAGAGCGAGGTGCCACAAAGGCTGAATCGAACCAGACACACACTCACTTACATACGCACAGACACACACAAACACACACACACACACACAATCAATGCCCTGTTAACGAGGCCAAGACTGCAGTAGAAACAGGTGGCTTGATATTGCAGTTTTTGTGCAATGCACCGTTCTGCAATGCTTGGTGAAGGTCAGTGCTGGACCTTCACTACATGGGGTGCCATACTGTTTGACACAGCATGGATAGGATATGGATATGAGTTTGTGGTGAGTAGGACTCATCCGGTCAGTCTTGTTCATCTAATTGGCGCAGGCAGAGAGATTAGGTCTACTGGATTATAAAATTGAAAAGCAGCTTTTCATTTCAACGAAATCCCTCCAGGATTAAATATGATGAGCGTCTGTCATAGACTCACACACCTGTCCACGCACGCCACATGAATGCAGTCACACATACACCCCCTGTGATAACATGCAGTGTGCATTAGGTTCATAGAGGTGAAGCCACTGTCAACCAGAAACACACACACATGCACACTCTTTTTTATGTTACACACACACATACTGTAACCGACCCGTGACCCCTGTCATAATGATACCGCAGCACAATGATGTATTTATTAGAGCCATCGTGAGTTCAGGCTGCACAGCCAGCCATATGTTCATGGGTTGAGTAGATTGGGAAATGAGGAGGTAAGTGAGAGGTGAGAAGGACGAGGTAACCAAAGCGGGGATCACCCGACAAGCCAGACTGAAAACTGATCTACTGACCTGAAGACAAAGAGCGAGGGGAGGGCAGGGGTTCAGGGAGGAGGTGAGAGTCAGTGGGCATCAGAGAGGGAACATGACCCAGACAGAAAGAAATAAGAGATAGAGTGAGAGAAGTGCAGATGGTGAGAGGAGACAAAAAGGTTCAAACATTATGGGCAATGGAAATGGAGACGAATGTGTTTGTGTTAGATGCTTGGCTGTGGAGATGTGGAACACATGCATACCCTGTAAACATTGATTTTCTGCTTGACCGGGATCATACAGATACCTTACAAACATGCTGTGTTTAAAGGTGCTTTCATACTTGGATTCCAGTTCCACAGGTTCCAAACAAAGAGAAACATTAAACAAGGACCTTTAGGTCCTAGATCTTGTTCAGCAACAAACCAACCAAACCAACAGCCTTGGGTCAGGTGATGACAGGTGGTTCCTCTGCTACCTCGAAAACCAGTCGTATTGACAGTCATTACAGACATTGATTTTCCTTTTAGAGTTTTAATTTTAAAGACTGATTTCTTTTTTAACATGGAGAACCTACAACTGCAGCTGTTGAAGTTATTTGCGGTGAATTCAACACTGACCTTCAGCGTGGTTAGCATTACTTATATAATTATGAAAGAAGCAATTTGATGTTTATTAAAGACACAAGGTTTTTCTGTCATGAGGTCATGAGGTTCTTCAACTGGGTTGGCCAGGTGCTTTCTGTGTGGAGTTTGCATGTTCTCCCCATGTCTGCGTGGGTTTTATCCAGGTTTCCTCTTCCTCCCACAGCGTAAACACATGTATTTATGTTAATTGGTGACTCTTTGCTCATAGGTGCGAATGTTTGTCTGTCTCCGAGTGTCAGCCCTGTGATAGACAGGGGATTTGTCCAGGGTGTACCCCTCCTCTCGCCCAGTGAGAGCTGGGATTGGCTGCGGCAACCCCCACAACCCTTAACAGGAAAAGTGATTAAGATATTGAATGGATGGAGGGATGGATGAATGGGTTTAAGCAATAAAAAAGAAAGAGTGTGAAACAGTGTATGCTGTGAAGTCTTTTTTTTAATTCATGATTAATGATTTAATGAGTTGTTTCTTATCAGTTCATTCATTCAACTCATTTTTCAAGTCAAACGATTTCAGGTCAGAACAAGTCATGTTTAGAAGTTGTGGTGGTCTGATAATTAAAACAAGCCTTACTGAACATATCTGCATTAAGTTAATGAGAAAAGCTCAGTTGATTCCACTAAATTCCTGTATGATGTTTTACAGCGAACACCGTAACCATTTCCTCTCATATACAGTATGTGCTGTCACAGTGCAACCAGTGATAGTCGAGATGTGTGCTCATATTCTCAATAAGATGAAGACGAGACCTTAGAAGTGATACTTTATTTATTCATACTCTTTCCTTAAATGTTTTGGTTGAAGGTCAGAATAGTGATGAGGCGAGTAAACGTAAATGACGCATATCGCAATAAGGGTTATCTTGAAGCTGAGTCATGGCAACTGGACATCTTTCCTGTTAGGTCTTGTTACCTAACGAGAAACTTCCAGATAACTTCACCTGGATGAATGAGAATCGTCACAGACAATAAGGCTTATGGTTAGTTTTGTGAGTAAATAGAATGAAAGCCAAAGGAAAACCCTCACACATTAAATCAAAGATGTGTGTGTGTGTGCGTGTGTATGTTTCCATGAGAGCCCAGGACGGCAGAACAATGACAGAGAGACAAAGTGAGTGAAGAATCAGAGGGAGTGATATTGTGAGAGGCAGAGTGAGAGAAATTGTCTGTTTCCTCACACATCAAGGTCACCGAGAGCTGGAATGTGATTGGAAGTCCCTTGTCTGTCTCGGCTGTTTACAGCACAGGATAATACAGACAGGCTGTTCAACTGATAATGTTACTGTGTTACCAACTCCTCCAGCTTTAGTTTCAAGTGCTCTGCGAAATGGCAGGAATTTGGGAATGTTATTCCCACACAGACATGAACACACACACACAGACAAGCTGAGGCAAGGACACACACACACACACACGCCCACACAGCCCACACTGTCAGACTTGTGATTTTAACACACACAGACATGCCCAGAGAAATACACTCTTGTGTGTGCATAATAGCACATAATTATATACCCTCCCTGATCCTGATGCACATACACTTTTATCTGCAAGGAAACAAACTCTTAAAAGAATATGATGACACTCGAGCGGAGAGGAAAGTTTTCCATCTCTTACATCAGTTTGTTTCACTCCCTCTGGATCGAATCACATGTTTAAACCCAGGTACACAATGTCTCCTACAGTCGCACACTTCCACAGAGGCTTATAAACACACTCTCAGCTCGCGGACACACACACACGCTGGAGCACAGACTTAGCAAGGCCTTCACTGAGTCGCCACCTTTTATTTGCCCTGTATTATACAACTCTGCATTCAGCTCATCTGCCTTCCAGTATTACCTTAATGGTCGTCTCTGTGTTGTGCAATTTTAACCAATATTGCTAAACAAAAGCGTTCTTTCTCACACTAGACAGCTTAGTAGTCCTGTGACTGGTTTTATCCACTTACACAAAAGAATCTTCAATGCATTAAGTGGTATTGAGTTGGGTTGAATTAAATTGAGTTGAATGGATTTTGAATTGAACTGAATTGGACTGAGCCCTACCCAGCTCCGTGAAATAATTCAAATTCAAAAAACAAGTCAGACACCGTCAAACGGAATTAAACTCAAGTGATTTAAATTAATTTACTTTTCCAGTATATGTTGCAGGTGTCAGTTCAGTAGGCAGTATGTGAGGGATTTTAATTATATAAAGTGGTCTGACGTAATGTTATTAAAGTTCTCTTTGTTAGTGATGTGCTCAAAATATAATCTGGAACTTCATCATATTCAAGTCTGTGCTTCATTTTGATAGCCTGAACATGCATTTTTATGACTGTACACTATTTTATGAGTTTATACATACAACTCCATTGATGTAAACTTAAAAGCTGAATTACGCAAGTGCGTCCACCTTTAAAGGGATTCTTTATGCCTGAAGCGAACATCTCATCAGACCACTTCTAAAAGCCAAATTATTTATACCTGGATGCATCACACATTCCGTGATCCCACTTCAAGAACTCATAATGAATCATAAAAAAGGGGGACAGTCTTTCCTCAAAAGCTTCTTTGATGTTACACTGAGTTGTGCGCTCAGAAAGTGACAGACGTAGCAGTGTGAGGATATAAAAGAATAGACTATGGGAGAGAAGTTGAAACTCTGCCTTACTTTATCACCATCACCAGCCACCTGGCCAGTCAATGCAAAAATGTCTCTTTTGAAAGTTACAAAAACTTTGGACACTTTTAAAAGGTCTGAAAATCACTTTGTTTTAAACATATTGTGGCTTCAACCTCATTGCAGGTTTATACAGGTTTTTACAGATTTACACGTCACATGCTGCAGTTTTCTTAATTAAATCATCAGGTCTTCTACCTGGTTGTGTGACATCATTAGTTAGACATCTGTCTAGGAACAGCTGTCTCTGTAATATGTTTAGCAGATTTAAACAGCCAATTGCATTTGTTGTTTATGAGCTCCTCTTTTTCTTTAGGCACTGTCTATCGTCCAAACCTCATTCGTACCATAAGCACAGTACAAAAACTAAATGTACAAACTTCTAAAAGAATGACACGAACAAAAATGTATTTTCAAGCACATCATTATGAATGATTCAATATTCCATAGACTGTCTGCTTCTGAACTCAGTGCTATGTAACTCGTCCAATAAATAATTGTCTCTTTCCAAACCTCCATCCCCAATGTCTGTCTGCCTCCCCCACACGCACGCACACACACCCACCCAAACACACACATCCTCCTCCGTCTGTCTTCTCTCTGATTGATCTCTCTGTTCTCCCTAAGTGGTTTCATCTCTTTTCATCACTCTCCATCTGGATCCATCTTTTCAAAACTGTTTTTAATGGCTCCAAACTTTTTTTTAATAACCCTTAATAGTTTCTTTAAATTTTACAAATGGTTTTTAACAACCCTCTCCATTTTCTCTTCTCCTCTTCTTCTTTTTTGAGACTAGTTACAACTTTAATCTTTGCTTTTCATTTTTCTGATTGAATAAAATTAAGCATGCTACCAAGGAACAAGCCTAAGGTGTGAATAACTGCACTGTGCAATATGGTTTATGCATTTTTGCTGTTGGCAAATAAGAGCACATATCTCGCTGGATATCAGCTTATTAGATCTTGCACAAGTGTGAAAGACTGGCCCTCAAAGCTCTGTAGTCTAAAGCCAGTGTTTTTGCCCCGGGCTAAGTGTAGCCATCTGCTTTAGAATTGTTTTGTGGAAGATAGATAAATGAAAAGATCAAGATGGAGATAGAGGAAGATAAAGACCGAGGAGGAGAAAGAAAATGAGAAGAAAAGATATTCTTGATCAGTACCCATGGCTTAGAAATAAGGGGATGGTGGTGGGGGTGGCAGTTTTGAGAGCTGGGTAGGGAGATGAGAAGGCGACTGGGAAAGGTGATGCAGTGAGTGGTAGGGGGACATGTGAAGTTACAAAATGAGAATGCCTTCTTAGTTGTAGCCTAGGGGTGGGAAGCTGATGGAGAGAGACTAGAGATAGAGGAGATCGAATGAAAAAGATAGGAATGAGGTATATGGGTCTTGGGTTAGAAGACAGCAGAGGAAAGCAGGGGAGGGAGCCCATCGCAGAATCTTCAGGCTATTTTGGTGTGAGAGTTTCTGTATTTAAGTGTGTGTGTGAAAAAAAGAGATAGGGAAAGAGAGGGGAAAAGCTTGCAACCTGCCCTATCAAAAAAGTTACATAAATCTGAGTGGGCAGTCCTCTGCCTGCAGCAGTGCTCCATATTATACCACTGACCCAAGCCTTTCTCAATGTATGTGTTCACATATGTGTGTGAGTGTGTGTGTCTTTTTGATCCGTGTTCAGCCCCACCTGCCTGTTCATGTTGGAAATAGACCAGATAAGAGACTACTACACAAAGTAGCCGGTCAAGCCGTTGGAGAGAAATCCCCCTGGTACCTTCAAACACAGGCATTAAAATAGTTTGACCTGTTTGACACACACATGTACTCATGCAGACTACATAATCAGGCACTCACATCATACCACTTTTAACTCTCTCCCGTGGGCATTACAAATTAAGAGTTTCAACTACCTCCATCAACCATAATATGTAAGCTAACATGATTTTTTTTAAAAGCCCGTCTCCCAGACACACAGACACTCCCAAACCAAGACAAACAGAACTATGATGAATTAAATTGCACAACTGCACAATTGCAAAATCAATGACTTGCTCTTAATATAGTTCAGTAATTGCACAGTGTTACCGTAACACTGGTTCGTAATGGCTCAACACTGCACAGGTACACATCAAACTTGCATTATTTAAAAGGCTCCATTCTCCTGTTTCACAAATACAGAGATATTATGAAGATGGCAGCTTTCAACACTAGAGTAAAAACAAAGCAACAGACTCTCAGATCCACAAATGTACACACAAACTTAGACACAAACACACAAAAAATTGCAATCAAAGTCATGCAAATCTATCTGCCAATTAGGGCCCCAAACAGGTTTCTGTGGGGATGAAATGGCAACCTCTAATTGGCTGGATAAAAGAATGCTCACATCTGAGCCGACAACCTGAGATGGTTTGGAAAATATACACATCCTTGTGCGCATACACACACACAAATACACAGGCGTAGACAGTGTAAGTGGGGATCACAGACAATTTATGCATGGTTGGGGGAGTCACAAACAGCATCACCGGTAAGATGAGAAGGAAGGATAGAATGCATTGACACGGATATGGTGTATTGTCAGGTTCAGGCACTCACACATACTCATTGACCGGTCAGTCCCTTTTAAAAGCGTGAATAAAGCTTTGGTCGCGGTGTCGTGTTAACATGAAAGCTTTCACGGCTGTTAAAAAGAGCAGGCTTTGATTAGAATTTGATGTGTAAGAGTGTTTCTTAATGCCGGCCTTTGCTGATGACGGCCCTTTTTAATCCAGCAGAGCCGTTGCAGGGAGCCTTCCATCAAAAATATGTTGAATCGACAATTTCACCTCAACATGCTCTTACTGTTTTTTTCTTTTTTTTCCCTTTTTTCTGAATTTTCTAAAAGGCAGGAGTCAAGCGTGCTCACCACGCTTGGCCACATTTTAAGTGGATCTCAACCACAAAGCAGCAGCATTAGCAGCAGAATAGTTTCAAGGGTGATCAAACGTTGAATTTAAAATTATTGACTAAACTAATTGAATATCAAAGAAGTTGGTGTGATTTTCATGTGCGGGTTGAGTTGCTGCTGCAGGAAAATTGGTCTTTGTGTGTTTTTACAAAGCTAAGCTACTCTTACATGGTATGATCATTATAAATGGTTTAATAATTAATTCCCTCCTCTCATATGGGATTTTACGTAGAATAATAATAACATAACAATACAAGTCAGGGATCTGGATTTTTAGGAAACCAATTTACACACAGCATACTATAATTTGCGTAGACATTAGATAGCTCACTTGCATCTATAAGTTCTCTCTATAAGTGCCTTTATAGTACAAATAGTCAAGTCATGCAAATATAAAATACTGTAAATATTAGATGTAATGTAATGATTTTTTGTGGCATTATAGCCTTTAGTGGATAGTTTGGTTACTCTACATTGCCTGTTGGTGTGAATGGTTGTTCGTCTCTATATGCAAACCCTGTGATAGACTGGTGACCTGTCCAGGCTGTACCATGCCTCTCGCCTGATGACAGCTGGGCTAGGCTCCAGCACTCCCGTGAGTGCTTCTTACGGGGACAAGTGGTTAGGATAATGGATGGATGGATGGATGAATAGTTTGACAGTGAGAGAGGCAGACAGGAAACATGGAGGGAGAGATAGTGTGTGACATGCAAAAAAAGTCCCCACCCAGACTCAATCATTGGATGGTATGGTTACGTCGCATGCACACAAACCACTGGGCTACCAGTGTTTTTCCAGTAGTTTTCACATAAATTAAAGAACTGCTGGTTTAACATGTATAAATATATAGGAATCTCTACGCCTGATGTTTCAATAGGAATTCACATAAAAAGTGACAGGTCAGTGAACTTTATGTATGCTACTCATTTCCTGAACACCTATAAACCCAGATTTCCCATCATCAGGCTTGATTCTCAGTTAAAGTTGACATACATTTGCATACTGTAGGGTAAGAGAGTATACTAGTAATTTTATACAGTACTTGTGTGTTTAATATGCAACAAACATTATGTTTTCAGCTGCAGTTCTATTTTACTGCAGTAGCTGTTGAATAATTTGCATTTTTAAATGTTTTTAATGCCAGGAGTCACATAATAATTAGTCCGACTCCTCAGCAAAAACTCAACTGGCTGAAACTCTGAATATGACTTCACTGAAGTCATTTCCGAATGCTAAAGCTGAACCAAGATTTTCAAAAGGGATTGTAAAAATGTAGCCAATGTTCGTATATGCTTGATATGTGGAGTGAGGTTATCATTGGGAACAGGATGGTTTCTCTCTCATTAACTCTCCTCTTTCCTTCTCCTTCCGTTCAGTGGCCCAACTCTGCACTCAGTCTCTGGTGTATCGAACAGCATGCGCACACACATATACACACTCACATGCACGTATTCTGTTTGCACACCAAAAAGCATACGTCACAGCTCAAAGAAAATGAAAGCAATATTAATTATACAGGCTGCATTTGTGCATGCACACGCACACACACAACGCAGAAAAAGAGAAAGAGTGAAGGAGCAGTTGCTTTATGTTTTTCCTCTGCGTCAAAAGATACAGAGTGTGAGAATGATTGAGTCTCTCTGCGTCAGGGAGAGAGGGAATGAGAAATAGCGCAGAGGGAGAGAAAGAGCACACTGTCTTCCCTCCTTAATGCGTGTGTGTCTGTGTATGTGTGTGTGTGTTTGCGTGCGTGTCATCTACCAAGTATAACGCCCCCTCTGTGTTCCCGAGCCACTCTCTGTCACTCACACACACTGAGACTATTGTCAAGACATTGGGCGAGGGGTAATAGGGCTGAGCTGGGGTTCACTCACTCACACACACACACACATACACCAATCTCACACATGCACGAACATTCATACATAGAACTGCTATATTACAATATTATGATACCATTAATGTGGTCTTTTCCTGGGGTGCAGCATGCAGTGTTTGTGTGCTGTGTCAGTGTACTTTATAGGTTATATATGTGATTGTGTATGTGTGGCAAGGCCTGTGTGGTGTACGTGGTTGTTTGTATTTGACAGCACATTAGGCAAAGCTATCTTTAACCTTGTAAAATGAGTGACACTGATTCTAAACTGACAGGATGGATTTCAGTTTGTTGTAGCGCTCCGCCGTGTCAACCTCTGTCAGCTCTGCCCATCCGCCAATTTTACAAAAGACAGGAGCACCACTAAGGAGACAGAGTACATGGGAGAGAGAGGGGACAGAGACAACAAGAAAATGAACAACATACGGTATACAGAGAGAGCCAGACAGGACAAAAAATAGTTTGAAAAGTGAAGGATAAAGAACATTTTAATGGAGAGAAAATGAGTGAAAGACTGGGATGCAGAAAGAGGTGAAAGTGTGCAGGATGCTTAGGAACTATGCAGGAGGAAACCGTAGAAGAGGTGGTTGTGGAGGGAGGGGGAGTGGAGGGATAGATACCTTGCTCTTGTATCCGGATGTCTCTGAGGTCCTTTATTGACTCTGTCTATTGTTCACAGCAGCACACCTAATCACTCTCAACAGGGTGGTTGTGTTTGTGTGTGTGCGCCCATGTGTGTCTGTCCACCAGTCTTGTGAGTAAGACTACTTATCTGTAGCTTCGTCCTCACTTATACTGTTTCATACACTGGCCCCCACAGTGAAGCTATTGTTCACTCTCCTCTGGTCAGACTTAATGGACAATAGCAGTGGGTGGGAAAAGCCTGTTCCTAACACACATACTATTAGTCTAATAGTACACACACACACACACACACACACACACACAGAATGAGCAGTAAATGCCATCTAAATAGAAGCCATACATATGTATGGTCTCTCTTACTCACGCGTGCACACAGAAGCCAGTTGTATGCCACCATCCTGTTTGCGTCTGTCTTCACAATGACTGCTGTGATGGATATTATAAGAGATGACTGTTTTAGTGACTGGCAGTGGTAAGTGATGAGCATCACCATCACGCACACAAACACACCAACAAAGGAGCTAATCTGAATCATGGGCATTTGTCCGGTAAGCCTCGCTTTACATTTCACTCTGTGAGCTTTTGTTTTGGTTTTGTTTTTTCCCCTATAGACAGCCACGGCTGCACAAAAGGATAAACATTTCAAAGGCCCATCACAGTGAATAGAGTCAGTGATTTCCAATGTGTATCTGCAGGGTGGGGAGCCCAGATGGAGACAGGGAGACAGAAAAAAAGCTCAGTGCTGGAGTGGACAGCTTGGTGGTAACTAAGCTGTGGTGGATGGTGATGCGGTAGACTCACTGCGCACAGTGAAGCAGGCTTTCTTTCTGTCTCTCTCTACACAAATTACACATATAAATTGTATCTACAAACAAAAAAAAACACACTTAGTTAGTGCTATAATAATAAGCACTTGGTTACTCCTAATAAGACAAAGTAATCTGAGCTTTAGCAAATTCCATACATACATTGTACTATGCAAAAACTGGTCATTGGGACAGGTGTGCTGGTTGGCAGCGTGGCAGGTAGTCCCAGTAGTGGCCACAGGGGGGCCGGCAGCAGACTGCTGCAGTGTGAAGAAGAGGAGTAGAGAGAGAGAGAGAGAGAGAGAGAGAGGGGGACCGCATAGTGCAGATCAGATGACCTCGCTGCTGCAGTTAATGTTCTCTGGCGCTCAGACACAAGGCTAAGGCTCTCCCTCTTATTGTGGGGCTGCTGTACTACAAGCTATTGTGGTTGTTGGGGTGGTGTTGTTGAAGGTGTTTGTATGACTGTGTTTGCAGGAAGGAAAGGATGAGGGGAGTGGAGGAGAAGGTGTATATTTTAATAACACAGTGAACCGTTTTTCTTTCTTTTCTTTTCTTTTCTTTTCTTTCTTTCTTTCTTTCTTTCTTTCTTTCTTTCTTTCTTTCTTTCTTTCTTGCCTTCTTTCTTTCTTTCTTGCCTGTTCCTCTTTGTCTTTCTCTGATCTCTTTGTCACACTGCCATGCCCTCCTATGCTCAGCCCCCCCACACACACATACACTTTATTTTGCCCCCACTTTTCTACTGCCGCACTTGCCTCCCTTTCGATCTACCCCATGCCCCTTTCCCTCTCCCTCCTCTCTCCCTGTCTCTCCCTCGCTTCTTCTCTTCTTTCTTTCTCTGCAGTGCAGCACAGTGATTATCATTCCTCTCACAGAGTCAGGCCTGATAGTCAGATACTGCTGAGCACCCTTCTACATCACCTGCTTCTAGAGGGAGCAATGGAGAGAGAAAGACTGAGACAGAATAAAGAGAAAGAGAAGGGAGGAAGAGGGAACTGGTAGACTGCAGAATAAGAGGGATGAAAGGGGAAAGAGGAGAGGAAAACAGACAAAGGGGAGAAGGAAGAGTGAACAAAGAGTGAGACGGGGAAGAGAATATAGGAGGGAAAAAATAGGGTAAAGCAGAAGCAGGGACAAGGGAGGATTACTCTTACTGCAGAGGTGGTCCCATTGCAACATACACACCGCATAGTTATAAATGAGTGAGTGAGTGAGTGAGTGAGTGAGTGAGTGAGTGAGTGAGTGAGTGAGTGAGTGAGTGAGTGAGTGAGTGAGTAAGTGTTTGTGCGTGCCTACACACCTGCAAATATGAGTATAAGCAGGCAGGTATGCTTCATGTGTGGATTTATGTACCTGGAGGAAATCTGTTAAGTGTGTGTGTGTGTGTGTTGTGTGGTAACAAAGCGCCTGGCTCATCAACATCTGTGTGTCAGACAGCTGAAGAAATGCCGCTCATATTGCTTCATCCCTCCCTGAGCTGAGTTTCAACCTGTTCCAACCCATTTTCTGCATTCTGCAAATACCACAGCAGTCCACAGTCTCTTCCTCTAAACGGTATTCTTTGTCTCTTGTCTGCCTATGATGATGCAGAGTTTTTTGCAGGGCTGTCCCTTTCTTTTTTTAAATTTTACCCTGCCACACGTACTGACTAACAGCCGTTTGGTCTTTCTTTGTCTTTCATTAATTCCCCATTCATCCATTTATCAGTTGTTTTATTAATCATCTGTCACAGCTTCACTCCCACATGATCTCTCGATATTTGTCTTTACCTGTCTGCTTGACCTAATCACTACTCTGTCTAAACAGAACGTCTGCTATAGCCTCAGGAAATTGCATTCCAACACTGCACACGTCACTCCTTTATAGCACAAGGTCTTGAATAAAGCTTTAGATCAGTTCTATATTTAAATAACCAGTGTAAATATATCATCATCAAATGAATTGTTAACACATCTGTCCTGTTCACACAGCCCTGTGAGATGCTTTCTGTCAGCATATTTCACAGTTTCTCCTCCTCACTGCCTTTGATGCATAACTTAACAGTCGACAGCAAAGGATTTCAAAAGATTTTCCAGCAAATGTTTCAAAGATTTTTGAGCAAATGTAACCCAAGAACCAAGAAATTTGACCAGCTGACTCAGTCTCTTAGTCGAAGTTCAGTTTACCTTTAGTTTTATTCATTGCCCTTATTGGCATGGTGCGACAACATTTGTGTCAATACAAAGGATTTTTGCATGGCAGTTTAATCAAGTGACAGCTTTCATGCTATAAAACTATTTAATTTTATTAGAAAAAACTAATTTGCAAAAGTCATTATTTTTCAGTTATCCGAAATATGTTAAACTCACACATATTTAGTTCACTTGTTCATTTAAACGCTGTCCTTTCTCACAGTACGATTATATACACATCTTCTGGCTGCATTAGCACAACATGATTTTTAAACTAAGGCAAAACAAGAGAGCAGAAGCAAAGGTCATTTTGACTGATCAGGATTCCAGATATGAGGTCTGAACTATACCCATGTGGTGTTGATAGAAACATATTAGTTTTCACTGTGTGTTGTGGTAGTATAGTGCAATATCACCTTACATATCCTGCACAGCTGTGATATGCAGACAACTGACATTTTATCAGCTCAATTATTTTATAGTTGTAAATAAGTCATAATGTTATGAGAAAGGAGCTGAGGTGTAATAAACTGATGATATAGATAGTAAAATTAGACTTTTATGATGATCTTGTTGATCTCCCTAAAAGCTGCATGAAAATGTTATAGAGCCTATAAGTTTTTCCCTTTCTGCCAGAGTTATTCTAACCATTCAGTAGAGCACTAGAGCTACTATGACGTTTAAAAATTCCATAAATTCCAAATAAAAATTTGATTGAGATTTTCAGTATCCATTAATTGTCAGACAATTCTATTTTTTGCATTACAATAATCATATTTAAAAATATTGATGCTTGCCATGAAATATTACACATTCACACGCTGAAGTCTTCAGTCAAGGACAACTGGCAGGGAAATTAACATGCAGAGCTACACCCTTCAGTCAACATTCAGAAAATTTCAGGTATCTGGAGGGAGTGATTATAAATGGGATGTCAGGTGGATGCCTGATTGACATTTGACTCAGAAAACTGTCTGACTTTTGCCTGTTAACACAAAAACCTAGCCATCAGAAAGAGAAAAAGTACATTTTTATTAATACAGGCTAACAGCATCATAATTCAAGAACAGTTATAAAATCTCATCTCTCATTCATTGATTAAAACATAAATTCCTTCTGCCAAAGTCTGTTACATTAAGAAAAACAGATGTTTTATGTAATTAAAAATCTTCAGCCAAATGTAATTGTTGAGCATCCTCTACATGTATGTCCACTCAGTGGATAATGATGATGATGATGATGATGATTCAAACATGTTGGTATCAATCTAAAATAAGCCATATCAGTGAAACTCCAATTCTAGTTTGGTGTAGAAATCATTAAGATAATGCGTACAGTATGTTGTTGTATATCTAAAACAAATGTACGGTAGGGCTATGCTATGCTATGTCAGGTATGGATTATTCATCACATTACTTACTCTTCTTGCAGCATGACTTGGAGTTTAGTCAATGAATGGGTGAACAAATGTGTGGATTGTGTCCTCCAATCTTAGTTTTGTCATAAACAAAATATTTGCTGTGTATGAACAAGGAACTAAGCAATATAATATATCTATGACAAGCAAATAAATAATAGAGTCAGCCATTACATGGTGGCTCTCCTCCTTACCTAGATGATGTCAAACATAAATGAGAATGAGAATAGAGCCAAAGGGAAATGTGGGTCCAGTACTACAACCATATTTGTAGTTTTGGTTTATGCATAAGCCGCATCCTGTCACTTCATTATGCAGACCAGTGTAGCAGGGCATAGACAAACACAAACCCACACTTGCATCCAAATGTGCTCACACACAGAAACAGTCCAGTGTGCAGATGTTTTACATACACACACAGACACACATGTGTTGAATATGCAGACACATGTAACGAGAAGAGAGGGAGACTGTTAATTAACTAGAGCTCGTTAATTCTCTTTGAACCGACAGTGAGGAGGTTTACACACTAATTACCTTGATGACTGAGCCAACCTGTGCGCACACAATCTTACATGCGCCTCCTCGCACCACAAGCATGCACATACACACACACACACGTGTATTCTCAGAGGCTGACAAAACACATCTTGCAGGCTTTGAAAGTCTCACACAGGCATACAACACAAACATAAAGGTGTGAAGTCTCACTCATAAGCAAATGCATATGCTCCCACACATGCGCTACACACACTCTTGCCCTGAAATGAAAGCTATATTAGGAATGTTTTTTTTTTCTACAGGTTCTTCAGAGCTGCAAGATTCAGGTGGTTAAGTTTATTCCTAGTTCAGTTCCATCATGCCTCTGTTTGATTCACACTGATATGCCAGAAATAACTTCATATTAACTCCCTGTATGAACGTACTCATGTTTGTACAATACACTTGTGTTACATGCACACACATACACAAACACACTCACCCTGCCATGCAAATGAGTGAAGCTCCCATGTCAGTATTGAACTCTAATGGCCCGTGTCAGATTAAGGGGAAGGTTTTTTATGTCGTCCGTCAAACTCAATTAATATTCCATCAGGCATGAATTCATAGGCCACACTGGACCTTAGCCAATTCATCCGTATGTGTCTGTGTCTGTCTGTGTGTGTGTGTGTGTGTGTGAGCTTTCATGTTTGAATGTGTGTTAACATTCAGTGGATATTTGGAATACTTAGTAATCAGTCTTTATTGCAATTGCTCAGCCAAATTACGTAAAGAATGCCCACACACACTGCCATGTACGCATCCATACACAAAAACACGCTTCCTGCTTTGCAAATCAGGTTGGAAAACAACTAAGTAGTACAGAGAGTTTTGTAGAGAAAGCTAAAAGCAAATAAAGCACAAAGGTATTAAACATAGATAAATTAAAGTTGTGTGTAAAAAGGATAAAAGAGACTGCACTGTCAGAAGGATGTTAGAATGGTTGGGGAGTAGAAATATAAAAGCCAAATGATAAGAACATTGATAGGAAGCAGTACAAGTGATAGGGGCAGACAGTGTAAACTGTACAATTAGTAGAATTTAATGACTAAAAGACACCAAAATATGGGATTTGGCAAATGAATAGAGGAGAGGTCGACAAATGAAAGACTTTGAGGTAGAGAAGACAGAGGATGAGAAAGAAAGAGGGAAAAGGGGGTTAGGGAGTGTGGAGGAGTTATGGTTCAATAAAGCCTGCTTGGGGAGATGAGAAGACCTCATAATGAGGTCAAGGACACGCTATTGATCACCACATCGTAAAGCTGACTGGCAAAGACAAGAAGGGATGGAGAAGGAGGCGAGCGGAGTGGAGAGAGTGAGAAGGAGGAACAGAGAAAACAGGGCGAGCTACAGCTGTGAAAAGCTGAGTTGACTACAGGATCAACTGAAGGAAGGAAGGCCAAAGGAGAGAAATAGAAAATAAAATTATCAGGATGAAGGAATGAAAGGGGGCAGCTCTGGCCAGAAGAGAGGTTAGAGGGAAATTGAATTAGATGGAATCACTGCTGAACAGATGAATTCTGTAATAACACACACACGCACACACAGCAACCAGCATGGGGCCTCCAATAGTAGTAATTCTTTGTCTGTCAATCAAGTCCCACCCTGTGGTGCAGGCTAGATTTCTCCGTTCATAAGTAATTCTTGCTCAAGTTTGTTCCTCTCAAGTGTTACCAACACATCTGAGTAGGATCTGAGTCATGCAAAAAAATTCCTGAAGGGATTGTCATTAAATATTGCACAGACATTCATGATGAAGCCTAATGCCTTACTCCACTAGCAGGCTGAAATGTTTGGCTTTTAGTGAAATATTATGACAATTATTGGATTTATTGCTTTGAATTTCTTTACACACATTCATACCACACTTATGATTAACTGTATAACTCTGGTTATTCCTTGAATGTAGCACCATCAGCAGCATTTTAATCTGCGTAATTCTTTTATCACCAAATACTGTAGATGCAAAATCATTTACTTCCCTAGCGGCCTCAACTACACTCAGTCTGTAATTAGCAAATCCTAACATGCTATCACGATGAACTAAGATAGTGAACATGGTAAACATTAACCTGCTTAACATTACTTTGTTGGCACTGACACAAATCTGTAGAGAGTCCCGTCTGACAGAGGTGGAGACGAAATTTATGTCAGAGATAGTGTAGCAGACAAGATGCAGAAAATATGATTTACTATTAAGTCCAAAATAAAACGAATGCTGTGAAAATTAAACTTGTTCAGCGACCTTGTGGGTTTTTCAAATCTTGATGGGTATTCATTTTTTAGGAAAATCTGATGTGTAGCTCTGTGACTCAAATGTAAACTTCACAAACTGGACTTATCATCAATCCCAACTCCTCAACGTCCTGCTATATATTGTTTTTATAATCAAAAGACTGGAGTCTAAACAAGTGTAGGCATTGTTTTTGTTTTTTCATGTCGTCTGATTATTAAACATAATTACATTTGACATCATTATTACGTGAAATAATTGTTGTGTGATTATGAGAACACATTTTGCCATGATGTTGAGTTATTGTTATTCTATGATCCTAGCAAAACTGTTTTGACAGCTAAGAAATGGAGGGATTCATTTGTGATGTTGATATCACTGATCTTAAAAAAAAAAAATTAAACTTATTATCGTGAGATCACAGAATTAAATTTTCTTTCCATTGCGAAAAAACAAAAACTGTCCTCACCCATACCCTCCGTGACTGAGTCTGTCAGTCGTTCATACACCTTCACCCACTTTTCCCTCTCTGGTGCCATTGGCCCCAGTCTGAATCAGTGGAAAGGAGATTGGGCTGCTTCATCTAAGCTAATGCTCTAAAAATACATTGTTGTCTCTGTGGACAGTGAAGATGAAGCCACTGAGATTCCAAGAACTGTTTCTTTTCCATTAGACTCTAATATCTTTTCTTCTTTCTCAGTCTTGCGTGTGTTCATCGTCCCTGCTGTCTGACTTACTTTCTGTCATCCCTCTTTCATCTAATCATTGTTAAGAAATGGCACAAGAAAACAAGTGCCCCGTTAACTTCCCCCTTCTGCTTAATTAATTTTGTTGTGTTCCTCTGTCTTCTTGTCTAGCATGTTCATTAGGTGAAATGTTCAAATGTTTCTTATTCTTTCATTGTTTGTAAGAAAAAGAGGAATTGGTGCAGTTTTGGCTTTTATCGCAGCCGTCCATCAGCTTCCTTCTAGATTATCTTGAGGCAACGTTCTAAACTGAAGTTTTTCTGCCCTAATCTACATCGTTCCTTTGTTCGTTCACTTCCTCTATATATGCCTTGTATTACAAAGCAGATCTAAATTGAAAGGGTCGTAATTTTACAAGCAGATAAATGAATATGACAGGAGATAGGAAGTGATGTTGGATAGAAATTGGCTTCCTGGTGTATACTGATCCCTCCCGGCCAGACAGAGTGATTTAACTCTGTCATATAGTTTCTCAATTTTATTTTTTCCTCTCCAAAGTGAAAACTGACGTACTAACTAGACAGGGGTGATTGGTGAGTTGAAATATCAGCAGGTCTGATGCTCCGTTTGAGTGAACGACGTGATTTGTTACTGAATTGCTACCACTTCCACTGCAGGACTGAGAGATTTGTCACTTCTGGTAGATGGACTGTTGGTTTGTCTTTACATTGGTTGTTGCATTTCAAGCTTTCACAAAGACAGATGTAGTTTTTAATTTATTTTTATTGACAGCCCATTTAACTTCCACATAATGATTATTAGTCTTCCTTGGGTCAAGAAAAAATGATTAAAAAAAAAAAAGCAATTTCAAATCTCACTGTTTCAGCAGAATAAGAAAAAATACACACCAAACATAAACATGAAATAAGTTTCATTATTTAATATGTTAATGATTGAACAATAAACTTTTTAACCTGAAAATAAACAAAAAAGAGTTGAAACGGCAAGAACGAGGCTAATGATATTCTGTCATCCATATTTTTGTCATTGTCAACAAATGTAATGAAAACACCAAAACCAACAACACAGTAATCTCTCTCATCTCTCAGTAGCAGTGGCAGATCAGTACACATTTGGTGAGCTAGTGAGTATCTATACCCATAGCCAAGTTGGATTGACTTGAATTAAATTACACTGCCCGTGTCATTCCTCATGAAAGACCATGGCACCCAATGTAACTGTGTAGCTTCATGACTTTCTAATGTACACTACAGTTGCTGCAGTTCTTTTTGTACCAGATTTGTTGACAATAAGAGCAAAATAGAAAATCTAAACCTTATCTTTAAAGATACATTACTTTTTTAATAGATCACAAATGAAGTGTTTTGAGTGTGGACTTGATATTAACCAGCTGCTACTACTAGGCACCACTCCAGATGAAAAATACTTGTCTCTGGGCAGGCCAGAGGTTTGTAAACATCAGCCTTGTCCGAGCAGCTTTAATCTAAACTGGGATTAAAAGACAACTAAAAACTTTTAAGACCACAGTGATTGGTTGACTATTACCCTGCATTGTAGCACCTAAGCCCATAATCAAGGAGAACACGATTAGATAATCTCAATATGTCTTTGCAGACCCCTGCCCACCAGCCTAATCCCCAGATTTAGAATCTGAGATTAGGAATCCTGAATGATTAATCCCATATTGTGTGTGTATATTCCCTGTAGGGGACCCTTCGCCGGGTGACCTTCTCGGTAGTCAGCCAGCCACAGGATGCTGGTTGCTATGACAGTGGCCTGGAGGATTCGGAGACGCCAAGCAGCAAGAGTTCATCAGGGCCTCGGCTGGGAGCCCTACCACTACCAGAAGAAGGCTATGAGCGAACCACACCAGAGGGCAGTGTGGGGGAGGAGGAGCATGTGGAGAATGGTCAGAGCAATCACACAAACACACACAAACAGCCAATACAATTCACTGAACTCAACCAGAATTGAAGTGAAGAGGCCTCCAGATATATTTATTTAATATTTTGTCTCTCAAGGGCATATGTTCGGTATTTTGTCAAAGGCTTAGACATATTTTGATTGTGTGAACACTCTCAATCACACACACACAGAGACAAACACTTTCACTGAAACCTTGACTTGCAGCAAGGACTCAAGAGTCTTTTCTGGCCTCACATGATGGAGATGTTGAATAAAACAGTTGTCCTGTGTGTGCTGCGCACTATGCGTGTGTGAAGACTTGTGTGTGTCATGTGAAGAGCTTTTTAGAGGAGTTAATGTGTGGTGGTACGTATGTTGTGCCAGAAGCTCATCTGTGACCTTGCCTCAAGTCGACAGTGCTAATCGTTCCTTTCACCAGCAAAGTTGTGCTTTTACCTTTTCTCCTTCGTCAAGGATGGAGAAAGACAAAAAAGGGTTTTTATATTATCTTATTTTTTTGACTCTTTCATCTGTATATGGCCATGCCAGACCTGGAACAGTGACAACAAATCAAGGTCACTTTGACCTTGGTGACTGACTATACTTCTAGGACTTTAAATGTGCTTTCAGTTTAATGCTGCTTTTTTACCAACTTGTGAAATCTTGAGGATTTTGTGGAGTTTAATAGGTTTTTGTCACGGTCAGGTGGAGAGAGGAATTGAACAGAGAATTCATTGTGTTAGCTATAATTATACTGTATAATTATGTGCCTGTTTGGTTTCACATGAATTACTGCTGTTGCTGCAGACAGACAACAAACCTGGAATTAGTATTTAAAATACTACAGAAATAGATCATTTCTTGTGTTTAATTGAAGTTTTGCAGACTTTAGAAAATCAAAAATTGAATTAATTTGTTGTTTTCTGTTGCTCTTTTGATATGCGTGGAATATATTTTACTTTACATTTATCTGTTTCTAACATGACGCCCTGCTCAGGAAAGTAATTTACCTCATATATCATCATTATAATTTCTATCTCTATTTAGCATGGTGTCTGTATTGATTTATAAATGACTGGTTTACTCAGATAATACCATAACATTTGACACTTGACCTTATAGCATCCATCCTCTTGAGGCCTCACTAACCTTTTGAACCGACACTCATGGGATATAATAAGTCAATATATACCTTAATATTTTCCTTGCATAAGAAGTAGTTTAGATTGTTGTACAATTTCTGATAATTGTCTTCTCTATGGCCTCAGTTTCACCCTACATGTAACTTTTTTTCTTTTTTATTTCTTTCCAATAATACCCCTCCCTTATAACCTGTCCCCTGTTTTTTAAAACATTTTCTCATGTCTCCCTCACCCAGTGTTGAACTCTTCTGTTGAACATTTTCTCACTCTTTTTATTTGATTGTCTGTACTCGCGGTGTCCTGGTGGCTGAGTGCAAACTATACAATTACAACATTCCCAGATTGACTTACTGTGTCTCTCTTTTCCCATATTTCATGTCTTTCATGTCTCTACTTAAAATGATTAAATAAAGGCTTTATTGTTTCTCTTTTTTAACTATTATTGTCTTTTTCCCTGTATTCAGATGCCAGACAGCTGCCAGATGTAGCACTGACAGGAAAATGCACCAGGGAGTGTGATGAGTTTGGGCACTCTGACACTTGTTGGATGCCTGTCCGCCCTTCTCCTCGCCAGCGTCAGCGCCACGGCAGTGACCCTCCGCGGCTCTCCACCTTCGCTCCAGGAGACGACAACAACAATCTTCGTGGTAATGAACATGAGAGTGACAGCGAGAGTGCTGGCAGCGCAGGGAGCTCAGAACCTGTTGTGGTTGTCAGCGGAGATGGTCAGAGATTACCCTTAGTCAATGGAGACCCTCTTGGCACCTTGGGTACTGGAGACCGCAACAGGAACATGGGCGATCACAACCGCAACCTTCTGAACCGCAAGATGACTTCAGCGTCCTATGACACGTTTAGCAGCGCAGGATTTGGGAGGCGGCAACAAGAAGAGGAGGGAGGAGAAGGCCAGAACCCACCTGAAGTCATACCACTGACGCGAACAGGAGGAGACTACAAGACCACATCCTGCCTCACATTGTCACGCCGCGAGGTCTACCTGTGACAGTCCTGCAATGAATCAATCATCACCAAACCACTCCCTTTTCTTGAAAAAACATGGAGGGTTAAGACTTTACTGGCAAGTCATCCATTTGGAGGTCCTTTTAAACCTGAGAAGATGTGAAAATGTCAGGAAATATGTTTCCCAAAAGCTATCAAAATTGAAACTTTTAGAGTCTGACTAATATTTATAGGCACTTAAACTTAAGGATGGATCAACTCTTTGAAGAGCTTTGACCATAAGTACTTTCTAAAAGAGTTTTTTTCAACTATTAGTGAAATCTTCCTACAGGCAAAGATCTTATTATGTCTATGTGGAGGAGGACTATTTCATCTCTGCTTCTTTTTACCTGAATACAATGCATGTCTAACTCTCTGCCACAGAGGGATCTGTGTGAAGAAGATGATACTGAGTAAATCCTGATGCTATAAATGCCTCAGTGCTTATAAAAACTTTCACTGTGGCTACTGCGGGTCAGTTTTGGACTCAACTGGTAAACCACTGAGGTCTCGCCCAGTCAAATAGATGAAAAGAATTAACGGGTCTTTGATGAGTTATTTGGATCTAATTTAAACCAAACTTTTTAACGCCTAATCAACTCTACTGTAATACAAGATGGGAATATTAACCAAACAAATTGCTAATCCAGTGAGAATCCTACGTGTATCAAAGTACCAACAAAAGTGTGGTGGTCACTGTACAGTTACATAGTAGAAAAAATGTGCTGATTTCAAAAATCAGGTAAAGCTCTTTAAAAACATAAATGATTCACAACAAACTGCAACAATGTGAAAAAAATAGACTTTTTCTACAGTAATCAAATGTAATAATCAGAATACAAGGATCTCATAGAGCGTCAGTAGTGCCACAGTATTCCGGCGAGTGTGAAAATGTGCATTTATTTTGCCTACACACCCAGTCTGTATGTATATATTGTATGTGTGTATTTGATAAAACCAGTGTTATCTCTCTCCGTTACAGAGTAGACTGGGGTGCTGAGCTCACTACACACCTACTGTATCCTGACAGTGTTCATGTATCATAAACACACACACATACACACAGAGACATTATGCACGCATGCACGCACTTAACACACACAGACCTTAGACTCAGACAGTGCATTTATGAATGTGAACATGCATAAGGCCACAGTTTATGACATGATTCAGTGGCTGTGTAACATAAAGTATATAAAAACTTGCATTAACTTTCATACAGAACGCATTAAGCACACAAACACACACACACACACACACACACACATACATACAGCCTATTCAAACTTTAGTAGAAAGACACAAACATTACAGATGTGCGCAATGCACAATTCATATGCACTATGTGTGTATGTGCTCTTAATCATAATTTTTTAACATATTGACTCACATTGAACTAGCTGTAGCATTTTGCCTGCTGCCTTGCAGCCAGTATTTAAACATAAAACGTATTTAAATAATTACTCATCTCTGACTGATGTGTGGGGCTACATTAAAGGGAATTTCAATGACATCTACTGTATGTATTGATAGACAATGTGGGAATATGAGATATTCTGCATATTGTTAGTAGGACTCATAGAAAAAACCAATGTAAGAAAAAAAGGAAAAGAAAAAAGACTTGCATGAAAGAAAGATAATGCTAACTTTTTTTCTCTCTTTTTTAAACCACATGCCTTTTTGAATACCACGCCTATTTGGATACATCTGTACTAAACGTGTGTGCTCATGGGGAAATGGAGATAATGACGGCAGCAAGGGAGTTAGTATTAGTGGATTAAACTGTTCCTTCTTTATCGTGGAGCAAGTTCGGGCTAACCTTGGGCCTTTCTCTGCATTTCCATGGCCCAGAATTTGCACAAAGGGTGCCACAGGCTGTTACAGAAAGAACGCAATGTAGTGGGAGCACAGCGTTCTGCTGCAACCCTTTTCACCACACAGTGCCAACCTGAACACGCCCTTACTGCTGTGCTGAACCTCACAGATAACAAGACTCCTTCACATTCGTCCTTCCCAGCAGCTACTGCACGACTCCAGACACACTCTGCTGCACTGGGCTGAAGAGTGGGTGTGGATCGAGGCCAGCACATCTTAATTCACATCATCAGTGTGTGGTTCAGTGGTGTGATAGGGATAATAGGGTTAGGTCGTCCCTGTGGTCTTAATGAGTTTCCTTTCTCCTCTCTTCTCCTCCCTTGATCTGCACTGATCTCATTAATGGCTGGATAGGTGAAAGCAACACTACTGGAAAATGCCAGTAAGTGTGCCTCTTCATTTTTTCTGGTTGTTTTGGATCAGATGAGGTGAAAGAGACATGCTTGTTAACGATGTACTGCATTTTAGATCATAGATCCTTGTCAAGCCTGAAGTCAGAAACCAGAGCCCTCAGGTATGATAAGTCAAAGTGTTTAAACTGCTAACTAACTTCTTGTGGTTTTGACCACACACAAACTCACACACTGTTGCTGCTTGACTGTGCCCTCACTGAAACATTGCTTAATGTTTGGAAACAGTATTGTGATTTCTCCTTAAATTTTGAGACATGGGTACATGATTACAGTTTGTATATTTGTATACGCCCCTAACTTTACAACTCTGCAAACAAAACCCTTTAGCTTGTTCTAGGCTACTGATATACTTACTCCCTAAGCCTTCACTATCCCCAAATCCCCCCAAAACATGGCTGTTTACTGAGCTCTGTTACTGATGGACAGTGCTGAGGATTTAACGAAACTCAACGCCTAACATGGAGATACTGTTGATGGAGAGTTCACATTGGAAAGTGATGAATGAGACAGATTGACAAATTAAATGTGTCTCAGTCCATTGGACACCAGGAGAGTGTTGAAGAACTAACATCCAGTTTGTGAGTTTTGGAAAGAGACTCCTGACAGCCCTGTCTCATCAAAGGGGCAGATATCTCTTCAAACTGCTGTTTTATGGCAGTTTCATTAAAGCACCTTTCAAAACCCCTGATCCAGATTTAAGGGAACTTACTGTACATTAATCTGTGTGGATGTGTTTCTTTTTTTTATACTGCACGTTTAAACATGAATATGTTTCAGTCTACTGCAAAACATAGAGGGGAGTCAGACAGAGAAGAGCGTGACGTCTGAGATCAATCAACCACTAATTGTGACATTTTTTAAAACAGACACTTGAGCGGACATCATGTACCTGTCATCCCCCTTGTGCTGTTATCCTTATAGCCATGTACAGATAAAACTACACTGTAGAAAAGGCAACTGGAATCCATAACAGACAATGGCATGCTTAACATCTTCAAATCTGCACTTGAGAAAAAACAAGAAAAAAAAAGTTATTTTTATTTTCTCTTCTTTGTTTTGTTTTCTTATGGGGCTGGCTCTGTTTTTTGCTGCTCCGTTCCTGTAATTACATAATGAACTAATTGCATTTGCTATGACAAGAAAGAAGAGGAGCTGTCGAAGAATGGTTTGGTATGAAGACGAATCATGTAAAAGTTTGACTTTGACATTAAAAACTTTCAAACGTGTTTGTCTGTTTACTTTTTGAGGGACATATTTCACTTAGTAACTGTGAGATAGTTTGGGACACAAAGAAAGTATTAATTAATATTTTCTTCAAGGATATCAGTTTGAGTTGACCATAATAAGTCCACAGTATTATGTCTTTCCAAAGAGGTATAAAGTGTTGATATTATTTATATCTAATTTACTGTATATCATCTTTATAACCTTATAAACTGTTTAGAGTAGCTTTAGTATTAGTAAATAACTTACTAATCCATTATAAGATATTACAGGTTGTAGAAAATTGTCCTCCAGCATGAAATTTGCTTGAGTGAATATTTATATTTATGTTTAGTAATATTTTATATTTTTCAGTTTTCAGCTACCTTTTAATTCTTCTGAGAAATTCTTCCATGCGACCTTGTTAGCTTTTAGCCTGTGAAAAAAGACTGCAGGACTTTTGGACCAAAATTAATTTATGTTAATCTAGATTTCGCTGATGACTAAAAATATTAGAAAGTAAGAAACTTTTTTCACACTTAAAACTTAACTGCAGGTATATTTGTTCGTATTAATAGCTTATATCTGGTCTCTGAACATCACTAAATGGTGTACTAACTGTTAACTAAGCCTTTAAGGCTTTCACATTTTAATTGTATCAAATCAGTTGACAGTTGAAAAAACGATCTCAAATCTCAGGAGCTTTGGACTGTTTATGTTCAAATTTCATGATAGCTAAGCTTACCTTATCTATCAATGAAGACAATGTGGTGAATTCAAAAGCTCCAGACCAAGTGAGTGACTGGAGACTGTTTAGCCATATTTCCATTCCAAGGTCAAGGACAAGCTGTCAAGCTTCATTTTTAACCGTTTTCACGTGCAACGAACAAAACCAAAATCCTTCCATTTAGAAGAATGACACATTGATGCTTTTATTTTACTGGGCAATGTCAATTGGCTGACACCAGAATATTTCTAGAAAATCACTAAAATGTAGGACATCCATCAACTTAATCTCTGAAAGGTGAATTCTCTGAACTGATTCCTGCTGCAAGAAAAGTTTTAAAATGCAGAGGGCAATTTGGTCTTAGACTTATCAGAAAAATGCTTCAGAGGTGTTAACTGCTGCAAAGATTAGTGTGAAGGACTCAAAATGTCAAAAACGTCCTGCAATCTGTATTTAATCTTCTCCAGTATTCAACACTGACACCATGTGGTCAAGAATCAGTATTACCCAATGTTATGAACCGTTGTCCTTTGTTCCAAATTCATTTTGGTCATGATGAAGGACAGTTTAATTTGCCTATTGTGCTTATTCTGTTGTAAAAGATTGAAAAGAGGTTCATTGTGGCAAAGTCTGGACAATTCTTATGTTAGAATGTAAGTTCATACTCACAGTTTTTGTCATGTTAGATATAAAAATGGATAATAGGCAGATAATAGATTTTCTGTGGATGTAATTCAGTATAAATCAGAGAAAAAATGAAGTCTGTGGCTTAGCAAGTGGCTTGTATGCATACACCGTGTACAGATAGGCTAAAGAATGGGGTAACTTTTCAGACAATTTCAATATAAATCTATGTTAATCATTCATTACTGTATGTGCTGCAAAATCACCAGCACAGATAACACCAGCAAATCAATCTCATTTTCCATTTTAACAGGTCAGAAAGTTGGTCTGCACGCTACACTTGTCACATGCCCATCACTTAATGCAGATCCACTCCAGCCTACTAATTTGATTCTTCAAACAATTACAGCTTAATATTCATATCACAGGTTGAATGAATTATGCTGTTTGAGGAAAGGATTGAAACAGTTTCTCTGTTAATTGTGTTTTTCTAGACTGATGGCTTATAACAATCACACATTTGATTTATGGTTTAGTTGAAATGTCAATTCATGGAAGCCATCTCATTTTGTGTCCTCATTATCTGCAATTAGTATAATCACTTGTATTATAATGACAGCACAAGTCATATCAAATAAAAATCTGTTTTCAAAAAAAAAAAAAAAAAAAAGAATTACTGACCAGAGTTTTAAGTCTTCAGGAAAGAACAGTCTCAACGTTACTATGCCCTGAGGACCACTTGTTCTGGAGTCTGCAATAAGGTCATAAAAACACACATAAAAGAAAAATCATTAAACCACACAGTAAAAGGTATTGGTGATCTTCCCTGAAATATCATATCAATCAACTCATACTCTTAAGTCATCTTACATAATGGGTGACCGTAAATCACATTGTTTCACCAAATAAATGGACAAGGAGTTATCTGCACTGCAAAAAAAGACAATGGTTTCTTTCAAATCTTAATTCAATTCCAGCGGAAACCCAGTGGATGTGTATTTTATTGATTTTATAAAGATGGAGAAAAAAGTAACGAGGGAGGTGTCTGATGAAGTAAACCCAAGAATATTAACCTCCTCACAAGCTGTCCAGTATATCAAATGGTCTTTAGAGCTGTCAGATACTTTGAGCAGCTTAAGCAGATTCTGTTTTTTCTGAGTGAAAGAGAGCTGAAGTGAATTGAATTTGAATTACCTTAACATACACAGAGAAAGAACCTTGGGCTCATGGCTTCAAAGTGAAAAGACATAACCATGTAATATGCTGAAATTCCCCCATCTTACTCATTTGCGCTTATCCTGTCAGGAAGAAATGTTTTCTGATGTCCAGTCTATAACAGTGCTGCAATCCTACAACACCAAAGAAACATGCAGCATCAGTATAGTGGAGCATAAAGCACTGCAGGTGTGATAAATTGTGTCAGAGTGCTGTGTTCCTGTGTTCACGAAAGCCTTGCAGCAGAGCTGTAAACATTCTTTCTTGCTGATATGCCAGGTGGTTGATGTGAGATTTGATCCTCCCTGTGTTCCTCCGTAGGCTGTCATTTATGTCTCTTCATCTTTTCATGGTCACATCAGCCTGAACTCATCAAAGCTGTGCCATCAGCATTCTTGGTAGAATAGCAGGGAATTACACATATACAACACGATTTTATGTAAAAGCATATCCTCTATCAGATTGAGAAACGTACATCAATCAGGCACAACACTAAATGTGCCTGGTGGTTTTAATATTGTGGTGGACAGAGGTCAACATATGGGTACTCTGACCGCTCTGAGGCTATTCAGTCACATACACAACAAGCTGCAATGACCTTTGTGATCTGACATCCTGTCAAAGGGTGAAGTTTCCAGTTCATTCAGATTTTGATTTTGAAACATTAAGACTAAATATAAGCACGACATTAAATGTTTACATTCAAACAAAAGCAACAAATGGTGCAGAAGTGAATGATGAAAAATGATGGTTGTGTAATGAGGTTTTAGTGGGAAAATTTGCAGTGCAGTATTTGTTTAGATGCAGAACAGCGGGTACTGTTGTTTAGGGAGATAAAATAGAAGCAGCTAAATTCTATCTATTGGTGTTTATAATTTGAATAAACTCATTTATATGCTGTCTTTCCAAAGGATAATTAAAAACTGAAATGATTTAATTACTTTTTATTTAAGCATTAAAGTCAATCCAAAATTGAATGAGGATGTGCTCTTTGTCAACAGAGCAATGAAATCAATCCATATTATTGTATGTGCATAGTTTTTATGTAATGTTCTTGGGATTTTGATACAACAAAACTTTAATGCACACTAGAAGTTAGTTTATCCAAACAAATTTTTTGATTTATAGAATAATAATTACATGCTACAAATCTACAGGCTAGTTTCATTTAACAGGTAACACTGAGAAATGTAAATGTAGAATTGAAATACTATCTTAAAAACATATACTGTAAAGCTATTAGAAGGAATTATACTTTTATTTACCTTAGCTCTTGTGTGATTTGTCTACAAATTTGTTGTAGACAACTGACAGCTCTAAGCTGTAGTGATTTGTGGCTAGTCACTAGACACCAGACTGCAATTTTAACAGATGTAATTATGTATTTATATGTATTAGTACACTTTACAAATAATATAGTAATATTATAGGTTTAGTGACAGTAGTGTTGCATTCAGGGGCTAGAAAATTATATTTTATATATTTAAAATTACCTTGGTTTTCTATAATGTCATAGGAGAATAAAAATAAAACTTGAATGAACTTTTACCTTAAGAGCAGTTGGTGAGAGCCTCACCGTGTTATGTGAAGTCCAGATTCACCTAGGCTGGAGCAAGGGTGTCAGATTTTGTAAACAGCTGAACAGTCATCTAAGCTTGTCTCAAGAATGGGCTAGTAACCAAGCTAAACAAGGACACCAGCTGGACAAAATGTAGTGTTACAGTGTGACTATCACACAGTGTCTTTTGATTACACAGATAGGCAGATAGAAAATACTTGCACAGTAACTGGATGTAACTCAGATACAGTGGTAGAACATCACAGCTAGTTCAGTAATTTCCTTGGATTTAGGAACTAACAGTAACCTGTACCTTTCAAGGGTAATCTCAGCCTTGTTATGGCCCCTGTTTAGACACAACACACATAGCTGATGTTTCCAGTTATGATATTTCATAACCTACTGCAGAAAATGGAAAACTAAGCATAATTTCAATGTCCCTTTAGTTTGTTCCCAGAGCAGATGGCAGCAGCATCATGCAGGTTACTGTGAAGGTGATGTTGTCTGGGATCAGGTTGTCCAGATACATTCTCTATGTTAAACATATAAAATATTTAAAGCTATGAGACTCACTGGGAAGACCATAAAAATATTAAGACGTGAACTGCTCTGCTTTGTATTTGACTGTGTTTTTGTAGCACTTTGCCAAGTTAGAACACCACTATCTGCTACACAACAAACATTGTTATGTATTTCTAATTGTGTAAAATGTAATTCTTTCTTTATGACCATATAGAACAGAGAAAAATGCTCCAGTCAAGACCTGGACTGCATTTGAGGATAATTCTAGATATACATTAAAGTCAGGATAGAAATGACTTATTATGCACCATTTGCAACACAATGTAGAGAATCTTTCAGAAACAACAATAACCTCAATTGTGATACAGTTTAAGAAGAGAACATTTTGATGTGATACCTCTCATGGTATTTATGCCATTGACACATGAGGATTGTAAATTAAAAAATATCTTCTTTTTTTTTTAAACAAGTGACACCAATCTCCACCTAATGAAATGTGAAAATTACCCAATTGATGTAAATTAGCTGCTTTTTATCATGGACTGCAGTAAAAATAGTACACAGATATACACAGTATACAATAAATTAACAGGGTATAATTAATTATATGCAGTTTTATGCCACTGGAAATGAACACATTTTCAAGGTGATAACAAGCTGACAGCTAATAGCTAAATTCCACTTAAGCCACTTACAGAATGTAATTATTATTGCATTCAATATAGTTTGCATGTGAGATTTCTATGTTGTGTTCCTTGTGTACAAGTGAAAATTTTTCATTATGGAAGTCATATAAAAAAACATACTTCAATTTCTCTGAGGTGTGGACTTGCAGAGCAAGTTGTATTTCAGCAGTTAGTCTTTTACAGATATTTATATGTACAGTGCTGTGAAAAAGTATTTGGCCCCTTCCTGATTTTTTTTTTTTTTCTTTTGCATATTTGTCACACTTAAATTATTTAGATAATCAAACTAATTTCAATATTACGTAAATGTAACCCGGGTAAATAAAAAATGCAGTTTTTAAATGATGACTTCATTTATTATTAAAAACCTGTCCAAACCTGCTTGGTCCTGCGTGAAAAAGTAACCCACGTTCCACATACTGTATGTGCCTGCAAGATGTCAAGGCTAACACAACAAAGTCCTCATTTGCATTTAAGAAAAAAAACAGTATTATTACAGGAGTGCAGGTACCTCATCAATGTTATGTAAAGTTATGTAAATCAGCTAAGTTTGATATGGAGACAATTAACACTCACGGTAGGATTCAATCTATACAATTGTCACTCTTCTGTTCTCATTATCATCACAAACTGGTTAATATTTTTAACACTAGTTTTTTATTTTTTCATTGATTCCTGGTAATTGATCAGATAAGATTCAAGACATGACATTCAGCCAGAAAAATCTGAATAGTCCTTGTTGTCCCAGTCACCTTCAAAACGGTGCACGGCTTACACACACAATGACTCAGTGTTGTCCTAAATGCAGAACTCGCAGTCCAATCCGACATAACTCACAGGCACAAATTACTTGTACCAAAGAAATTTAGTAGACAAAGAAGTGGCGTAGCATGAAAATTATTGGAACTATCTGAATCACAATAAGAATCAGAGGCACATATAAAAAGTGAAGAAGCATGTCATGTGTTAAACTCTCTTTTTTACCATTGTTTTTGACAACAGTCAAGTCTTTATTAATCATTAGTGGTTCCATTGGAGACACCAGACAACAGCAACAAAAGCAAAGCGGCACTGAATCACTAAATGTATCATGAAAACATCCAGGTATCAATAAAATAAATAAAACAGCTCAAAAAGATTGAGTAGAGATTGAGAAGAGTAGTGGTGGGAGCTGAAGCCCTTTTACAGCAATGAGCTGAGCATGTCATTACAACAAAGATCTATTTTTGCAATGAGTGATTGGCAGAAAACTATAGCTAATACATCAAGTGTTCACTGTGAAATTCTATTATGTAAGTGCAGTATCTAAAAATTCAGATAAAAGGTGCTTTTATATTACTTTCAACTGCTCATCTACTTTCACACTTTACAGGAGAGTATTGATACATTTGCATATAGTATCTGATTGCAGAGAGGAAGTTTCATTGCTTGTATTGAAGTTCACAGTAATGTTAAAATTAATGAATGCTTTTTTCAACCTGGTAACACCTGGCTCTAAGCACAGTGAATGTCGTTATGTGTTAAAAGCATACATTTACTGTTGTAAGAATATGTTTGTGCTGTTATATACAAATGTGCCTTGAGTACAATTTAAGTGTTCCTGCAATGTAACAATAAATAAATCACAAGTAGTGCAACATCCAAAGACGCATCCATGCAATATGTATAACTGATTCACTTGAAACAAATATTGCTAATATGTGGAAAACCAGATGCAAGAGAAATCTGTTAACTCTACAGCTGTCCACCAGATGGAATGAAAGGAGCACCATGTCTGAGCAGACCCACACATTAAAATGTGGGGTGTGAGGAAGATTAAGGAAGAAGTCATGCTCACAGGAAAGGAAAGAACATTATTACATAACACCGGCGTCACATTTAAGTGCTTGGAGGGGGCCCAACATATGTGTGTGTGTGTGTGTGTGTGTGTGTGTGCGTGTGTGTGTGTGTGTGCGTGTGTGTGTGCGTGTGTCTGTGCGAGTGCCCCAATCATGAGTCTGTGACTATTTTCATAATTCTGAATGGTTAAGTAAATCACACTCTTCTTTTTCTGGGTGTATAAATGTGCTTCTTCTCAGTGACCATGGATTCAAGGCAAACTGATAAAATCATAAAGGTCTAAAAAGAGTGATGTCACAATTGTACTAAAAAATACAAAGGTATTCATTCATTCCAGTTTACTCGCACTCTCATACATATACACTCACACACAGTCAAGAGATGAAACCCCACAACAACCACTCTGTGCACAGTCAAGTGTTCAACCAAGGCTGGTGATGTTGGAGCGTCCACCGGGTGGAGCTACAATACGGTGGCCAGACCGACGTGGGATGTTGTCATCAATCTGTGCCCCTGATAAATAAAGCCAAAAATCAAATACTGCATGTGTTTAATTCATTATTACCAATCTAGCAGAATGTAATCTGGATATTTATGATCAAATCTAAAATACAAAAAAACATCGAAGGAATCACTAACCTAAATAACTTAATAAAATCAGTGTTTCTTCTACCTGATAGGCTGAAGTTGGACTGATGAAGGTTGCGTATTGGTGGTGGTTGGTGAGAGGTGGGTGAAGTTTTAGCTGATGGCGCAGGAGTAATATATTTGGGGGTAGGAGCAACATCATACACAGGGCCATCATAGATTCCACGAGTAACACCCTGCTTGCCTTTCACCTGGACAGAAATCACAAAGACAAAGCAAATTTTTTAGTTTTGGTCTGCAATCCACTGTAGAAACTGCTGTGAAATATAGGTTGTAAAATCATCAGCATGGGTGGACAGCACCTTACCTATGTTGTTAAACTCCTGCATAGCCTCAAACTCTTACTGCTTTTATGATGTGATTTTCTATGTGTTAATGTATTTTCATATGTTCCAGAAAAAGTATTAATTGTTCACATGATTAAATGTCCTAGTTACTTTGTTCCTATTGTCTAATATGTCTCCATCTTTGAAAAAAAAGGCTGATGAACTTCATCAAAGAGGCCTGTAGAATGTCGCCAGTAAGTGACAAATATGCATTTCGTAGAGTGTTAAGTGTAGAAATAGGGACATTAACACTGGATGTTAACAGTTACATGTCACATTTAATACTGCTACAGAAATATTATTAAATCATCCATGTTCTCTACCTGGTTCCTAAACTTAACACGCTGGTATGCATAGTCTGGGAAGGGCTTGCGTGGAATAAATCGACCAGTGCCCTGCTGAGCCTGCAGTTTGCCTTCCTCATAAACCACACGACCTTGACTCAACACCAGCGCAGGACCTCCATGGCACTCCAGACCCTCAAAGATGTTGTATTCAGAAGCCTATGCAGAGAGGTATACAATACACATGACAAAGAAAGTTAGAAATACAGAAGAAGAGGGACAAAGGAGAGCTTTTTCATTTCCCCCCACGATTTAGAGGACCCATTGCACTATTGCAATAAAGTGTATGAAAGGGCTTAATGCATGCAGCAAAACGCAGGCATTGAGAAGATGGGGCTCGTTGCAACAATGTCTATACAGGGGGATGGGTAGCACAGAATGGGTGAGGGGTGAAGAGGGATTATAACCTAAATCCTGTCTGGATTAGAGCCTTTGAGAGTGGCAGAGCAGACTGAATACATTTACCAGTGTCTAATCTTCACTGCATTGTGTCACATTGCTCAAGGCAAATTTTGTCCTCTGAGGCCTGTCTCTTGAGTTCAAATGCATCATTTAATTTTAACATGCAAAGGGTCAATTCATTCAAATAACAAAAAAAATAATTAGTTCTCATTTACCTGTGTGTTGCCTTACTGTGCATATACTATTGCAAATTGTTTTGGTTTCATTTGTCGACATTTATATATGAGTCATTTAGATTCTTTCTGTAACCCTCTGTAAAAGGGGGTGAATAGAATTTCATTTGTAGTGCTTAAAAGATTAAAAACAGAGTCCTTATTAAAACAGCAATGTGCTGATTATCCTCAGACCTTTTACTTTGAAATTTGTAGTTGCTCAAATCTGAGTTGATTTAAATCTCATAATCTAATATTTATTCGTCTAATACTCACTTGTCAATTATGAATTCAATATTCTTTAAAGATATAACCTCAATAAATATTATATATGTGTCTATAACATAATGCATGCATATTCTTCTGATCCCACTGCACCCATGCAATTTCACATCACACTGCAGACAGCAATGCCAGGCTTGACACAATATCACAGCTTAAAAGTACATTTCAAATTTCTCTTCACCTCCTGTGGTCTTTCTCTAAGATTTAATCCTATTTCACACTCTGCTGTCTGCCCTATGAAACATTCCTTGCTCCATCCACCTTGTTCTTTATTGCTTCTGATGCACCTATCTTCCCCTTTCTCTCATCCTCTTTCCTTTCTGGCTTCCCTATCTTCTTTTGCTCTCACCGACTCCTGTTGCTTGGCAGTGATGGTTTTGACACTATCAGGATCCCAGATGACAATGTCAGCATCAGAGCCCACTGTTATCCGGCCTTTACGCGGGTACAGATTGAAGATCTTAGCAGCATTCGTAGATGTGACTGCCACAAACTGATTCTCATCCATTTTCCCCATGGCCTAAGAAATAGATAAATGGTTGTTTAAAGTGGTAGACAAAAGTTACTCTCTCAGGTACACAGAACACACACACACACACACACACACACACAAATATATGCACATCCCCACTGCTCACCACAGCTTTGTCCCAGACGAAACCCATTCTCTCCTCCACTCCATTGGTTCCCTCTGGGATGAGTGTGAAGTCATCTTTACCAATTGCTTTCTGGGAAGTGCTGTAAGCACAGTGAGCACTGCCCACCACCTGGAGGTCCCCACTATATCAAGGCAACAAAATATAACTTAAAATAATCAGCATACACTGCATTAACTTAACATTGCATTGATTGGGGTGCTAAATAACATAGTAATGTCTTGAACTATTTGATACAGTCCTTGTGATCTAGTGGCCATTTAAATTATATTTGCCTTTAAAATAAAATTGGGACAATATTCACACAGTTTTATGATAAACACAGGGACCGATATTTCCACATTTATCCACCAGATGTCCTCAGTGTGTATGTGAGTTAAAGTACAAGTCATGTTTGCAGAAAAAAACAGCCAGCTGATTCAGTCAGAGTGGTGCAACACAGCTGCAGTACCAGTGCCTAAAGTATTAACAACATCATAAAAAATAAAACAACATACACTGAGTTATTAAAAAGCCATCAACACATACTGTAAACTTACTTTATCTCTAACTATACAAGTGGCAAAATTTAACTGATGAAGAGCACATCAAAGATATTTTTCATAATTTCCCATCTAATGGCTTATATTCATTTGTTAATTACAGTGATTATTTCATGATAGTGACCTTTGAAATAGCTGTATCACTGCCAAGAGAGTGCTTATTTTGGAAATGAAGGGTCTTACTGAAAGGTGAGAAAAAGTGATGCTCTTTTGTTTGCGCCCTTGAAAAAGAAACTAAATACACCGTGTCGCTTCAGCCAAAGCTCAGCAACAGCGCTATCACCCCACCAGCATGACAGCACAGACCCGCCTTAAGAAGGAGTTGCAGACGAAGGGTGGAGGAGCAAAAAGGAAGAGTGAAGAGGAAGGAGGCACTTGGTAGCCAAGGCAACAGATGATGAAGGGTTCTAGTTCCTGTGCTATTTATGGAATCGAGGACAGTCAAAAGTGTACAGCAGGATGTTCCGTGCATTTTTGCCTGTGCGTAAAATATGAACTAGGGTAGATTTGATGCATTTTATTTTTCTTTGTGAAGCACATGATTTACAAGTTAACCTAACATTATCATGTACTTACTATTAAGATGTACTCTATACTATGTATAGTTACTTCTAAATTATTTTTAATTATTTATTATTGTCTCTCAAATCTTTCTTTCTGCCCTTTTCTTCCCCTTCCCATTCATCTTCTCTCCATCTGTTCTTTTTCACTGAAGCTGGTCTGGCAATATGAATTACATTAGCAGCTGTTTGTGACATGAATACCAAACAAATATCTAAGAGCAAACAGGGACAGATAGATCCATGCAGGTGTCTCATTTGGTGTCATCCAGCTCATTTGCATTTCACTTTGTGCAGAGGTTATAGCACTTTGTTTGGCCTCACTCTGCCTCAATTAGAAAGGTCTCTGTATGGTCCAATGTAAAATATCCTCTAGGCTACATATTTTGTCACTTTTTTATGGTCTTTAGTGTACCATGTGCATCCATTTATGAATGGATGAAAATTCTTAGGACATACCAAGACAGCAGCGTGTGGAGATGATCTGGAGTTGTGGGATCAGGACTCAAAGGTGGAGAGGTCACATAAGCAGCCGCTTTGGCCCAGTTCTTGCTCCAATAGTGAGAACCATCAGTGGCCAGGCTAGCTGTAATTGGCTCCCCAAAAACTACAGAACCTGTAAAAGATAGGACAAGACAGTTCAGGATGTGAACACAGCATGTCAATAAACACCGGAAGAGTCGCTAAACTAGAATCAAATGCATGATATGGTGCAAACCTAGTGAGAAAAAAAGTAAGACAGTTACAGAAAAGAAAGAAGCTGACCTTTCCTCCGGGCCTGGGTGATTGTGTCAGCTGCACTCTTGCTCATCACCTTCGTGATGTAGACAGGACAATTCACACGGTTACCAAGAGTAATGGCACGAAACACTGCCTCAGCCTCCAGCTGCATAGAATGGAAGAAAGGTGTTAAGATGTACACAATGATGGATGATTAGCAGATGAACAGAGAGATTGTATGAAAATGACCTCTTCAGGACGACTCAGAGGATGGCCTTCAGGCCCGGTGATTCCCATTCCAAGGATTTTTCTCTGTTCCTAAACACAAATGAAACTGTTTTATACACAACAATAGCTGTCAGCATTACATGCAGTATGTGCATGTAAAGTCATGTTACACCCACAAAACTCACATTTTAGTGCATTTGCTGGTATCTTATGACTGTAAAATCAAAATCTCTTGGTTTGTCATGTTGTCTAAGAAAATAAAGTGTGCATTGTTATCCTAGAATACCAGTACATGGAGGGGGGCTTGTGCTGGTCTCAGTTAATGAGCTTCTGACAGCGCTGTCTGGAGAAAAGCAACATTAAAATGAAAACCAGTCACGCACCCTTTGCTTGGTTTCATTTGTTCTGAAAGAGGTTGGTGCTTCTAACGTTTTTTCATCATCCTTCTCTCTATTTCCATTACAGTAAGTATCATTCATCAGCTCTCCCATTATAATTCTTTACCCTCATTTATCTATCTCATTTTATACATCACAGTTTTTGCCTTAATTGTCTCCTTAATCTGGACTATCATCTTCATGACCATGACTACCACTTTTCATCACTGCTGTCAGTATTATCAGCACCTTCACCATCTTAATCACCATTACATTGTCATCATTAGTATAATAACAGTAAGGGTGGCCTAAGATAAACCTGTCATCCTCAGCTGCTGCAGCAGCAGCAGCATTAATCCTCTCTCTCTCTGAGGGTTGGGACGTTACATAACAAGAATATCTTTCAACTGCAGTGAAGGTTGCAGATACCTATAAAGGTAGAAGACTGGTCGTTATTAATTCCTACACCACAGTAAACTGCTGAGTCTTGAGGCTAAGTAGATATGCTGATTGGTAGTGATAAGATGGGTCACCAGTTGTAAATACGGGACAAAAGTAGAGGTTGTGTTGCACTTACCTGAGCAATCAGATCTCCATTTTCAGCATGAACTAACACAACAGCACCAAGCTGCTTCAAGAAGGAGATAGCCTCATAGAGCTAAAAGTGAGAGACGAGTCCAAAGAACAAAAAAGAAATTAAATAACATTTCTACATGGGGAAATTAGTGCAGAATTAGTGATTATGAAACATACCTGAGAATCTGTCATCTGGTATAAATCCTTATAAGCCATGAACACTTGGAACGAGTTGATACCTGACAACAGTGAAAATAAAGAATGTATTCATGACAAGAAGGTGAAACGAGAAGGTGAAAGAGAAATTCAGAAGCAAAGACTGGTCAAACATATGACACATCCTGTAAGTGTATCTTAAAATGTAATAAAGTTGAGCTCAAGCAAAACCTTCAGTTGCAGAAAATAACCTTAGATGCTGAATATGGAGAACATGTTAATGTCTAGCATCTGAGCCAAGAATAACAACTCTACTTTTTTTAAAGGAAACTCTAACCGCCTTAGTGCTCATATTGCAATATTTTGTAGTTGCCCCAAAAGAAACACGATTTTTTACTTAAAACAGATTACAAGCTAAATTTATAAACTGCCACCATGACTGTGTTGTAAAGAGAACAATGGCTTTCTGCTGTCCCTACACTATAAGAGGATTCAGCACTTGGCCAAATTGTTTCTAAATCTGTCCCTATTGTTCTTGTGAAATTGATCCAAAATGGGGATGAACATGCAACTAATAAACAAATTACAGCAATGACTACAATGTTAAAATATGATAGAAAAAAATAAAAAATGACACACCTTTTTCTTGCACCAGCAACTCCAACTCATCTTTAACAGTTTCGTTCCACTGGGGGATATCCACATGCAGGGAGTAGTCACAGCATGCCTTCTTATCTGCAGCCTCCTGCCAGTGCTCAAACGCTTCCAGCAGGCTGTCCCCAGGCTGGGGGGCCACGTGGTCGACTGAGAGGTGAGAGGGGTCAATGATTAAAATGGAAGAATGTGTCCATCTGGAGGTACTGTGTTAATGTGTGGTCACAGACGTATGCTGCATGTATCTAGGGATCCATACTCACTGATCATAGTAGTGCCTCCAGCAAGTGCAGCCTTGGTGCCCTGGAGGAAATCATCAACAGGCTCTGTGCCCAGATAGGGCTTCATCAGGCAGGTGTTGACATCTATACCCCCTGGTATCACCATGCGGCCATTGGCCTCAATCACCTTGACACCCCCCGGAACAACCAGATTCTCCCCCACCTGCCTGTAAAAGATTAGGATGATGTAGAAATAAAAGGGTTGTGAATGAAAAGCAGGAGTGTTGAGATGATGGGAAAGGATATATGGATAAAATGGGGTTGTGGAGAATGAGAAGTTAGAAAAGGTCATAAAAAGAATAAGGAAGTGAAATCATCATGGAAATTAATTGTCTGCAATTATTTGTTATAATTAGCTCCTTATATACACACTTGATGAGACCATCCTCGATGTAGACATCTGCATACAGACTCTGGTCGTCATTGACCACCCGCCCCCCTTTGATCAACAGCCTCTCACTCTGCAGGAGAGCAGTACAGAGAGAGAGAGAAAGAGCAGGAGGGGTTGAATTCAATCCTGACATTTTGATATATTGCACAATCCGTTATGTAATCCATGACCTTATAACAATATTATGACACAGTGTAGAGGATGAGGGTGGAAAAAAATGTATAGCTACAAAACTGCTGTGCATAGAAGGAGTCTCAGAACAACTAAATGTTTCATTAGCATTTACTGTGCACGATCTGATTAACAATACATAGAATACTGAATATTTAGAAGCACAGTGGAAAAATAAGTGCATTTTTGTCTGACTACTACATGTCCACACCCTCTACCAGTATGGAGGGTGCCTGGCAACAGCATTGGAAGATGTTTTGTCTCCATGGTAACCAGTGATCATCTATGGTTCGAGGTGACGGCAGCTGACAGCTCTGCTGAATTGTCAGCATCTATAGCCAATAAGCATGCTTACAAAAGAAAAATCTGAATACAGTCGGATTTTGTGGCTTTTTTGACACCGTGATGAATTTCAATGCTTATCTGTGTATTAAAGTTCTGCTGCCCGGCATTTGATCAAAGATGAAGCTCTCTGCAGGATATGTGCTTTCCCATGGGCTAGCTGAAAACGGCATATTTGCACAAATCCTGCCTCACACCTCTGTACTGTTTTACGAAAGTCACGCCAGCCGAGTTAATCCCTCTGACAAGCGGCGAGATTATTCAACACTGTCCAGGACCGGGCGAGGACAGGCGCTTGATTTGACGCACGGGCACAAGGAGCCGTCACCTCTCTGTCTTGGGTTTGCTGTTTCAATTGAGAGAAACAGTAGAGGAGCCTTCTGTTCTTTGCCGCTTCACTAAGAATTTAATCCCCTCTGTGCCAGCATTGGCAGCAAGCATACAAGCGCATAGAGTTTCTCCGGCCAACGCCGCTGACCAGGCCGGGTCTCTTACCGTCAGATGGGGGATGTTGTTCTTCCCCTGGTAACTGATCCCAGATATGCTCATTCTGTCGTCTCCCCCCCGGGCAGTCAACTCAGAAGCGGGATAGGATGACTCCAGCGCCCTACGCTACACTCCTGCGCCCCTTTGTTTCCACGAAATGTGTTAGTTTTTGTTTCCGTGTGTGTGTGTGAGAGAGAGCGATGAATCCGCCGCCGTACGGCTGCGTCACGCTGCGTGGAGCGCGCACAGTGAAAGACAGGTGACGATCCTGTGCGTGCGCGCGTGGGATGAGCCTGACAGGTGGCGTTCACGGCACCGAGAAAGACGATCACGAGCGCCCTCACACCCCCTAATGCACGAGCATAGACAAACAGCTCACGTGAGAACACAACAACAATACACTGTCTGTCGCTGTCCAATTCAGCACCACGCGCTTAGCAGCGCCTAAAGTACAGTGCGTCTCATTTGCATATTTTTGCATATTTTTAAAGATTTATTTTGAGCTACTTAGACATTCAACGAAATTGGCCAAACTGCAATGCAGCACCAAAGTTCGTCCTTTATACAAACTAAAGCTCTTCAGTCTTAGAACAACTCGTGCTGGTTTGCTTATGAAATATATGAGGTGATATTTTTCGTTTTCCAAAACGGGGCGCAACAACATTTTTCCTACTAAAATTTAATTATTAAAATATTCATAGGCTACGTTCGGCCAATAAAAATAACAGTCGTTGTTCTCTCTATATAACTGGGCCAATAGTTTTTCATCACCTCTCGGGCCCTGTGCTGCACATTCATAAACAGCCATCAACACTTCAACCAAAAGGCCAGACAGTGAGAAAAGCCCCCAAGAATTAAAGTCGGCTGTCTTACCCTCCCGTCTGGGCTTTCCTTCCCTGATGAATTTAGGACCTCAGAACCGATGCGAGCCTCGTCGCTGCCCACCGGCGTGTTGGTCAGTGACTCCGCCCGGGTTTCGCTGGGCGTCTTACCGAACGGCTCACCCGTATCCAAAAGTCTCTCCCGGCTCCCGCTTCTCGGGGTGCGGCTCCCTTTCCTCCCCACCGCGTAGTTGTCGAAGTCTATGGTCTTGCTCTCAAATGCCCCCTCCACGGAGCTGAACATCCCGTACGTTTTCCTCTGGTTCGGCCCGGTGGTGATCGGTCCCGCCAGGTAAACAGGTAGCTCATCCTCCCTGTTCCACTGTCTTCTACAGTCAGACATTGTGGCTTCCACGGAAGACGCAGACTTCTCCTAATCTGAAATGATGGAGACAGCAGCCTCGCTTGTTTTACGTCTAACCGGGTCACAGTCCCGCCTCTCGGGCAAGCGCACTCATTCGATGATGTGAACTGTGAAAAGCAGCTCTCTCCGGGCTACCTAAGAATCCCTCTCATACACACACACACACACACATTAAACAGTGAAATGATGCAGTGCTCCAGTTTTTATAGGAAGAGTGGTGGTGTGTCAATGTGAACCAGTTTTATTTATACAGCAGCCTAGTTAGTGACAAACAAAGACGAATACAATGAAAACAACTCTCAGCCTTTAACTCCCTCTTTGTGTCTGTCTCTCTACCACCCTTGTCTCTCTTCTCTGTGATGTGGGGGTTGTGTGTGAGCAGGTCACATCAGCGGATTAAACCAGACTGTGTCATCTTTTAACCCACATCTGGAGGGGTACACAGATTAGCAAACAGTGCCTTCAGTGTTAACTGTCACGAAAGGAGCTGGTCTAGTGCAAGTCGCTGGTCTTAAGTGAGTGCAGCTTGAGACACAGGTATAGGTTTGCAGTCTGAAGCAGGTGATTTTATCGCCGCTGGGCTGAAGCAGTGACCTGTGTGTTCATGGGATGTTTGCTGATGTGCTCCTGAGAGTTGAAATCTTGTTCCAGTTTGCGACAGACTGTCCCTGCCATGCCCCATGGGAATGCTGGGAAAAGGCAAAATAGAGAGAGTGAGATGCTGTGATCTGTCTGTTCAGTAGTCATGCAGGTGGACAGCTCCCAGGAGGAACAACATACCAAACATAACAACAACACAACATGCATTAGTCCTTATTTTTGGTTCTTTGCCATATTTTTAATCTTTGAAAGTTTGTCAGACACATCTTGACTAGACTTGTGTTATTAACCTCTAGTTCAACAGTGTTTGCATGTAATTAGTACTTGATCTTCAGTAAAGAAGTGGTACTTCTAACTGTGGTGATGTACATTTCAGGCAAATATTTGCACTTTTCATTTGAGTATTGTCTTTGTGTACTTCTGCCACCTCTGCCATTATGCAAGAACTAACAACATCAACCCAGTGATTCAAACACTTAATTATCACGCATTTCCTAAGCGACTGGTGCCACAGACCAACATGATTAAGATAGGTCCCATAATCTGCTTAAATGGTGCAACCATTCTGTTGAAAACCGCACATGCAGCCTCACTGGATTTCAATCAACCACAATTTTAAAGTTTTTTTTTATTACAATTTTATTACTTCAGAATTAAAAATTGAGAGGTTGGCTATTTAATGGTCATTTATGACCCCTAGTGGAGAGTATATTTTGAGAGGGCGAGTCACTAAGTTGTGGTGTTGTTTATAGACCAGAGACATGAGGGTTTAACGACTGCCAGTATGCGTCTCTGGTTTCAGGGAGCTGTGTGGAGCAGAATAGACCGAAGCATGGACAAACACATTTAATTTCAAGAGAACAGTTACTGTACGTCTTGAAGAAATCTACTCATTCAGTTACCAGGTAATTTGTTCTTTATGTCATTTTAATCATTGCATATGCTTAGTGCTGAAAATGTACTTTAGCACGAGTTCAGAGTTCCTGTATACTCAAAGATTGTCTATGCGAGGCAAAGCAAGCAAGCAAGACAGCTCAGATGCCAAGCTATGGCACAGAGTGAGTACTGTGTTGTCAAACCTGATTTAATGGTAACCCTCAAAGTTTTCTTTTAGAAATGTTTAGGTTAGGAGGATGTTCCAAGGATGATTAAATTTACCACTTTGTTTAGTTTAATTTCATGCAGTTTTAGTATTGTTGTATCTGTAATTGTAAAAGAAAAGGTGTCATATTTTAGGTGTAAAATATCCAGAGTTCAGAGTCCACTTCCAAGCTGTGTGTTAACAATCATGACTCACTAGAATGGACCTCTAATCTTAACATTTTACTCCCAGGAAAGATGCAGAAGGATTTCCCATCAACACCCACACCTCTCAACACACAGGGGTCATGCCCTGTCCTGGATGGACCCTCTCTTCCCTCCCCCACACAAATTCCTCTCACACTTGTCTCCAATAACCCTTCTGCACCCTCTCAAGCCACCAAATGTCCAACTTTCACAGGAACAACTACAGAATATTCCTCTCCACAGTCAGTTCAAACCACTGCCATACCAGTGGGTACCCCTTCTCGTCCTTTAATCAAATCAAAGCCCTCATCTCCTGCTCATGTGTCTTCTAAAACAGCTTCTCCTCCCACAAACAAAACATCACTTAATTCCTCTCCTACCTCACCTACTCCTCAACTCGCCAAAACATCATCATTTTCCAAGCTCACATCTGCCTCCAGCCTGGACTGCAACACTCCAGCAGGTTCCCCTCCAGCTTCCTCCTCTACAGCCTCCACCACAGCTACTGCAACTTCCTCCACTGTCCCAATGAAACGAACTTTTGCCTCTATGGCCAAGAAGGTCATAATACAGGAAAGACTTAGGAAAGCAGAGGAAGAGGATGCCAATGATGAAGAAGAAGGTAAGAATACTTTCATTTTGGGTGATACGTACATTGTGAGGAGAAATGACAGCTGAAGTTACAGACCTCATCACTGTGTTAAGGTGATAAGCTTTGTGCTACATTTTGGAACGTCTTGCCATGTGCAGCCAAGTAACCCTGCACTTTGATGAACACCTATCTTGGCCAGATTGGAGAGTTAATTAGCTAACCTTTTTTCTTTGTTATAAAACATGCTGGGCAGAATTTCAGCATAAAAGGTGATGTATGGAGCGCCTTGGTAGCCCAATGGTTACTTGCCATCTAACCACAGTGTCCCTATGTTCGGGTTCGAGATGCTGCATGCATTCATGGTCCACAATGGATGAATCTATGTGAAGTTTGTGAGCCCCTGACTTTTCCTCTAGCACAACCAGCAGGTTGACAGTTTTGGTTTTCAGTGGAATATCTCAACAGCTACATAGATGTGAGTAGTTGTTGTACAGTCATTCATGGTGCTCAGACAATAAATCATAATGATTTTCATGACAGTTTTTCTAATGACACACAGAGTTTCACATTTATGGTTTTGATTGTGATGCACAGATTTGTGTCCTGCTCAGGTTGAATTTTATAATCTTTGGCAATTCTCTTGATCACTCAACTTTCCATTTAGAGCTAATGCTAATGTACATGCTCTAAATTTTAAAGTAAAGCTAAAGCTAAAGTACAAACGTTAAAGTACTCCACAAAACTGTGTATTTGAAACAATGTAATATTTGATGCTGGTGATAATGTAAATGTAGACGTCTAGCCCCGATTTGTTTGACAAATTCTCAAAGGCATAAATAATGACTAAAATGTGATGGGCCTTATTTTAATCATCTTATACAGCGACAGGAGGTTAATCAATAAATTACACATCAGCATTGATTGCATGATTTTTAAAAGAATCCTGCAAATAGTGACTAGTAACTAATTATGTTAAAATGAATGTAGTGCAGTAAAAATTCATTTTTTTCCTCTGATTTGTAGTGGAGTAAAAGCAAAAGTAACAAAGTAAAAGTAATATTAATATAATGGTAATATAATAAAATCAAAATACTGCATTTAAGTTACTTACTACCTCTGGAAAGAATCAAGTCACTTCTATTTTATGACTAAATAGTACTTCCAAAACCAATGACATCCCCATGGGTCTCAGATGTACTTTCTGTTTAGTGCAAAGAAGAAAATGTTAGGATTAAGAAAATGAACATGCTAAAATGATGACTGTAGCATTGTCTTTGATAGCATTTTTAATTTAAAGAGAGCTGCTAGCATGGCTACAGACTCTGTGTCCTGTTGAATCTCAACCTTATGTCAGTGATACATTAACTGATTGACATGTTTCAATAAATAAACACTAATACTCTGTACAGTTTCTATTAAGGAACTGTGAATATGAATTGCTGACATACATAAAGTTTACTTCCAGAGCAGCTGAAAGTGAAACCAGCATAGTGGTTGTACCAAAAAGAAATTTCATTGTGCATGAGACATTTCAAATACTGCAACAGGCAAAGAAGCTGAACCCCTTTGTTTAAAGGACTCTGGCGATACTGTTGGTGTTACAAAATCTTATGCAATCTAAGTATCTGTGTGACATAGGAGCTGGGTACAATGTTGATGGAGCCCTGGGGTCTTGTCACAGGATAGCTGCATAGACAGACAGAGGCATTTGAAATGCAAACACTTTCACATCTACTGATTTCTTGTTATCATGACATTACAAAAATTAAGTTAGGTGGGATTCAGACTTTTCTGGCTTCAAACTAATTATATTTAAAAACTGGTTTGCACTAACTATTCAGTAAATTATGTGGCTAATCAAAGAAGTTTTTTTTTATTGATTTAGAGTGATATATGTATATTTAAGGCCTCCTCTCCCCCAGATGAAGAACCAGAGGAAGAGCTGTCTGTGGAGCAGATGGAGGAGAAGGCCAAAGCTGGTGATGCTAGAGCTCAGACCCGGGTAAGTGAAGGCACATACACACAGAGCGGCACATGATATTGTTTTCAGTCCTGCTGAGTGACTCAGTCTGGGTGTGAGTATGTATCTATTTTTGGCCACTTTAAAATGATCCTAGACCTTCAATATCATGAACAAAATACTGTGACACATATTAGCCCGGTCACATAATTGCTGTGCTCACAGATAATAACAAAATATTGACTTTAATACTGGTTTTCTACTAATATGTACAAATGAAAAACATTTTGATGGTTGTATCTACCAGTTATGAAATGGTAACATGTCAAAACCATGACAACTTCAGCATAAGCCATACAACATTATAGACTTGTTCTACACCTACAGTACAGTTTGAAATCAAGTCAAACACAAGGAATTAGAGTTAATTGTTACTGTATTGGAGTAACTATTTAGTTTTGATAATAATATGTATTTAAAATGTATGCATCAGTGGGTTCAATGAATATCACGTTCATGAACTGCTTTGATTGAAACTATTTTTTTACAGAGGAAGTAGCCCCCATACAACCAGTTTATTCTCTACATTGTCCAAAATTGTTAAGCAAACTATGGTATTGTAAAGGTTCTGTGTCACTGCACCTCTGGTGTTTTAATCCCTGGATCGGCTGGTCACATGTCAGAGCATCCTTGGACAAAACACTGTAAACCAAGTAGCTCCTAACATGTGTCAGTGTCATTTGTAAGTTGCTTCCGATAAAAGTGTTTGTCAAATAACTAAATCTTCCTGCCTTCATTTCTGGCAAGTCATTACAAGCTATCGATTTCTATGCCTTGCTTTGTTCAATTTTTGTGATATGTGAAGTCATCTAAGATAAAGTAATACCTCATGTAAAGCAAATATGTAAAACACTTTATTATGCATAGTTCTACTTCACAAATAAAGTCCATGAATTAATCACCTCTCTTCTACCTCACTCCCATCTTTCAGCTGGGCCAGCACTATTTGATTCTTGCTGAAGAGAAAGACACAGAGTTAAATAACTGTCTGGCTGTTAATTGGCTGATTAAAGCAGCTAAACAGGGAAGAAAAGGTGCAGCGAAATCACTGCAACGCTGTTGGATCCAGAAAAAAGGTAAAGTTACAGAATTTAATGCATGCATAAGCATGTCTCTGCTTTTCTGTTTGTTTCTTAACCATATGTCATTACTAGGAATTAGCCCAGAAAATGAGGCCGATGTGCGCAAGTTGTCAACAGAAAGTAAATTTGAGCAGGCAGTACGCAAAGCAGCCATGATGATGTACTGGAAGCTCAACCCAGAAAAGAAGGACAAGGTGGCTGTGACTGAGATGCTGGAAAATGTCAGCCAAATCAGTGCACTGCCAGGTAGGAGGCACATACACAGTCACAGACATATGGATAAAAACACCATTAACAACATGTCAAGTATTATGACAACAAGTCTGTCTGGTCTGTTACAGACTCCCCAGAATGCTGTAGCATGTTCAATATATCACATATCAACCTTTGTGATTTCAGTGTTTGCAGCTGTCACGGTGAGCAGTATCGCATGACATGCAGGCATGCAGCACAACATTTATAACTCACTGGTGCTGTGGTCACTCCTCTCCAACAGGTGGCACTGCTAGCAGGATTCCTGTGCCAACCTCAGGGCACACGACCCAGAAAGTATTGGAGAGCATGGTCAGCAATGAGTGTAAGTGTTCAGAAAGAAAGAGAGAGAATATAGTAAATAGAGTCTACCATATTATATAAATCATGTAATGTGTCATCTCAGCCAAACAGATAGTAGATCTGGAAGACTTTGTTGAGATGACAAAGAAGTATGCACAAGGTTTTGTCCCCCCTGCACCCCAAAATGAGAGTCAGGCCACCACCAAGACTGAAAACTCTACACCTCATGACAGTGGGGAGGTAAAAAAAAAAAAACCAAAACTAATCTGCAAAATTAGAAACAGTTTGTCAACACAACAACACAAATGTAATTTGTAAATGTATTATTATCGTGCGTGTGTGTATGTTTCTGTGCGTGAAGCAATTGAAGCACAAGACTGAAATGGTCCCATCAGGGAGCAAGAAATCCCACAGATCTTCCTGGAGTTTTGGCTGCAGTGGGATGATGTTGGACACTAACCAGACTGGGGCAATAAGTAAAGCCATGGACATGAAATCACGCTTAATGGTATCTCAATCATATATAGTGTTACAATTATTTCTGAATATCTACAATATTTAATAGATGTTTTTAGTCTTGTTGTTAAATCATTAAATTTTTAATTATATGTTCTTCATTTTTTCATTTTAATGTTTCTAGTCTCTCTCCTTATATTTGTCTGTCTTCACTTCAGATGCTGCAGTACCCGCTGCATGCCATTGTGGAGATGAAGGAGCACCTTGTCGACTGGGCGTCACGGGCCGGTGTCCAGTGGCTGAGCACAATCATCCCCACACAGCACGTCAATGCTCTTATTTTTTTCTTCATCATAAGCAACCTTACAGTTGACTTGTTTGCTTTTGTCATCCCCCTGCTTGTATTCTACCTTTCCTTCATCTCCATGATTATTTGCACACTGCGTATTTTCCAGAGCAGTAAGGTGAGTTACATTTGTCTTTCAGTTTTTTCATGCATTCATTTAATTTTCATTACCACCACACACATTTTACATGAAATATCTCCTCTGGAGACAGTGGATACTGACCTGATGCTGACTTAACAGTAATCTTACTAATGCATCAAATTGATGCTGACAGTTATGAATGAACTTTAAAATAATGCACATACTGTATTTGAAAATGCCTTTTATTTCTTTCTTTTCCTCTTTTCCAGACTTGGGAGAACTTCAGAGCCCTGACATCTTTGCTGACACGTTTTGAACCTGGGCTGGATGTGGAACAAGCAGAGACCAACTTTGGCTGGAACAATCTAGAGCCGTACCTCTATTTTATCTTCTCTGTTTTTTTTGTCATTTTCTTCTTCCCTGTAGCTGATAAGGGCTGGATCCCTTGTTCTGAGCTTTCTACTGTGGCTATCTTCTTTACTGCGGTCAGCTACAAGAGTCTCAATCCCACTGCTGCAATGTATGCACGGAGAGCGATGCTCATAGAGGTCAGGGGACACACAGCAGAACAGTTACAATTAATACTATGCAATGCTTTTATAGCTTTTAGGAAGCCAAGACATTAGCAAACATTAAATGTATTTGATGCATGCAATCTTTTTAATGTTTTATGTTGTTAAGTTTTTATCTGAGAGATTTGAATTTAGAATAAAAACCTCAAAGTTTTGCGAAAACTGACTTTGTATGTGTGCTTTCCAGGTAGCATCATCTTTGTGTGGCCTGACCCAGTTCCTGCCAGAGAACATGACAATGCTTCGTTTCCTGGGACACACATTTGCCACAGTGCCACTAGGGAAGTCAGTGGTGCTGAAGCTTAGTCTCCCTTGCCTGCTATATGTTTACTTGTTCTACTTATTCTTCAGGTGAGAAGGAGCATTTAGGGCCCATGATATGTTTGATGAATACAGGTTCACATGCTGGATTGTGTCTGTGGGATTTAACATATATCTGAGTTATGTTCATGCTTCAAATTATTTAGTGTCTTTCAGCGTCTTTTTTTTTTTTTTTCAACTTTAGCATGGCAAGGATGCGTGGTTTCCGGGGGACTTACTGTGTCCTGGTTCCATACCTTGTGTGTTTCATGTGGTGTGAGTTCTCCGTCGTGCTCCTTCAGAGTTCCTCCGCTGTGGGTCTAATCCGCACCTGTGTGGCCTATTTTCTCTTTCTGTTTGCACTGCCTGTTTTGGCATTTGGCCTTGCCATCATGCTCTTCATTCAGCTTTTTAAGTGGTTTCTCGAGCTGGAACTGACGAAGATGATCGTGACCCTGGTAGTATGTGCGATACCTGTCACCCTGCGGCTCTGGACACGGTTCAGCATGTCGATCCTGGGTGTCTTCCGTTCACTGACACACCGTGGCCCAGTCAAAGTCATCTTACTTTGTATCTCTTTGGTGATACTGTTCTTTGCTACCTATGTGTATCATGCAGAGGGACAGAAGGTCTACAACTCCACACTTAGTTGGAACCAGTATAGTCAGGTATGTGGGCCCCCTGCCTGGGCAACTAAAGGCATGGCCCAGACACAGATCTTCTGTAGCCATCTGCATGGACACAGAGTTACTTGGACTGGACGTTTCAAGCATGTTCGTGTCGCTGAGACAGAGAATGGAGCGCAGTCGGTCATTAACATGTTGCCGGTGTTCATGGGTGACTGGCTGCGCTGCTTGTACGGACAAACGTATCCCAAATGTGAGCCAAAGAATGATACGGTTGCAGACATAACAGATGCAGACCTGGCAGCCAGTTCTCCATCAGCTATTGTTTCACTGCCCACACTGCTCCGAATGCAAGAAGAGGAAGAACTGTGTCAAATCAAGGCTCTGGCAAAAAACACCTGCCATGTGAAGCGCTTTGACAGCTACCGATTCGAGGTGACAGTAGGGATGATACGTGAGGGAAGTGTTGAGACAGAGGACCCAGCCACAGATATAATCCTAATGGCCAGTCATGAGTTCAGACAAGTTCTGTTTAATTTGAACCCTGGCAATTTAGTGGAATTCAGCACCAAACTGGAGGGTCGTCTTGGAGCCAGAGCTCCAGCCTTTGAGTTGAAAGCTATCCACTGTTTGGACTGTGTTTCTTCACTGTTGACTGGAGGCAGGCAGGTGAAGATAGAAAGAAACTGGAGACGCACCACAATGAAAGCCCTGAAGTTTGCATTTGATTTTTTCTTTTCTCCATTCCTGTCTGCAAAAATAACTGCCTGAGAAGATACACAGCAAACAGTGAACCGAAGTAATACTTTTTTAAAATATATTCAGGAATTCCACCTGCCCTTTTCTTGTTATGTGGCTATAATGTTTTAATGTACTTGAAACTATTGTTTACAATTTGATCCAACATGGATTTACAGCTCATATACTGACATCTAAACTAGGCAGTAAGTACTATCAAAATATTCATTAGAATTTAATGATTAGAATTTTGATAGTAGTTTCTGTACTTTTTTATAGTGCATTTTAGTAGTGCATGGGTTTTCAACAAATACTTTACTGTTACACTTCATTAACCTCTAAAGCAGTTCAAGAATCAGATCAGATGTCAAGTTTGTCATGATATTAATTATCATAGTTAAGTTTTTCAAATCTTCAATCTTCAATCAAGGTATTGTTCTATTTGTATTCAAAGTATTAACAGAGTAAAAACTATCTAAACTACATTTGTATTAAATAATTCCTTATGTGTATGGTAATTTTCAGTTTCTGTGTACACTTTAGTACAATTAAATGTATATTTACGTATTTATTTATAGGTCTTCAATTACAACGGGTGTGTGTGTAAAATATACACCCCTGGTTGTTTTACCAAGATTTTCTATTTTCGTGGTCTTAAAACTCTCCAGTCTTTTTCTTTTTAATTAATGATCAGTTTTTACTTTGGCTTGAGATATACTGTGCATACTATAAAATGACATTTAGAAAGCCAATATCAGACAGTGATCCATTATTTTAGGTTTGCAGTGAGGCTGAACTCAGTAACTTGTCTAAGTATGCAGCTGTAGTCACATAATAATGTCACACCAAAGATGACATGGACAATGAATGGACAATGACAAATAATTAATTGAGGATTATGAGGATTAAATATGATAAATTTACTAAACAGGATGGTGATTTCTAAATGTTACTCATAGATGTTACTTGTTCCTTGTGTGGATTACGTATATGGATTTTCATGCCCTGCAGAGTGTTATGTATTGATGTTCTAATTGGTACTTCGAATGTAGTTTAATAAAATGTCACTGTAATGTGACTACTAGTGATGTATATTTAAATACACAGTCAGTCACATCATTAGATCCACCTGTTGTTTTTATTGTTGTGGTGGACAGCAGTCATCATGGGAATATTATAATGCTGGTCAGGTGTCAGAACACACAGTGCATCACAGCTTCCTGCTTATGGGGCTGGATAGTCGCCGACTGAGCAAAGTACCCATGTTGTCCCCTGTCCAGTGGTTTTAATGTTGTGGCTGATCAGTGTATGTTAGCATTGTAACCTCAACATACTGTACCTGTGACAGACAATCAATGATGGTAAGCCTGTATACTGTGAATTTTTTGTGCCTTTAGTTTCTGGGGGTGTACAACTACTGTTAATTAAAATGCTTTACTTTGAAACAAAATCTCTTTCATGCATGGTTTTATTCAGATTCATGGTCTGTAAGTGTTTTAGCAATGAGAACAAATTAAATATAGACACAGACACACATTTTATTGGATTGTGTTATTTTATTAATGCACATTCCTTTCATTCACCTCATTTCAGTTGTGTTTTCTTGTATCGTTAGAGTTGTCTTTTTTAAAGTATGATAGATATACACGCTAGTAGCATTGAGTAATTGCAACATGCGGCTGCTGCTGTGCTCTGGAACACAAATCCTCTCACTGGTTGAATGTGTTGGTGGTTATGATGAGATTACAACTGACTTGTTCTAAACTACAGCTCGCCACTGGAGGACTGAGTCCTGGAACTTATATAATGCTTTAGGTGGCCTGTCACATTGTAACCCATTTTCTCATGGGCAGTCATCATCATGGGTTTTGCTGTGTTGTACACTTTGCTAAACCAATCAGTGCACCATTATGTCTGCATTCAGCAACACTAACAGATAGTAAAGATCAAAAGAGAATCCTCTAACTCACATACTGCAGTGAATGAAGTAAATGTCTGTGCACTGTGATTTTCAAACCAAAGGTGAGTAAGACAAGCAGACAAATGGAACAAAGACGACAGTTTTCTTCTTCTCTTGTAGTGTAAGGTTTACACAGTAAAATGTTGCTAACCCATCAAACAATTGTTAGATTTAGGGCATCTAATGCTGTCTACCTCAACACTGATTTTTCCATTTCTGCAGCTACAGTATTTATTATATCCAGACAACCTACAACAATCCCATCAGGGCCAAGGTCACTTGAAAACAAAGCACGCCACTGTAAACAGTCAAATTATGGGAAGATCACACAATTCAACCTAACAACAGACATCACCTTACTGCTGTACATCATAGGTTTTCAGTGTCACACAGCAGAGTAGCATGTGACACTGTGAGGTATACAGTATAATGACATTAAGAACCTGTGTCAGGATAAATTGACATTATTGTTTCAATGTTAAAGACATTTCAGTAATGTACAGAATGAGCTGTTGCCCTGGTGAAAACTTCTGACCTTCAGACGCACTGGACACAATGTTCAGCTGACTCTGGGGCCTCATTAATAAAAAATGTGCTTAGAGTCCAACTTTTTGATTGTAGGATCCCTTATCTAAATGTGCATGTGCATTATGAAATTAACATTTTGTCATTTTTCATTAGCATAAAACATAACAGCAATTAAAAGTTTACATACTTTAAATTTGATCACCAATTTGAGCAAATGTGTCCATCAGTTAAAATAATTTACCCTGTAGATACTGTATGTAGACTCTGGACAAGGAAAAGACCTTGATGCCGGATTCAAAACCCAACACAGACTTAAAATACACAACAAAACACCCAACAAGTGTTGGTTTGTGCACAACTCTCTTCCTCACTACAACCACCAACACCTATATATGTCTTTACCTGGAACAGTGCAATTCCACAACATTTCTATAAATGAGATTTCTGGTTTTTACATTTTATCTCTCAGGAAGCAAAATTAATACTGCATTAGAAAAAGAACACAGAATATTTACAGCTAACAGTAAAAAGAGTGTGTACATTTATGTTACCTTTAGGATACAAGCTCATGTTGCAAAGCAAGAATACTGCGGCACTGTGTTTTTGTTGGTGCTATTATTGCAAAGTGAATAGGGCAAAGATTATGGGTGAATTACGCATGCAATCTCCAAGAGCACTGCTCTAAAAGAGAGGTTGAGCTGCTGTTGTCACCCAATTAAAAAAAAAAGGTTCAGATGTTGTGAAGAACTGTACAATAAGACCACTCCCAACATTCCACATTAGTGAAGTGCTTATATTTACATGCACTGTCTGGCATGGTCATTTAGAATCTACAGTCTAATCATCACAAAGTCTTCATGTTTTGTAGCATAATTCATTCTTAACAACGCATATCTTCCTTTTTGTGTCAAATGGTACCAGAGCATATTAGTGGGAAGTGCAGCTTGTACTGTGTAGTCAACAGAGGTGTCCCTGCACCTCATCTGCTGCCCCTACGGGACAGTTACACAAACAAAAAGTTGGGAGTGGAGTGGGGCCAAAAAAATGTCCCGATGGGTACTAGATCTCAGTATTTTGTGAAACAACTTGGCTTAGACGTCTCATAAAGGCTGTCCAATACCCACCCCCAGATATATTTAATATTTATATTTATTAAATATATTACACAGTTAATATATTGTATCTGTCACTGTCCATATTTCCATGGCTGTCACTGTGTCTGTGTCTCAGGGTTAACACGATCCTGGAAGATGTACAGATTGTTGGTGGCTGCTATGGCAATGATATTCTCAGATGGGTGCCAAGCCATGTGCAGGATCTTCTTTGTGAAGTCCAGACTATCAACGCCTACATCTCCACGACGACGCTTACCACTGGTATAGACACGCCGAGTCCGCAGCACAGCTCGAGGCTTGCTGCTTTCCCGCCATGCTTCCAAGGTTACACCTCGGCCAGTTTCCCTGTCAAACATTCGGAAGAAGCTGTTGTAGGCCCCTGTCATGATAACACTGAGAGGAGAGGAGAGGAGAGGAGACAATGAACCAGGAGAGGAAGAAGTGAGGTTCATGGAAGAGGAGGGGAAAAGAGGAAAACTAAATTAAATGCACAGGATTGACGTGATGTCTGCAAAGCTTGTCTGTGGGATTGATTTAAATGTCGTATATTGACAAAGGCAGAGCATTTAGAGAAGCACTGTAAGCAGAAATACACTGGTGCACACATCCACACATCCTTCACTTTCAAATGCACTTAAATACTCTGTACTGTGTCTTACACTTACCTGTCTGAGCTGTTCCAAACACATTCAAACTTGTCAAATATGCAGTCGTTTTCATAGAGGGAACACAGCTTACTCCTTAGATATTCGTGCACCTGAGGATGATACACACGAATAGCGATGTAAATTCAGAACTACAGGTACATGGTAGCCCAGTGGACTGAATGCACCATCTACTGCAAGTATAACAAATGGATCTGCCTGATCTCCTGGTCTCCCATTGTCTAGAATGCACTTTTGCATATTATAGCATTTATTGCGTATTATAACAAACATTAGGAAACTCACATAACACATCCTAGGGATACATCAAGGTACAAAAGCTGTTAAATCTACTGTACATAAACTACTGTAGATTTAACATGACAGGCCTACATCAAATAAAGTATCAGTATCAGTAAGACAGAGACAGAAATAAGGAAGCTATATGCTTTATACCTGGTATGTTTCCACAGGGCCCTTGTCCATGTTTAGGTCCCACACCTTGGCGGTGAGGTAGTCCCTGGTCAGCAGGTAGCGTCCACTGTGACTGAACTTGACGTCCGACACTGAGGAAATTATCTCTGAGAAGAAAGACCGGTTCCCTGGATCCTCGGGCTCCTCAAACACTGGACAAAGACAGGTCAGATAGGCGTGTCACAGCAAGAGTCTGTCATACCTTATGCTCACATCTAAGTAGTAAACCATTATCCTATCTAAAACATGATCTATTGTCCTTGTTACAGTCTAACAGACAGCATCCAAACTATGATTGCTTGTCTCTAATCTTCAACACATTGCTTACATTTGGTGTGTTTGTCACA
>JAUBNQ010000001.1:12672463-12693781 GCA_032353495.1 Ctenopoma kingsleyae | reverse complement strand
TGTGTGTGTGTGTGTGTGTGTGTGTGTGTGTGTGTGTGTGTGTGTGTGTGTGTGTGTGTGTGTTTGTGTGTGTGTGTCAGTTGTGGGTTTTGCTTGTCTCTCTTGGAATAAATTATGGTTGAAATGTGATTGAAACAGTCTAACAAGATTGCATAATTTTTGCTGTGTCAGTGAGTTCAACATTTCAGAAGTGATGTGTGAAGCTGAAACTGACCTTTTTTTCATGTTCAAACTCCAGCAAAGAGCATCTAGCCTCACATTTAGAAGTTGTTTCATCTCGTCTGTTGACACTGCCGTGGAAATGTCACGGACTGAGTAATTTACTGATGTGATGACGTTAGAAGTATTGGCAGTGCAAGCTGAGAAAGACAAGTATAAAACTAAAAAAATAACAGTTTTGCTAACTGAATAGTCATATATAGCATTTTTAGCAAAAATGTCAACAATGTATTGGTTCCAGAATCTCAAATAAGGATTTGGCACTAAAAGAGTTTTGTCTGTTGATCACATGAATTTAAATTTTCAATTGTGTCAATTGTGCTTCATTTTATGTCCTTGTTAGTAACATTAACTTCACTTTGGGCCCATTGATTCAACAAAATAAAATACATTGACTGTGTAAGAGAAAATATTTGGATTTTTGCATAAAGATAACTATGCTGTCTAATGTTTAAAGTCACGTCACATACAGTATCTTTAACACAGCACTCACTTGACCAGACACTCTGAGGAGGCCCTGTTTTCTCTTCTTGAAAGGTTAACATTTTCACTAGCTTATATTCAGTGTATATGTGTGTCCTACATATCCTCTATGACTGTGCAGAAACATGACACCCTTTTGGCTGGCATTTGGCTACTTTAGGGAGCGAGAGAGAGACTGTGCATGTGTTTGTGCGTGCATACATGTTATACATGCACGAGGGAAGGAAGAGGCAATGCTAGAGATGCTAGAAATATAACAGCTCTTCTTTACATCAGTACCGGGAGCCACAGTACATCTCTCTAACCCATCTGAGAAAGCTTGTGGGGGAGAAAAAGGCAGAGACCAAGCTTGGGTCTAAACCAGAGGTACAGAGGAAGGAGGCCCGTTGTTGACAGTACTGTAGGAGCATCATCATTTTTAAATCCAGATTGGTTCAGCATTTAAGAAGACAAAAGAGAGAAGAGAGCAGAGAGCACTCACAAAGGAGCAGAGCACACAGAGAGGAAAGAAGACAGAGAAAGTTTGACACTTGAAAAAAAAAGGGTTTTAAATACTTTGGTAGATTGCATGTTTCAGAGGGACACAGCGCAGAATGGAAGAAGAGGAGGATGAGGTGAATCATTCTGTTGTTGTGTTTCCATATGTCTGTCTCAGAGGAACTATGTGCATTTGTGTGTGTTGTATAAATACATCAGTTAAGTTGTGAATGCCTGTCAGAGTGAAACATTCATTCTCTGCTCCTCATGCTACTCTAATCTGGAGCTCTGGTTGATGGACCAGAGAACATTGATGTAATGCCCGCACCAAAACTGCCTGAGGGGAAAACCTGATTTTCTCAGACAGATACAGAGCGTCTTGTGTTTGAGTTGTTAAGTTAGTTAATCTCTGAAAATATTTTTGATCTGCCTCTTTTTGACTATTTAATTGACCATAAATTGCTCCACTCTTAGAATATATTATATATAAGACATAACACTGTTTCTTTAATTGTTTGTTGGTGTATATTTTATATATTCAGATGCCCTTTTAATATTTTTTTGGATTCTTAATTCTGATATTGATATTCCTTCTACAAGTGAAGACATCTGTGGCATAGATTCATATGAGTTGTACAGTATGTCTTTATTGTATTTATATTGTATTTTAATTGAAAAGACTGACAGTTGGTGTTATTGTGTCCACTCTCTATATGTTCTGGCTCCAGTGATTTAATACAGGTATAATTTACATTAAGTAGTGTGGCAGCAGTTTCACAATTATCACTTTACCACATTTGTCTTGAACTCCTCTTCATTTTATGTTTTTGCCAGAATGGTCTAAACGCTTTACATCTGGCAGCTAAAGAGGGGCACAAAGATTTAGTGGAGGAGCTGTTGGAGAGAGGAGCACCTGTTGACTCTTCCACTAAGGTACATGCATTTGTTATGTGACTCTGTGAGTGTCAAGTTTAACAGCTAACGGCAATAAACAGCTAGTAAAGAATCTGTCAACATGCTGTCCATGTCTCTGTATTGACAATATTGTTCTTGATATTATTCAGTCAACTCCACATTGTAGGGAAAATATATAAAATATGTATGTGTTATTATGTATTATTTATGAATGATGTATTATTAATTTGCAGAATTTAGTTTTCAAGGAGAAAATGTTCATTTCTTTTTTCTATTTATGTGTATCTCCTTTAACCAAATCACATTTCTAAGGCATACGGCATTCAACCCCTTACAGAATATACACATACAGTACATATCTGGCTAGTGGCCTCAACACTGTTTTCTGTGCAGAAAGGAAACACTGCCCTCCATATTGCATCACTGGCGGGACAAAACGAAGTAGTTCAACTACTGGTGAAGAGAGGAGCAGATGTCAATTCTCAGTCACAGGTAAGAAGCGAAAATATGTTGACCTATTAAGCTGCACTTAAAAGTGTTTATAAAACTATAAAAGTATGAAATTATTGAATATGACCTTTCCTGACAATATATGTCTATATATTTACTACAGAATGGCTTCACTCCACTTTACATGGCAGCCCAGGAGAATCACTTAGAGGTGGTGCGATACCTGCTCGAAAGTGAAGGAAACCAAAGCATTGCAACAGAAGTATGTTTGTGTTGTTGTAAAACTAAGTGTTAAATACCCTGATGTACATTTTCCTTTTGTTTTCTCTAACTAGTCTTTCTTGCTTTTGTTTACTTCTACTCTGCTCATCTAGGATGGATTCACTCCACTGGCCATTGCTCTCCAGCAGGGTCACAACTCAGTGGTCTCCCTGCTTTTGGAGCACGACACCAAGGGTAAAGTTCGTCTACCAGCCCTACACATTGCAGCCCGCAAAGACGACACCAAGTCTGCTGCACTGCTGCTCCAGAACGACCACAACGCTGACGTCCAATCTAAGGTGAGGGAGGCCTGGCAGGGAGCAATTCATACAGACAGGGAGAAGAGTGGAGTGGAGTGAGAGACAGTGGGAGAACAAGAAGAAGGAGTGTGGAAATGGAAGAATGAAGGCAGAATTGGGGAAAGCATTTAGGGAGGCGGCAGGAAGTGTGTGATAATGGATCTGACTGAATTGATACTTTTACACACTGACAGTTTTATAAATGTAATAATATTAAGAAACAGCTTAGAAAGATTTTTCTGTGTGAAAAATGTGTGTTCCTTGTCTTTGCTTTTTGTTCTATATTTGTGTGATCTTGTAAACTTACCCTGTGTTTAATGTGAATGTTGTGATAAGTCCTTTCCCTAACAGCCCAACTCCCTATTCCTCCTTTCTCTCTATGCATCCTAACCAGATGATGGTCAATAGAACCACAGAGGTATACTCATCAGTCTTCGTTTGATTCCTTGTTGTCACTGACCATCTCTTCCAGCTCTTTTGACCCGATCTTTCCCTTCTTTAGTGAGGACTAAAGAAAGGAAAGATCATAATTATGTATCATTCATATGAATGCATGCCGTTGCATGGCTGATAGTAAAACACAGTGTGTTGTATCAATAAATCGAAGACAATGTTAGTTCATTTATTTAATGTTATTTTATTTATTTTTCATTTTTAAATAATTAGTGATTCTTTAAATTTATATTAACTAAAATACTGATTGCATTCCAGTGAATTTCACCTCTTTTTTTTATTGCCATTTTTCTCTGCATAACTTACAGCATGTCTACTTCTGAGCATGTTAATATCATTGTTTTTTCTCTTTGAAACACATTTTAAGTTAACTCTGTTTCTTAATTAAATTGCACCATGTCTATCAGAACGGGAAGGTAAGGAGTAAACCCACCTACAATTGTGTACTGTAGATATTTATATATACGACTTATATATAAATGTCCATTTGTCCGTCCAAGCAGATACACATAGTGCACAGTTGCTTTGTGTATTTTGATTTTGGTTGTTTGATTGTCTTTTTGACCTTTTCAGTGTCCAAAAAGTGCTGTTTTTTCACCATTTGTTTTTAGCAAGCATGGGAGAATTACAGGGTTTTGCATGCACTATGTGCTGAATGTGCCAGTTTGGAGTGTGCTCATTTTATTGCTTCGTCTTACACCAACTTGATTTCTTTTTTCCTTCTTATTATAAATGCTTCTGTAGATTTTAGGTTTATTTTTGGTATCTTCTTTCTTACTTTCTTTCTTTCTTCCTTCCTTTCTTCGCATCTGTCCTCATATGTCCTCATCTACTGTTTCAATTTGTCTTCTGTTTCCTCTTTTTTGTGTCCTTCAACTACTAGTCCTTTCCCTCTCACTCTCTTTCTCCCTCCTCTTTCCTTATATGTGTCAAACAGAGTGGGTTCACCCCTCTGCACATCGCGGCTCACTATGGTAACGTGAATGTCTCCACCCTGTTGCTGAACAGAGGAGCTGCTGTGGACTTCACAGCCAGGGTATTGCCCTCTTTCTACTTTCTACAGGCACTTTATGCATTGCTATTAAATCATGATGTGTATTTTAACAGTGAGACATCAAGAATCCTTTACCTACTTTTTCCTTTAGTCTTTCAAAAGTTGCAATTCTTCATTCATGTCTTCAGCCAAATTGCGTTCGAGACTGATACGTGAAATTTGTGTCTTTAGATACAGTCAGATGTTTATTGATCAGAACAGAAAGATCAAAATCATACAATATTATAGAACAGGAAATGCAAATTCTGTGAGATCTAAATAATCTCAGCTTCCTCTCACATTCTGTGAAAGTGAATTTTAATGAAATGAAATGAGAAATGAAATTTTGTTTTTATTCCTTCCCTGCCTTGTCAGAATGGGATAACGCCTCTCCATGTGGCATCCAAGCGTGGCAACACCAACATGGTAGCCCTGCTGTTGGACAGAGGTGCACAGATAGATGCTAAAACCAGGGTAAGACTCTTATTTGTGGTCTGGATATCAGCTTTTATTCAAGAAGGACAATTGACAAGAATGACAAACAACCTTCTAGTGACTGCTTAATAGTATATACCAACTACTCATGAATTACCTCTTTTTTCACAACAGATTTGATGTTTGTGTATATTTATGTGATTTGTACTTTTGTGTGATTCTGTGCATGTGTGGTTGTTTCCCAGGATGGGCTGACCCCCCTGCACTGTGCAGCTAGGAGTGGACATGACCCAGCATTAGAGCTGTTGCTGGAAAGAGGAGCCCCCATCCTAGCCAGAACCAAGGTATTATACAGTTATGTTGGTACTGGCCCACTGAAAAAAGGTTTCATGAGGACAATCCTGATGTATTATATTTATTATAAATTTATAGTAGACAGCGTAGACATGTTGGGAACATTAGCTCAGCAGCTGAATTACACCTGCAGTCCTGACCATAAGATTCATCAGTGGATTTTCTTCTTTGTCCCCACACAGAACGGACTGTCCCCACTGCACATGTCGGCTCAGGGAGACCACATAGAGTGTGTTAAATTCCTACTGCAGCACAAGGCACCCGTTGATGATGTCACACTGGACTACCTCACAGCACTGCATGTTGCAGCTCACTGCGGCCACTACAGAGTCACCAAGCTGCTGCTAGACAAGAAGGCCAATCCAAATGCTAGAGCACTGGTAGGTATTCACAGAATATGATGAACGCAGTGTTAGAAATTATATGAAAATACTGTCAAATAAAGGGCTAGTAATGAAATACTGGTTGTGTATGCTTATTAATATTTTTCCTTACTGTCTCTACCAGAATGGTTTCACGCCTCTCCACATTGCTTGTAAGAAAAATAGGGTGAAGGTGATGGAGTTGTTGGTCAAATATGGTGCCTCCATTCAGGCCATTACTGAGGTGAGCATCTATTAATACGCTACACTTTTCTGTCTCACTTTGTGGTTAATGCTCACCTTCTTTTTTCCTGTATGCTTCTCTGTCTTTCTCATTCTAGTCCGGTCTGACTCCCATCCACGTATCTGCTTTCATGGGTCACCTGAACATTGTATTACTCCTGCTGCAGAGTGGAGCCTCTCCCGATGTTCGTAACATTGTGAGTAGTAATCTGACAACGAATTTGTTAAGCCCTGTGGTCAACAGTCAGAAACACGTTGGGAAGGAAGCAACACATTTTTAAACAAGTGTTGTGTGACCGTTCTTACAGACCATGAGGGTTTCATTCTCATAAATGTTCTGTCTTTGCTGATCAGCGTGGTGAGACAGCTCTTCACATGGCAGCACGAGCAGGGCAGATGGAAGTGGTTCGCTGCTTGCTGAGAAATGGAGCGTTGGTGGATGCAATGGCCAGGGTGAGTCAGCTGTCGCATCTTCAGAGTTAATCACAGTTTTCTGTTATTAATACAGTAAATGAGCATATTTTGCCCACTGGATTACATACACATATGGGCAATGTGACCTGCCTCAACTCAGACTATCATGTCTGTTTTTTTTCTATTTCCACATTCTCTACCTGTTCTTTTTTTCTCTCTGTTTTCCATCTAAACTGAAACATTTTATTGTTTTTATCTTTCAACTGTAGGAGGACCAGACCCCCCTCCACATTGCTTCTCGTTTGGGGAAAACAGATATTGTCCAGTTACTGCTGCAGCACATGGCCCACCCAGATGCTGCTACCACCAATGGCTACACTCCCCTTCACATTTCAGCCAGGGAGGGCCAGGTGGAGACAGCTGCCGTGCTACTGGAAGCTGGAGCCTCACACTCTATGGCCACAAAGGTGAGCAGAGGATGGGACATGATTTACACAGACAGAAACAGAGAAATATTGAATGATTACTCAAACAGATCCAATTTTCTTACTCTCCTAAACAAGAAAACAAAACACTGTTGACATGCAGGTGTGAAATTAACTTTATCTCCCTTTTCTTTCTACAGAAAGGATTCACTCCATTACATGTAGCAGCAAAATATGGAAGCCTCGACGTAGCAAAACTTCTCCTTCAACGCAAAGCTCTTCTAGATGATGCTGGCAAAGTAAGTTGAAGATATGAGATTCTTAGACAAGATCTGAGGTTATTTTAGGGTAACATAATTCATTTTAGTTAGATATGCCGTGCAGCGATGCCATGGAATGTGTTTCTTTCTCTGAAATAGACTCATTACAAGCTGTTCTGTGACAGAAATATAAATAATTGAATCCTCTTACAGAATGGTCTAACTCCGCTACATGTGGCAGCTCATTATGACAACCAAGAGGTGGCTCTGCTGCTGCTGGATAAAGGGGCATCACCGCATGCCACTGCAAAGGTTAGACTAATGGTTTTAAGACGAAACCTACTTCAAAAACTCACACTACTGTTGGTGATTGGATCTGCTATAAAGTTTTCTGGTAATAAAGCACTGGACTTATTGATGGATTGTTTCCTTAAATCTTACAGTAGTAATGGCATTATATCAGGGTGAAAGTGATGCTGAGAAACCCTTCTTTTTTTATTTTAGAATGTTGAAAGTAGTTAACTGCTAACTTGCCTCCCTGTCCAGAATGGCTACACTCCTCTTCACATTGCAGCCAAAAAGAATCAGACAAACATCGCCTTAGCGCTCCTGCAGTATGGAGCAGAGACCAATGTTCTGACCAAGCAGGGAGTAAGCCCCCTACACTTGGCAGCCCAGGAAGGACACGCTGCGATGGCCAGCCTGCTGCTGGGCAAAGGAGCTACCGTCAACACAACCACCAAGGTCACATTCAAACACAGACACCTTTACTACTGTCAGACACTTGTTTTGATATACAGTAGATATAAATATGATGTATTGATATGTTTCATATGCTACATTTATTACTAACGGTATGAAATTGGTGTTTTACAGAATGGATTGACTCCTCTGCATCTCACAGCCCAAGAGGACATGGTTAATGCAGCAGAGGTACTGGCTAAACATGATGCCAACCTGGATCAGCAAACTAAGGTACAAACAAATACACACATATGCATGTGCACACAAATAATACACAAGATCCCCCCCTGAAGATAAAACACATAATTATGGTATATTATACTCAAGCTATTCAACAATAATTTCTACGCAAATTTAATATTTTACCGCTGTAATGTGTGTTTATTATCTGCTTTTTAAATGTGATTCAGGGAGTAACACACTTAAAATACTGCATATTATGGTCTGGCAATATCTACATCATATATCTGCAGCAAGTATGTTTGTATGTATCTATGATAGTCACCAATGGTCATGATTTTATATGGAGCACTTATCTTGTTTTTAGGACTATTTATTTTAAAGATATAAATGCTCTCAATAAATTATCACAGCAAACAAGTAAATCAATTCAGACAAGTATAATTATTGTGTTTTCTCTGTGTCGTCCTCTCTACACTTAAGCTTGGATATACTCCTCTGATCGTAGCTTGTCACTATGGAAATGCCAAGATGGTGAACTTCCTGTTACAACAAGGTGCCAACGTCAATGCTAAAACCAAGGTATGCTCAAAATATCAAATTTGAAGCATACAAAACTTCAAGCTCAACCAGATAAAAAAACAAACTCACTTTAAGTTTTTTTATAATGATCATACAAAATCTTTTGCCTTTTTTTGTTCTGCAGAATGGTTACACACCACTTCACCAGGCAGCACAACAAGGGAACACACACATAATCAATGTTTTGCTGCAACATGGGGCCAAGCCTAATGCTACTACAGTGGTAAGAAAGGAAAAATGTTTTTACTTCACTGTCTAAAAGTATAAAATGTTTTATTAAAAAAATGGAAATGGAGCATATTGTCCTGTGTTTCATAAAAAAAACTTTTTGTCCTTTTTGTTAGAATGGGAACACTGCTCTGTCAATTGCTAAACGACTGGGTTACATTTCTGTGGTGGACACGCTTAAAGTTGTCACTGAGGAGGTTGTGACAACCACAACAGTAAGCTCCACAAGTGATGATGACTGACTGGTTAGACTGATTGTGGACCATAACGCATGTTGATCGTCTCTCTCTTCTGTTTTTATTTTTCCCTGACTATGGCGGGTGTCACTTCAGACAGTCACAGAAAAACACAAACTCAATGTCCCTGAGACCATGACTGAGATCCTTGATGTGTCTGATGAAGAGGGTGAGTTAAATAGAAGTGAAATCAAGAAGGAGATAAAGAACATACTGTTAGGATGCTCTAAGCAGATACTGGAACCCAGAATTGACCTCTCGTACTGTAGTCATTAAAAGCTGTCTGTTGTGTGTGTTATTTTTTGAGCTTGATATCTGTGGGTCTTAAAAATGTATATTTCATAGTTCTGAAGCTGGAAGATGAACCAATATCTGAGATGTCTGTGGAGCTGGAAGGTAGTTGGCTCTGTTCTGCCAGATTGTCGTGGACTATATTTGTGCTTTTGTAACTAATCGACATTGTCGAATTGGTAGTGTACAGTAATGCATTTACTTTTGCTAAAACAATACATTTTTTTCTCTAGTCTTTTACTCGCATCTTCATAAACAGTACAGCTGTCTTTCTCCACAGAGTCAATGCAGTTAATATGGCTGAGTTTTGTTGTTGTGCAGTTATTTACCTGATTTGACAAAAGCAAACATTCCTGGATCTAATACATTGTTTAAAACAGTCAACAAATAGTGGAAACTAACTGCATGAAGTGAGTGTAGATGTGGATATGATTATAATATGTACTGTAAATGATTATGGGTGATTGAGGAATGCACTGTTTCAATAATACTGACATGCAAATACATTTTTAACAATTTTATCTTATATCAATTAAGTCTTCAGAACCAGTTAAGGATAAGATCTAATGGTGCATCTTTGTTTCTCAGGTGAGGATACTATGACAGGTGATGGTGGGGAGTATCTGAGAGCAGAGGATCTCAGAGAGCTGGGAGATGACTCTCTTCCTGGACACTACCTAGATGGTTTCAGCTACAGTTTAAGCCACAATCTGGACAGGTCTGAAAAAATACAAGAAGTGTAATCATGTGTACATCTGGTGCCATAATAACAGCATGAGTCAAGAGGGTGACGTACAAACATACAGTACTTTATAAACACAAAGATGCACACAAACTCTATACAAACATCTGCCTTGTTTTCCCCACAGGACACAGCACACTCCCATTCATCAAAGTTTCCATCAGAGGGAAGGAGTTTTCATTGAAGACATACTTACAAGCCACCAGGTGCCAACAAAGCATATTAACAGTTCACTATTCATATTGTCTGGTTGTGATTTTGTTGGCTAACCTTACCTAAGTTTGCCTTAATTTCAGAATATTTGAGATTTTTTCTGATTGAGTTTATCTTATGTCAATTTTTGTGAATGACTGTCTAGGTGTCCTCACTGTCTAGAGAGCATGACAAGGATTCGTTCCGTCTGAGCTGGGGTGCTGAGCACCTTGATAATGTGGTGTTGTCTTCCAGTCTACTACATTCTGGGTATACACACAATCACACACATAATCATACATTTTCCTGTTACAAAATGAAACTAAGGATATAGATTCATTCAAATTGAGTCTTCATCTTTTGCACACTGTTACATTATTGGGAGTGTATGAGTCACCTTTGCACCAGTTTTACTTTTTCCTTCCTTATTTTTCGCTTCACATAAGTGTTTTATACTCTTATTTCTTGTTTTATCTTTGCTGCTGTGTCTTTTTCTGTCTCTGGCCAGTTTTTTCTCACTTTTACTCATTCTTTATTCTCTATTTCTCTTTTTGTTTGATCTGTTGTTTCCTCTTGGTGCACTCTCTTCTCTTGGCTATGTTTGTGATTGTGTGGGTGTGTTGTTGTATTCTGCTTCTAGTCGTTCTTCTCCGTGCCTAGACCATGACAACAGCAGGTGATATTCTTTATTTTGGCTACTGTCACTTTCTGCTCTCCTCTGTATTTTACTTTTTCCCGTTCACTGTTAAATGATGCTCTTTTTCCCATCCTATCTGCATGACTACATAATGCATGACTTTCCATTTCCAGGGTTCAGATTTTAACTAGAGATGTTCCAACCATTTTTGAATTCACTGATGCATATCTGATTACACTGTTTGTGTTATTTTTAATCAAATACAACAACACTATATATTAGGTAATAAGTTGTAGCAAGAGGAATACAGAATATTGCCATCCTTATCGTATTATAGATCAGATATCACTCCTCTCCATGACTTCATCAGCTCCCATATTGGCCTTGCAGTTTAATTATGTACATCTTTAAGTTAACATGTTAGCATTTCAGAAAATATTAATAATAGTCTAAGCATATGCTTGCCTGAAGACATCTACTATAATATCTGAATCATTATATCATACCTATATTGCACCTTGAGACATGAGATCCTCAAGAAAGATTCTTGCTCAGTTCCCTCCTCTTTGCTTGTTTGTCTTGCAAGTTAAAATTGGAAGTGGAATGAAAACTTTAAATGATTGACAATAAAGAACAAGACCAGGTTTGAATGAAATATTATCTGCTGAGTCCTGTTTGTTTTTATATCTGTGCTAACTGATTTAATAAAAATAGCTTATCTTCTTTGGTTGCTTCTTCTGCATGGAGGCTTATAGTCAAGATATATGAGTCCTTAACAACCAATTATCTATTGCTGGACCCTTGTCTTTAGCTTCTTGGTCAGCTTCATGGTTGATGCCAGGGGCGGGGCAATGCGTGGTTGTCGTCACAATGGCCTACGAATCATTGTCCCACCAAGGAAGTGTTCTGCACCTACACGGGTGACATGCAGGCTGGTCAAGAGACACCGTCTAGCCTCTATGCCCCCTGTGGTAGAGGGTGAGGGACTGGCTGGTCGCATCATAGAAGTAGGACCCACTGGAGCTCAGTTCCTGGGGTAAGTGTGTTCTTGATTGTGTGTACATGTGTGTGTTAGAGTTTACGTGTGAGAGTGTTTACACCATTGCGTGGTGTGTTCATATTTTTTTTCTTCACTCCCCCTCTTTGCTGCGTTTGGAACAGTAAGCTTCACCTTCCCACAGCTCCACCCCCTCTGAATGAGGGTGAGAGCCTGGTCAGTCGCATCCTGCAGCTGGGTCCTCCAGGAACCAAGTTCCTCGGGTAGGACCATGGGTGGGGAACACCCTGCCACCCTGGGATTTTGGTCACATGCACATAGCTTTTCACTATGTCCACCATAGAATTAAGAGTTTTTCGTGATATGCTGTTTATGAGTAACCCCTTTTATTGTTTTTATGTTGTTACTTTCATTTGTTTGTTGATGTTTTCATACTATCCTCAGTCTCCAGTGCCAGTCCCCAGACTTGTTTCTATTTGGATTCTGCTTCCAATGTGAAATGTATATTCTTTCTGTTCAAACATTTTTAAAGTATGTTTATTTTACTAAGCATGAAATACACTTTAAATTTCAGTTGTGCATCCTTTTTTGTTTCTTTTGTTGTTGTTTTTTATAAGGTCATGCATAAATCAAGCCAAACATCACATTATGTTTGTTGAAGTCAGCTTTGCCGAATTGTTATCCCAAATATACTTCTAATTCCAACTTGTATTTTACTTTACTTTGTCTCCCCTTTCAGTCCTGTGATTGTGGAGATCCCCCATTTTGCAGCTCTTCGGGGCACAGAGAGAGAATTGGTGATCTTGAGGAGTGAGACAGGGGAGAGCTGGAGGGAACACCACTGTGACTTTACGGAAGAGGAACTGAATCAGATACTAAATGGCATGGATGAAAGTAAGTGATCTTAGCTAGACTGTGATGCCAAAACTGCAAGAGCTGTTGACAGGGGCTGATATCTCAGATAATTTTTGATGCAAACAATACATGAAAACACTCCAATACAGAAATTTCAAGTCACAATATAATAACACTAAGGCACAGTGCAGGCCACATTAGAGTAGCAAAGCATAATAGAGTACTGAACCTGAAATACATTAGTCATTCACCCAAAACTAAATTCCCTAAACTTCATACAAGTAACTCTTGACTTATTGAGACCAAATATTTCTGATCCGCACAGAACTTGATTCTCCTGAGGAGCTTGAGAAAAAAAGAATATGTCGCATCATCACCCGAGACTTCCCACAGTATTTTGCCGTGGTGTCACGGATAAAGCAAGATAGTCATTTGATTGGACCAGAGGGCGGGGTCCTGAGTAGCACAATTGTGCCCCAAGTCCAGGCTGTCTTCCCTGAAGGAGCACTCACCAAGAAAATCAGGGTTGGGTTGCAGGTACATACAGTCCATTCTTGACTAGATATGTATAAGTGGAAAGTTAAACCTTAAGGAAATTATTATATTTTAAGGTTTTTGTGTCTTGTTTTAGGCTCAGCCCATTGATGTCGATGTGGTGAGAAAGATTCTTGGTAACAAAGCCACATTCAGCCCAATTGTCACATTGGAGCCAAGAAGGAGGAAGTTCCACAAACCAATCACCATGACGATCCCTATTCCCAAAACATCCAACAGCGATGGGCCAACTGCAGTGTACAGTGGCGAGACCCCCACTTTGCGTTTGCTTTGCAGTATAACAGGCAAGAATGGGGAATAATAAATCACAGAATTTGCGACAGTTTGTAATATATTTTTTTTATCACTGAGCGAAATCAAAGAGAAATATTGTCGTAATTATTTTCCTTTCTAAATACAAAACTATTAGTGAACTGCTGCGACAAGTTAGATAACAATCATGGGTCTGTGTTTCAGGTGGTACCACTCCTGCCCAGTGGGAGGATATCACTGGCTCCACTCCTCTTACTTTTGTTAACCAGTGTGTTTCCTTCACCACAAATGTGTCAGCAAGGTATATCCTTATACATGTTTGTATGATGACTCAAGTTTTTCTCACTATTTTAACACATTGAATACAACATATATCTTTTCATCTTACTATACCAAGCATACTGTGAAACTACCTGAAAACAGTTATTGACTAAGAGTCTTTGTATTTCTAGGTTCTGGCTGATTGACTGCAGACAGACTCAGGAGTCTGTTACTTTTGCTTCGCAGCTGTACAGGGAGACCATCTGTGTTCCATACATGGCAAAGTTTGTCATTTTCGCCAAGACACTGGATCCCATCGAGGCTCGCCTGCGCTGTTTCTGCATGACAGACGACAAGATGGACAAAACCCTGGAGCAGCAGGAGAACTTCACTGAAGTTGCCCGCAGCCGGGATGTTGAGGTGCATTTTGATAGAAGGGGTAATGCCAAATTAGCCTGTAGGCACATCGTGGAGATATAAAGAAGATCATAACTGGAGTAAAATGGAAAGAAAAGAGATGTTAAAGAGCAGACAAGACCAGCTTACTGGTTATGATTTACTATAAATAGCTCATGTTCTAGAAAATCAGGAAAAAACTGGTTGGAGACAGACCGTAATCTTTTTTTAAATTGTAAAAACAGTTTGCATATCCACACACAGGTGCTGGAGGGAAAGCCTATATTTGTTGACTGCTTTGGAAACCTGGTCCCACTTACGAAGAGTGGACAGCACCATGTGTTCAGCTTCTTTGCCTTCAAAGAGAACAGACTGGCCCTCTTTATCAAAGTAGGACTACACACTGGAAAAAAATTGTAAAATTTCACTTTAATAATGTAATTAATGAGTTAAATGGTTGCTTCACTCATGGACAGATTAGAGACACAGCACAGGAGCCATGTGGTCGACTGTCCTTCACAAAGGAACCAAGGACATATCGTAGTCTTAACCACAAGGCCATCTGCAACCTTAACATAACGCTCCCAGCATACTCAAAGGTTAGTTTGATTATAAAGTGGTTTGTATTCATACTATAATTAACTATAACCATAACCATAACTATAATCCATTGTTTGCCTTCTCTCTTCTATTCTTCTGTTTAGGATTCTGATTCAGACGAAGACGCTGATGATGAGGTAAATAAAGTTTATTTCATGAAGCAGTACAATAATGAAAGAATAGGATCATAATCAGGTTGCAGCTAATGATGTCTTTTTGATCTTCTTTCGACAGAGTGAGAAAAGTGACAAAAAATGTAAGCTAATCTTTATGTGTATATATATATATGTATATAATATTTCTATGTCATTAAGATATTTTTTAGAATTTGTTCAGGTTTTTTCAGTTTCAGAGTTAGATTAAATTGTGTAGATTCATCATTTGAGACATACAGTACACATCTTCAGTGGGCAGTGTTGGTATTGAAGGTACCAGTATATAAGAGTTTATGTAATATTATGTGGTTATTTTTATAGTACAACTCAGTTTCATTTGTATATACAACATGAAATGAACATTTAGGTTGAAAAAGAGCAGAAATATAAAAATCTTAATTTCCAAGAGATGCACTGACTGATGGATTTTACATTCAGTTGGGATTAACTCTGCTCCCTTATTTTGCTGTACTAACACTGGATAGACATGTATGTTACTGGCAGCTATGCTATGGCTGATGTACTCTCCTTTCCCTTCACTCCTCTCATTCCCATCATCTCACTCTCTCCTTCCATTATCCTTTTAATTTTGTGTAATTTTTATGACCTTTTGCACTGTGTATAAGTATATACTTACAATTGAATTAAAAGTTAAATTAATTAATTAATTATTCTTTCAGTTTACATTTCTTTTTTTCTTTATATTACTTTATTTGTTTTGTACATAAATAAATGACTAACAGAAGCATGTTTTGCTGTAGTGTATAGAATTTTGCTGTTTTATATGTCATTTTGGCTCACTTTTTTCATTTACCAGCTTTCATTCATTCATTGCATTATCAGTCAATTCCTATTCACAATTTCACAAATATTTACATCATGCTTTGTATGTGAGCGAGCAGGGTAGGAGATCAAAAAGCAGAGTAAATGCACTATAATAACATTTACATATATTAAGTTATAAGTATGTTTGATACCACAGAAATTACCCACACTAAACTAAATTGTGTTAATTTTGAAATATAGGCCTATTAACAGTATTTTACAGTAACATTCTGTAATTATTTTTCAAAGTCAAATAAAAAATAGGTAGTTTACATTATTTAAACTTAACAATTCCTTTCTTTATCTTTACGAGTTAGGCCTTATCAGGGCTCTTAGTTTGTAGTAACTCAGAATTTACAGAAACCGAATGGTAATTGCTTGTGTCTTCTCCTTGTAAGTTGCTTTGGATAAAAGCGTCTGCCAAGTAAAGTAAAGTAAAGTAAAGTAAAGTAAAGTAAAGTAAAGTAAAGTATTTACAAAAACTTTTAAACACACACAAATTCTCTTCTTACTAAAATCTTCCTTTTGTATTTGAAGTTTGCTATATAGTCTATTTTTTAAAGATTTAATTTGTAGGCAGACATGACTCTTCATGTCTGACAATCTTGAGAAGTTTTGTTTGTGTCTTGTTTTTCTGTCCCTTGATTTGATATGTTGCTGTTTCTGTTTCCTTCTACTTTTTTGGTATAAGTTGTTTTAAATTTCTGAATATAAGATTTTTATTTTCTTCTCATGAAGTATCCTTGTCCATATTATTTGTGTTTTGTTACTTCCTCCTCCTGGCTTTGCTTATGCTGTTGCTGCTCTACTCCCTTCCAAATTCTTCTGGAACTCTTTGTCATCTTCTGTTTTTTTTCCAAGACTTCCTCATCTTCTGTCCTGTCAGTCTTCTACTTAGTCTGTGAACTGAAGATGGATTTTTGATGGCATTGTCTTGATCACATTTTTCTGATGTTTCTCTTCCCCACTTCATTTGTCCCATTGTTCTTTACCCTTTTTGGTTGTGAAATATTTTTAACTGAAGATGATGAATCTGAATCAACTGAGACATTCTCTCTGAGAACTAACCAACCTCTTGACCCGGCAATACTCGCAAGCCCGGACCTCCTCTCAGATATGTCAGATGTCAAAATGTCTGTCATTTTGACTGCAGAGCAAATGTATGAAGAGAGAGATCAACTTAAAGGTTGCGAGGAAAATGAGTGTTTGGCCATAGCAGGGCATGTTGGAAAAGAGAGGCTGGTGAAAGTTGGAGAGACTCAAATAGGTGGGATACTGAAAATCAGACAGGAAGTCCAAGAAGGTAATGCTGAAAAAGAGAAATGGGGCTCACTCTATGATAAGTCTGAAATGAGGAATTCCCATGTTAAAGAACCAGTCATACAAGAGATTTGCATTGAGAGGGAAGCTTTGAGTAGATCTGCCACGAAGGTCAGCGATATGACAAGCATGGTCTCACACCTCAGTATGGACATGGAAGAGTACTTTGAACAGAGGCCTGTAGTGATGAGTGGTTCTCAAGAAGATCTTGTCAAAGATGGATGTGAACAGGTTGTTATAAAGCGTGATGGCAAACGACGTCCCCCAGATATCAAAAAGCCTATTAGGAAGAAAATTAGGGACAGGGAACGTTCTGGATGTAGCAGCTCTGAGGGAGAACTGGAAAGGATGAGCTCTCAAGAATCTTTAGATGGTGATATCATTCTTAAGGAGAGTGACCTTGTGCCCACCACAGTTATGGATCCTCCAGCTTCTCCTCTAGTGGTTGAGACACCTATTGGATCTATAAAAGATAGAGTTAAAGCTTTACAGAACAAAGTTGAAGAAGAGGAGGATCAAAGAAATACTCAAGGTCTAACACATGATACAAAATCTTCTGTCACCACAAAGAATATGGAGGCAGATATGCCAGAACTTCCCAGGGTTTCCAAGTCCCCTAAATCTCCCAGATCTCAGACAGAAAGGTTAGAGGAGACTATGTCTGTTAAGGAGCTGATGAAAGCATTCCAGACTGGACAAGATCCTTCAAAAAATAAATCTGGACTTTTTGAACACAAAGCAGTGCCTTACATTTCAGGAGATCCTGAAGGGATACAGATACTTGAACAAAGTCCTCACCAGGAGCCAAAATCAAAAATCAAAACACAAAAGGGTGATGTAAAGACATGTGACAAAACAGATTTAGAGACTCAAAAGGTCAGTTTAGTGAAAGAGAGGTCTGAGCAACCACAGTTAATTTCACATGGTGATTACACTGGAAAGACAGTGAAATTTGCCGATACAATTCAGTGTGACAATAGAAGAGTTAGCCCACAGAGAGAGGCACCAGAGTTGTTAAGGAAAGAGACTATGTCTGTGAAGGAGTTGATGAAAACATTCCAAACTGGGCAAGATCCCTCAAAAACTAAAGCAGGTCTTTTTGAACACAAAGCCGTGGCTTCTCATATTTCAACTTTGATATCTCAGTCTGGAGATTCTGAAGAGATACTGTTGACTGAACAAAGTCCTACACAGGAGCCAAAATTACCAATGCAAAGTCAGAACCTCACAACTTCCCCCCAACAAAATGATGTCACGAAATGTGAGAAAACAGACTTAGAGAGTCAGCCAGAAAGTTTTACCAAAAATCATTCTGAGGAATCACAGTCAGTGTCAGATAATGCTTATATGGGGAAGAAAACAAAATGTTTTGATACAGCTAAATATGATGATGTTAGGCTTAGCCCACAGAGAGATGAACCAGACTGGTCAGAAAAGGAGACTAAGTCTGTGAAGGACCTGGTGAAAACATTCCAGCCTGGCCAGGATGCCTCAGCTTCGGGTTTTGAACACAAAAGCGAGACTTCTTCAACACTGATGTCTCAGTCTAGATATTCTGAAGAAATACAGTCGACTGAACAAAGCCCCACACAGGAGCCAAAATTACAAACTCAAAACGTCACAATTTCCCACAAACAGAGTGATGTGGAGATCTGTGACGAAACAGACTTGGAGGGTCAACCAGATGGTGCTTACTTTAAAAAAACAGTAAAAATTTCTGATACAGTTCAGCGTAATGATGGAACTGTTACCCGACAGAAAGAGGCACCAGAGTTGTCAGGTAGAGAGCTTATGTCTGTACAGGAGCTGATGAAAGCATTTCAGCCTAGGCAGGACAATTTGAAAAGTGAAGCTGGGCTATTTGAACCCAAAACAGTGGTTACTACTTCTGTTTCACCACTGATATCTCAGTCTGGAGAAGCTGAAGTGAAGCAGTCAACTGAACAAAGTCCTAATAATGAACCAAAATTACAAATTCCAACTCAGGACCTCAGAGTTTCTCACCAACAGAGTGATCTCGTGATCAGTGAAAAAACAGACTTAGAGAACCAACCTGCATGTCCAGAAGAGATACAGAGGATTGAACACAGTCCCCCACAGGAGGCACAATTGCAAACCGAAGTACCAAATCTTACAAATTTACATCTACAGAGCGATGACAACCTATGCAGAACATTGAATTTACAGCGTCAAACATTAAACGTGAAGAGAGGTAACTTGGTGGAATCACAACTAATTTCAGACATTCCTTGTGTTGGAGAGACAGTAAATATTTCTGATACAATTCAATTTAAAGATAGAAGAAAAAGTCAGAGAGAGGAGTCATCATTAAAAAATCCAACTAGGATACAGATAGAAGACCCAGTCATAAGCACTAGTAGGGGTTTATCTGAAGACATACAGATCAGCCCTGATCGTAGACCTTCTGAGGACTTCAGTGCTGACATAAAAGCTGAGCTGGAAGAAAGTCCTGAGTACCAGCTGTTCAAACAGGCTTCTACAGCTGCAGAAGTAAGCTATCAGCTAGAGACACCTGACGAGGACAGCTTGGCTGATGGTTCTGATACAAATTCAGCATCCATCTCCAGCCCCTGTGTGAAAAATTATTTGGGAGAAAGTGTTTTTGTTACTGAGAATCAAGTGGAAGATGATCATCTAAGTCCTGACAGTCCCAAGCATGAAGATATGACTGAATCCTCAGACACAAGTGCTGAAATTAGGACCCCTCATTCCAGCCCTGGGGAGAGTGTGAATTTTGAAAGACACATGCTGACATATCAAATGGCTGATGAAATGCTTATTGACTCTGACAACAAAGAAGAAAGGGACTTTACTTCGGAGGAAGAAAACTTTCACAAAGCAAGCGAAACATTCTCTTCACAAACAGGCACAAATGTAGCAGAGTTTAGAGTCCAGGAGCCACAACTTCAAGAAGTTAAAATTGAGAAAAAGATGAATGTGTCCACAACAGTAAAAGATGTGTCAGGGATGTTTTCCTTACTGAACAGTGACTTGGATCAGTATCTACAAGCTAGCCCTGTGCTAAGTCAGCCATCAGATGATGATATTGTTAAGGAGAAATTTGAGCAAATTATTTTAACAAATGACAAAGATAAAGGAACTGTCACATTTGTCATTGATGGAAATAAAGGATCAGTAATGAGTGGAATAACACAAGAAACCAATGATGTTCTAGTAGAAGAACATTCAGTTACAAGAGGAGATGAAGAATCACCCAGTGAATCAGAAGAACCTGAGGCCTCAGAAGGAGTCAAAGTTTCATCGTGTATGTTTTCAGTCACTAACAGTGACTTGGATCAGTATCTGGAGACCACGCCTGTGGCTAGTCACCCAGTAAAAGAGCATAGTATGGAGAAGAAAGTCGCAATGTTCACTATCACTGATGAAAACGAAAAAGTGGTAGTGGGTGATACAACACAAGAAACAAATGTAAAAAGTGAAAGAGTGGTGAATGTCCATGAAGTTACTCTCACCAAATTTCAGAAACCCTCTAGTGATGAGCAAACAATTACAGTATATGAACAACCACAAATAGTAGCTAGTGCTGATATGAAGGATAAAATAGACAGTGAGACACATGAACATATACAATCAGAAGTGACAGAAATCAAAGAACTGACCCCAACTTCTGAATTGGAAACACCATTCTATGAAGTTCACCTGGAGAGAAAATCTCACCTCCACCAGTCTACAACTGAGAAGAATATGTCAGGCATGTTGTCACTGCTGAGTAGTGACTTGGATCAACATCTAGAGGAAAAACCAGTGGCAATACAACACCATCCACAGGAGGATGTAGTGCATGAGAGCTGCAACCAAATTATACTGACAAGTAACAATGTGGAGGATATGACAGATGGTGAAACACATGAACAGACACAATCAGAAGTGACTGAAGTCAAAGAACTGACCCCAACTTCTGAATTGGAAACACCATTCTATGAAGTTCACCTGGAGAGAAAATCTCACCTCCACCAGTCTACAACTGAGAAGAATATGTCAGGCATGTTGTCACTGCTGAGTAGTGACTTGGATCAACATCTAGAGGAAAAACCAGTGGCAATACAACACCATCCACAGGAGGATGTAGTGCATGAGAGCTGCAACCAAATTATACTGACAAGTAACAATGTGGAGGATATGACAGATGGTGAAACACATGAACA
>JAUBNQ010000001.1:12661916-12672363 GCA_032353495.1 Ctenopoma kingsleyae | reverse complement strand
ACAATCAGAAGTGGCTGAATCCAAAGAAATAACACCAACTTCTGAATTGGAAACACCATTCTATGAAGTTCACATTGAGAGAAAATCTCACCACCACCAGTCTACAACTGAGAAGAATATGTCAGGCATGTTGACACTGCTGAGTAGTGACTTGGATCAGTATTTAAAGGAAAAGCCAGTGGTGTTGCATTGCAACCCTGAAGAGAAGGTAGTCCATGAAAGTTACAAACAAATTATACTGACAAAAGACACTAAAAGAGGAACACCTGCATTCTCCCATGAATTTGAGATGATATCACAAGAGGTTCCAAACTTAGACATGAGTAAGAAGGAAACTTTGGAAAGTGGGAGGCAGGCATGTTTGCATGAAGATGAGAGTCCCAGAAGTATTTCATCTGAGGAGGGTGAGGCTAAAACCTCAGTTAGTGCAGTGTCACATTTTAATGACTCTATTAAAGGGATTGTGGTCATTCCACAGCCAGATGTAAGAAGTGGTGCCTGCACAGATGATAGTGTAGTTTTTACTCATTCTTATCTCACAACACATCCATTTTTGCAACTACAAAGTAATTTGAACACACAACAACCAGCTGATTTAGAGATCTTAAACACTGTAATTTGTGATGATCCAGCTAAAGAGCCACGTCATCAAGACTCGCTAGAGGCAAGTCCTGTCATGGAGGATACCTCTTCAAAGAAATCCCCTGATTCAATTGAGCCAAGTCCTACCAGAGAGTCCTCTTGTCCAGACTCTCTTGAAGGAAGTCCCACTAAGTCAAAACCCTCAGAACTTAAGATGACCAGTAAAACGGCTGTGTATGAGGATTATGCTTCCCAGCTCAGAGCTTGTTTTGCTTATGACAAACAAATTCACAGGGATGAGCATGATGAAGAGGAAAATAACGGTGGCATCATCCAAATGGAAAGTGAACTGGAGAAAGACAAATATTCCAATTCATCAAAGACAGTAACTGATGGCAACATCAGCTCTGACCCCAAAGTTTGTGACAGTGATAGTCTTCACATGCTCATAAGGAAAGACTCTCTTGAGGCTGATGATAGCGAGGTTGACACCACTAATAAACAATTCACCCCAGAGGAGGAGATGTTTAAAATGGCTGCAAAGATCAAAACATTTGAGGAGTTGGAACAGGATGCTAAAATGAAGATAGGTAAATCTTTAGATGTTTCTCCACTGTCAGAGACAGGTGATTATGATGATGAGCTAGGCACTCACACACTTAGAGAGACAGCAGATAATAGTTTGAATACTGAGGAAAAGGTAGAAATTCAGTCACAATTAAAAACTTCAAATTCAGTTGATGATTCACTGTGTTTAACTCCATCTCTCAGAGAGGAAGCTGATCCAAAGAGTGATGAGTGTGTGCCACTAATAGCAGAAAGAGAAGCTCAAATACACAAAGATAAAGATGCTGTAGAAGTTGACCGGTCCTTAGCCACACATGACGCATATTTTCCCAGCTATGTGACAGATGAACACCATGTCAGTGATGACAAAGAACTTTCATCACCAATGACAGATGGCTCAGTTTCTGTCAGCAGACTTCAGTCTGTACTGTGTACTAAAGAACTTGATGTAATACAAGTGTGTGAGGGTGAGAACTATGTCAGTTCACAAGTCGGGGCTGAGGAACAGACAAATCTCTCTCTTGCAGAGGACAAAACATCTGATAAAAAACTTGTTCAAACTCCAATAGGTGACAGAACCACTGATCCTTTTCAGTTTCAAGAGGGGAAGCTGTTTGAAATGACCAGAGGGGGAGCTATTGATATGACAAGAAGAAGCCTTGATGAAGAAGGAGAAGGTTATACATTTTTTCATATAGGGGAACATCCAGTTGGTGAAGTTGTGCCAGAGCACACTAGGGATGATACTAAGTCTTTAACTTTAGAGAGTAGTGACATAACCATTCAAGAGATCCATACTTTATCACCGACTCACGGAGTCAGTGACAAAACTGTAACTAATGTTCAAAGTGAGGCTGGAAATCTTCAAATTCTTGGTTTAGATTATCTGAACTATACTATAGCTGACCTTCGATCAGACATACCCACTGTTGGCCATTCAGTATACCCAGAACATAGCCATGATTCGTCAGACTCCTCTCCTGATGATGAGGGGGAAGATGAAGACCAGTGTTCAGTGATAGAGATGAGCATGTCAGCTGCACAGGTGGGCACCCCATCATATCCTCAGGATTCAAGCCCACCTTTGGCAAGCAAGCCAGAGAGCACAAAAGCAGTTTGCTGTTTCAAATCAGAAATTTCCATGAGAGAGTCTCACAAACCTGAGCTTGATCAGGTTCAAAGTAAAACAGAAAACAGCTCAACCTTAGATCGCCGGACTAGATCTGAGGCTGACAGCGACACAAGTAAACCATCAAATAAGGACAACAGGAGTTTTTCTGACAGTAGTCAATCCACTAAAAAATCCAAACTTCCAGTCATGATGCAAGAGCAACCTTTAGCTCATTCAGTCTCCCTCTGCTCTCCCCAAATGAGAGAAATCCAACCGTCTAAGACTACAGAAACGTCTTCTTTGGATACTGATGATATAAGCAGCGCTAGTCACAGGAGTCCAGATTCTGTTATCTTTACATATGACATCCCAGCCTTACACAGTTCAGATTCTGATGGCAATACATTGCCAGGTGTACAACCATCTTGTGGGACAGAGGATGTATTTGAATCCAGGCCTGTCTGGGATGACACAGTTGAAACTCAGATGCAGAGAATCACCGACCAAACTCCAGAATGTACGCCAGGTATGGCCAGACTTACATGGGCTTTTGCTTTCCTATATCTTCTCTTCAGCAGCAAGACCTGTTTTCTTCTTCGTAAGAACATGTCACCACTAGTCAGTTTGTGTTATTTTCATGTGTTGTGAATTGTCTTGTTCCATTCAGCAGTGTCTTGTGGTGTAGTGTTATGCATGTTGGTAAGTCCTATCTGTGTTTATGTATATGCAGCCTCAAGATTGAATGGCCATATTTGTTGAAGTACAAATGTTAGTAATTTTGATGCAGACTTCCACAGCTGTATTGGTATTGGTTACTGTACTGCTAAAACAGCATTACTAATATTAGCATGCACGTTCCTTAACCAGCACATTAATGGCATTGCTTACACTAATAACTAAAACTGAATTGTAACAAAATAGAGTCCATAAACAAATCAACTCCTCTTCAGTGTGATCAATCCAAGCTTTATATTATCATTCATGTCAACATCACAGATCCATGATCAATTTCAGAGTATTACAGCCCATAACATAGAGTCCTAAAGAAAGAACATTTTACTTAACATATGTATATATTTATATATATATATAGTACTGGTACCTGTAGTGTGAAGACTGTTTTGTCTTGACATGTGTTTTATATGTTATTGATCTGTTGACTATGATATTAAAATTTTATGTTTGGCTCTGGGTGCATATTTTAGTGGATTGGCAGGATGATGCTGACAGGAAAGAGGAGATATTAGCTATCATTGCAGATCTTCTTGGCTTCAGCTGGACTGGTAAGATGTCATCTGTATGTATGTATGTGTATATATATATATATGTGTGTGTGTGTATATATATATGTGTGTGTTTTTTTTATATATTTCATTTTCAGGATATATGTAATTCATATTTTTTACCTATTGTTCTGTTATCACTCCAGAGCTGGCAAGAGAACTTGAGTTCAGTGAGGATGATATTCAGTTAGTGAGAACAGAAAATCCTAATTCTCTCCAAGAACAAAGCCATGCCCTGCTGCAGCACTGGGTTGAGCGGGAAGGCAAACATGCCACAGGTACGTCACATCCTGTAAACTATTTATTTGTTGGAAGAAACGGTAAAGTACTTGGTGCAATTGCAATACACCCAATTAAATAAATTGTATTTTATCTATGATTTTGCGTCTCTGAAATTATTTGTGTATTTAGTAGTAGATTCAATGTAATCACACTTTCCCATTATAAAATTGTTTTTTGTTGTGTTGATTAAATTCTTTTATAGACTATTAATGCATATATATTGTTCCACAGAGGACTGTTTGATTAAGAGACTTACCAAGATCAATCGCATGGATATCGTCCATCTTATTGAAACTCAGATGAACAAGTCAATTCAAGAACAGACATCCAGAACTTATGCAGAGATAGAGAAGACACTGGATCACAGTGAAGGTAGCTTAAGTATCCATGTAATACCAGGGGCTGTGTGTGTGTTTGGTTGCACTTTTATTCATTTTCTGTGCACTTTCAGTGTCAGTAGCCCTATCTTCTGTGCAAGAAGATGCAGACAGCCCCAGAGTTGTCAGAAGGGTGGAGTCAGACCGCAGACCACCCCCTGCTGTTTCTGAAGAGGACCTTTCAGTTGCCTCCCTACTGGACATTCCTTCCTGGGCAGAGCCTGCTGGCCATACCCACTCAGAGAGCATGCATGGTGACCTGTTGGAGGAGCTCGAGATTCCACAGTAAATGATTAATGCAAAATTATTGTTAGAATCTGCAACATACATTACAGCATAAAGTAGTGTCACATCATTTGTTGCAACAGACACTTACATAGAACACAGTAGTCATGGGTATTTCCTGTATTCATTGTTTGGGGGTGTTGCCCTCTTGTTAGATTAGCAGCCTGACATATTCAAAGTCATAATTTGTGGCCTTATTTTTGTGTTGCAGTGAACTGAACCCTAACCTGTGGACTTCTGAGGATGTAATTACACAAGAACCTACATGTTACGACAATTCAGATGAGCAAGTAAGTACATTTTCCACTTCAAAAGAAGCAGCACTGGGGAGCCAAGCATTTCAGCTTTATGATCCTAAAGTAAATGGCCAGCAAGGTTACAGGAGTTCTGCTGAAGTTCATTTCACCAGGCCTTGCCAAGATGGTACTCAGTGCCATGTCAAAGATGACTGCAGCCAAACCTTCCCACTGAAGCACTGTGGTTGTGAAGAGCAAGGGAAATCACTTGAAAATCTTGAGTCATCTATATCTATCACAGACCTTTGTCTGAAGCTATCTGAGTCAGACCAAGCTGAGACTGACTTCATCAATTTTAAATCAAGCAAGGAAGAAAACACAAATGCCAGAGTTCACGGTGATGAGTATCCTGAAAACATGCCCTTTATTGATGATAATGTTTCATCAGTTGAACCGAGTATTTCTACAGCTAACAATAGCTTGGTGAAACAATTCAAAAGTCAAGTGCCAACTATTTTACCACCTAGTTTGACAACAAGTAGCCCTGCTCACATGGCTTGTGACTCAACACAATGTAATTGCTTTTCTGTAAGTCCAGACAGTGACAATATCACAGTCAAGGCAAAGACTGCCTTTTCCATAAACCCCTATCAGTCAGACTCAAAAAAATGTGCACCACTGTTTGGTTTGAGAGATTTTGCCACTCCTGTAATTTCACACTCCATTTGTTCTGAGTCCATTGTGTCTCGCAATAAATTTGACCATTTTTTCCCTGACTCTCAAATTTCTAAACATAGTCAACCTGTATCTGACAGTGTACAGACAGGGAGCGAGTTCAGATCATTCTCACCCATAACACTAGACTATGAGTGTGCAGAGTTTTTCCTTGAAGATAGAGGACCACCTTCACCTGATTCACTTAATGGATATGGATGTTCAGATACGGACTGTCGACCATTCTCACCTGAGTCTGAGAGTTCTCAGTGCAGTTTCTCATTTCTTGAACTCTTTTTCTCACAACCTATCCGCACCCAACTTATGAGTCAATATTGTGATTATTTTTTACTATATTCAGGAGGAAGACCATCCTCACGAAATTCTACAAATGCTTCATCACCTTTTAATGAAAGGTTGGGTGAAAAAAGTACATATACACAAAGTGTAGAAAAAGCATGCCTGTTTGCCAGTGATGTTTCAACTGCAAAAAATCATATGCATGATATGAAAAGTATACGCGATGAAGAAAAACAGAAAAGTCTTTTAAGCTCAGGCCACTATCATCAAGTCAGATTAGTGTCACCTGAACCCATAAAACCTAAGAAGGAAATTATTCCATCTTTCCTTGATTATTGGTTTTCTGATTTGAATCAATCTTCTGATTATGTACCATCACCCGGTAAATTAGAAAACACTTTAATGAATATTAGACAAAGCTCCTCAGAAGAGAAAGACTTCAGAAATTCTTGCTCAGGTTACAAACGTCTGTTCTCAAATGAAACTTGTCCCATTTTTGAACAACTACCCAAACCAGTGGTCTTTGAGTTGGTGAAGAGACCAAAATATATTTTAGAGTTTCCAAATAAAATAACCACAATATCAAATCCAAAAAAGCTACAAAACGCTGCAAATACACATTACAATTATACATTATTTGAAGACGACAAGAAAAAATTAAGACAATTCCAAAAACTAAATGATGACTTCTGCCCAGAAAACAATTTGGAAAAAAGACAAGTATCTCCTTACATGACATTTGGCCAGGCGAAGAATCAATATTGTAACTATTATTTACATTATTCTGAAGGGACGGGGGTCTCACCTCCTTCAACACTGTCAGACATTGACTATGCAGAACATTCTCTTGAGGAATTATTTGACAAAAACAGACAAGATTCACTTGCTTCATGTGCAAACAGGACTGCAGTCCCAGCTTTGTTTTCTGCAAGGCCTCTTACATATGCAGATGTGGTAAAGGGCATTACACACAAAAGAAAAGAAGATGTTTTTTGAGTGGGAAAACATTTGAGTTAAGGCCTCCGAAACTATTGTCAGAGACAGAGTGCACTTGCTCCTACATGGAAGATTGTCTCACAGAGTTAGGACCAAAGTCTCCCAACTCACCTGTTCCTCAGTTGAGATCATGCCATACTGGGTGCAATGTAGAGCTATCAATGTACAGGTCATTTACACCAGAACCAACATTTTCCAACTGGGAGAGTACTGATTTGTGTCTGAATACTCACTTTGATGAGCACATCCCACAATCAACACGGTCAGTTTTTTCAGACGTTGATTTGGACAGAGCATTTGGTTGTCCTATACAGGACTGGGTGACAGATTATAGTGCACCCTCCCCAGAATCTGTGGTGTCAGATAAGCAGCGTTCTTTCTGTTCCTGCAAGTCAACTGGCCAAATAAATACTCAGTATTGTGACTATTACTTAAACTACAGTAAAGGAATTCCAGCATCACCTCTTTCATCATTGTCAGATACTGAGAATTTCAGAATTTGTCAAGAGGAACTGTTGCCAAATTCACGTACTTCACAGATTGAAAATAAGAACATTAACGCAACTTTACCTTCATCCCCAACAGTATCTTCAGAAAGACCTCTTACATATGCAGATGTTGTGAGGGGCATTACACAAAAAAAACAAGCACACACATTGTTGAGCAATAAGCTGTTGAGACCTCTTTGTCCCCAAACACTACCATCAGACAAAGAGTTGACTTATGATTCCCTAGATCATTTTGTAACAGAGTTGAGACCACAGTCTCCTGAGTCAGTGGCATCTCAAAGAGAAGTGAGACCTCTCTCTCCTGACTCACCTGTTCCTCAGTACAGATCTCTTGATTTGGGTTATATTGAGGAACTGTCATGCTACAGGTCAGTTACACCAGAATCAGCATTTTCTGACTGGGATGGTACTGATTTGTGTCTGGATACTCAGTTTGATGAACTGAGACCACTTTCCCCACAGTCAGTGATTTCAGACTTATTTGGTAGTAGGACATTGTCCCCAGAATCGTCTTCCAATTTTGACATTTCATTGCAGTAGGATTGTTTGATGACAGACTTTAGATCTTTCTTTTCAGAATGTGTGCTGTCATTTGAGCAGTGGTGTTTGTGTATTTACATGTCATTTGGCCAAATAAAGAGTCACTATTGTGTCTAGTACTTACACTACTGTGAAACAATACCAGTGTCACCTTTTTCAACACTACCAGATACTGATAATTCCAGATTATGTCTAAAGGCATCTTTTCACAACAATAGATCAGATTTGCTTACTTCATGAACTGACACCAAACACGTAAACACATCTTTAATTGCATCCCCTCCACTGTCTTCTGCAAGACTTTTTACGTATATACTCAGACATTTCACCAAAACAAAGCAGGTGAGTTGAGACCCTTGTACAGTGAGAACACTCTTCCATAGTTGATTGTGTAGTCAAATTAAAACCACACTATCCTGGGTCATTGTCATCTCAAATTGATCCAAGACCCTTTAATCCTGTCTTACCTGTTCCTCACTCCAGATCTCCCAATTTCAGTTAGAGTTAGATGTGCAACTGGCACATGTCATTCACACCAGAATCAACTTTTTCTGATTGGCAAGCTACTAACTTGTGTCTAGACACTCAATTTAATGAGCACACTGTATCAGGTAACACAACAAATGATTACTCAGGGTTGAGTCACAAGCCATCTGTAGAAAAAATGTTGGATTTTATCATGCTCTCTGGTTGGAGGAGGCTTTCCATACAAGAAAACAAAGCAAAAATCTGTGAAAGGAAGATTCCTTGTGTATGAACATAAATGGACAAATCCTGAGTCACAATTAAAGATGACATACTCCCAAGATTTGTTGGGAAAAGAAACTCCATGGGCGAGGACAAGAGTAAAAGTTCCATGGTGTCGGTAAGACTGTACATCGTCTTGCTCAGCAGAGATTGCAGTGTTGCTTTCAAAAATAATACAATTAGCAATACATGAAGTAGGAATGTAGAACTCTTGCCTAAAGCTTTCACTAATAACACACACAGGCTTCACTGCCTTGCTGTGGCATGTTTGCATTAGAACATATGATCTTTCACTGATGCTGAAAGACAGAGTGATCCTTTCCTAATGACATGAGCCACTTGTCCTGGTATGGAACATTCTCATAAACTACATAGATGAAGATCTAACCAGTGGACTTAGTGATACCTCGACACTGCATAACTACTCAAATATACTTAAATGTATAACTTACATTTTATTTTTCCATCGCCATCCATTCTAGTTGCACTATATTGAATACCATTATTCAGTTCTTCACTTACAAGCCATAAAAAATCTAAACCAACTGATGTACTTGCCATCATTTTCACCTGGTTCAGTAGCATTTTTACAATAATACTACCTCGTCAATTGTTGTTTTCTCTGTAATTACAGAACTGAAATGACAGAAATGAGTCAGACCAGACAGTAATGTAGTAATGTTTCACTGTGGCAAGTACTGTAAACCGTTGGGTTTAGCATTTTCGTGGGAAGTGCAGTGCTTCCTGCCCCCTTTTGAATCAAGTTCATTTGTGCCCTTTTGTATTGTTAAATTATTTGTGCTGTCAGTGATGCTATCAACATATCATCTCTAAACATACAATTAAAAAATACAGCATTGTAATCAGTCCTTATAAGTATTTCAGGTGTTCTAAATTGTATGTGGTATTTTAGATTATTTTTAATATAGTGTATAAAAGATGGCATACATAAATGCAAGTGGGCTACAAGTGAAATTCTTCATTTGAGATACTGTTTTCATATTGAAAAATCAGAACCTGTGCTTGACAAATGCATGCTTCATTTGTCTCTGCCTTTCATCACCAAAAGAAATCAGAAATCTTATTTATTTATAATTTGTCCACTTCATTGTATCATTTCTTGCAGGTATCAGCAACATCTTCCAAGACAGATCTTTCAGAATCTTCAAAACAAAAAAGTGTTTATTTAGGACTGAGTCGTGTCTCTTCAACTGAGACACCATTTTTAACAGATAATTCAAACACACTTCTCATGGAAAGACTAGAATTCCCAATTCCACATACATCTGACATAACACAGTCTGAAATAACATTGACCAATCAGGGTAGCTCACCACAGGAAAAAGATGACGAACTGTTATTCCCTAAACACAATGAAGATCCTGGATTAGCTAAACCAATCTCAGTGATCCCAGACTCAGTCTGTCAAACAGCACAAGACAGTCCAGATGAGCAAATTGCTGTGTCGTCAGAATGCCCTTCAACATCACAAGGCTCTGGGTCTCCTCAGCTTGACCAGCTACTGTCAGATCAGGAGGAGATAAAACCTAAACCAGAGAAACTTGATCTGCCTCTGTCAGAATCCAGTGATGGAAGCCCTGAAGTTGATCAGATGTACAAGTTTGAAGACCTTTCTCCTGAAGATCAATGCTCTTCAGGACATAGTAATACCATAGTAGTCAGCGTGTCATCTGTTATACAGCTTGCAGAAGACAATAACTGTACAAATGTAGCAGAGTCTGCACATATCCAGACATCTTTTCAAAATGACCCTGAATTAGTCTTAGTTACTCCTGACATGCCAAAAACATCTGATACGAGTCCTGTATTCCCTACAGAGTCATCACTGGACTTAAGTTTTCCTACTGACATATTCCAGTCCCATAAATATGATGATAATCACACTGAGATGTTTTTC
>JAUBNQ010000001.1:12644973-12661816 GCA_032353495.1 Ctenopoma kingsleyae | reverse complement strand
CATCACTGGACTTAAGTTTTCCTACTGACATATTCCAGTCCCATAAATATGATGATAATCACACTGAGATGTTTTTCCCCAAAGGAATTGCAAAAAGTCAGTCTGGCAAACCTAAAAAACATCTTTGTGACAAAGATTTGACAACAGAAGAACTGATTAAATCATCTAATGACTCAAAGGATGTGGCAGAAAAAATATCAACACAGAGCTCTGTTGAACCTGAAGACTCTTCTTCTCTGTATCTTCCTCCTTTGACCGAGACAGCTGAAGTTGCAAGACATTTTAGCTTTGAGCAACTGATGCCATATCCCTCATCAGGAAATCTGGAGACATTTTTAGATGAACATAGACCAAGGATCAGTGGACATAATTCAGAAGAATCTCTGACTCCAGTAGATTATAAGCATTTTGCCTCTCAACCATCTTCAGTTGAACACAGAGCAGAGATTACTTCATCAACCTCTGATGAGGAGTACAGCATCCCACCTGGATATGCAGAGTGCTTATCTAAGAATAACGCCTATACACATGTGACTACAGAATACGCAGAAGTCTTGCATAGTGGTACAGACAGCCCAGCCTTTGAATACTCCGATCCAGAGTCTTACTTTGACTGCAAACAAGCTGCATCAGATTTCTCAGAGACTGAGCCTGATGAACCTGAAACAAAAACTAGGTCAGTTAGAGACCACTTCCAGGATCATCTCAGCCATCCTAGAGTGCTAGAAAAGATGAATCAAAGAGTGTTGTTATCCTCTGGAAGTGAAGATTATGAGGATGCTACTTTTGTTTCTGAGCCTCTTCAAAATATACATGAAGAGACTAAAGAATTACAGCACTATTCAGAAACATCAGACGAAGAATTCACCTTGTGTGAGGCTTCACAACCGCCTCCTGTCTATAAATTTCGGGCATATGGTGATACTGGTAAACCTCTGACAAGGGTAAGATGAGGTCTGATAAACCATCCCAACCTGCCAGCTTTTCCCAGACCTGAGCTTAACCAAATACTATATTTGCTTCAGAGTAATGACTACTAACCCTCTGGCGACATGGATGGGATCTAAATCTCCTTATAAGCCTTGTTTTGTTTTTGATTTCTGATTTACCCAGTCCTAACTCAGCATGTCACTCTGCAGCCTGTGATCAGCTGTATCATTCATAAGCTAACTTATTAATTAATTATTTCATTCAATAAAAGCATGACATGTTTTGCAAATGTTTTCACATGTTACAGACTGCCATGTTGTACTTTCCAATGCGAGACAAGAAAACATATTATTAAATACTCAAAATCAGTGGAAGGTGCACCATATCATTCTGCTTATTTTTTGCTTTGCTACATAGCATTCATATATTGTCATTCATTAAATCTTAAGTGATTTGTGTTGATTGGTCAGGAGATCGCCACAGAACTTGGATCAATGTCAGAAAGTTCAGATGATGAATTTTTGACCACCAGAATAGTACGAAGGAGAGTTATCATTCAGGTATCTGATTTAGCATGACTGATATTGTTTTAATTGAGAGTGAAGGGTGTAGAAAGGAGTTTAACAAGGCTAGGTCTTCTCTGTTGAGTTAAAATGTTTCTCTAACCATTGTTATGGGTGAAAATGAGTGTTTGAAGCAACTTGATTTGCAAAGATGGCTGAATCTCATGGAGATGTTTTATGCTGCTGTGACAACTTCTTTATTTGTTTATTTGACATAACCTTTATTCCTCTGAGAATGCAAGTATGTTTCCTCTATCTCAAGTCCCTGTTCTCTCACTGAGTTACTACCTAAATGCTAGCTTTGTATCCTGTCTGTTTGTTTTCTCTAACATGCTGTGGTGTTTTGTCTTCAAAGTGAATAATTAAAAATTACTTTGAGCCAAGTTAGCATTCCTGAATATTATTTGTCTTTCCGTTTCCGTTATAGGCTGATGACATGCCTGACCTCCCCACTCAGTCGGTGACGGAAGAAAAGTACACGGATGACAATGGACACATTGTTGTCAAAAGGGTAAATCAAGATTCTGTATAAGCTCTTGTGCAAATGAGTGACAGCAACCTGTAAATCATAACAAAGCAAATTTGAGAAGCGATGCTGTCTGTAATACTGTGTTTCATTTAGAGGAAACTGGTCACTGTTACATTAAACAAATGCTTCACCACCTAATTGTTTTTTAACATGATCTTCCTCAGGTTACCCGTAAAATTATTCGTAAGTGTGCTTCCGCGGATGGTATGGAGCATGAAGAGGTGTCAACACAAGGAGCGCCGCAGGGGTCAGTCAGTATGGCAGAGGGAGATGGATACTCCAAGGTGGTGAAGCGCACTGTACTGAAGAGTGAGGGAGACCACACAGAGGTGTGTGGTGTTACCATAGTCTTTTTTAGTCTAGTTATAGTATAGTGTAATTTTTAGCAGGAAAATACCAGAGTACATTTGTACTGATAGCAGATTATGAATGAAAAACTTTTTCTTGTGAACTAGGTAACATTTACTGAACATGAGGATTTCTCAGCATCAAGACAGGAGACAGCTGAGGCATCTAAGGTCAGTCACGTAGAAAGGACAGTGGTGGTGGAGGGTGAACGGACAATGACTTATCAGGGTGATCCGTCTTTGGCCTCTGACCTCCCCTCAGCTCAAGACGACTTCAAACAGGTTTGTTAATAACTTTGTGAGCACTATGCCCTAACCAAGACTGAAAAGCTTCCACATTATACTTAACTATACCACATATACTTGATACACTGTTGTGAAGCTTTCCTTTTTTCAACAATTGCAAAACGAATATTTGAGCATTGCAGCATAATCTTGTCAGTAGCTCACCCCCATAATTTCACCCCCGCGTGGAGAGCTCTGATGTGTCTGGTTTGTTATTGTAATTAAATAATTCAAAATAAAGTGAAAACCATTTTCTCATTTTCATGCCACCAGGCACTAGGTTATATAAGTGATTTTAACGGGACAGAGCTCCCTCATGTGATAGAGAGGGAGACTGTGAACGAAGATGGAACTGTGGTCAGGAGGTGTGTGACTGCTGTGTGATTGCATGTGTGTGTGAGTGTGTTTTTTCTATGATGACAGTCATGCTGTGTTTTAGTTTTACAAATGTTGACTAATGTTTCAGTTGTTAACATAGTTAGTCTAGTTAGTCAAGTATTATCCTGTAATAGTATTGTATTCTTCTACGAGAAATAACAACATAGTATGTGTATGTCATTTGGGATATAAAATTTTCCAAATGAAGACAAGCAAAAACAGGCATGTTGTAGATGCCAGATAATATTCCACATAACTGAAGAGCTAAACAGGACCTAAAGCAACACAAAGTTAATATGTTCAATAAGTCATGTCTTCCATGTATAGTAGGACTCTCACAATCACCAGATTTAATCCCAGTTCAACAGTTGTGGAGATTATGTGGCTCATTAACCTGTTTAATGTGTTTTTTTAACCATTTTTGCTGCAGCTAGAAGTATTTTCAAAGTTGCTGTGCATCTGTTGAGTTTAATTTACTCAGAGTCACAGGTGCATTTTTGAAGGTGCTGATCTGTCTTCCTCTTGTTGTTTCTACTCCATCCTTGCTCCATCTCCAGGGCCCACATGCGTAAAGGTCACACTGTCAGAAGAACAGTGGTGAAGGGAGCTGGACAGCATGAACAGGTCATTTTAGAGCTAATGGCCAGTCCCAGAAACGGGTCAAAACCATGTGTTCTCCAGCAGCATCTCCACCAGCTCCTTCAACATTATAGTGATGAAGAAAGAAGGACAATGATGAGGATGAAGAGGAGGAGGAAGAGAAGGAGAATGTGTTCCACTCTCCCCCACTCCCTGGCTCAGCCCATCCTAAAGTCCCCACTTAATCCTATGCATTAGCCAATTGCAATCCTAGTGCACCACGGCACCTGACAGCTACCACAGTCTTCCCATTAAAGTCCTGGAAGATGTTTGTTCACAATTTGAGAGTTATCTTCCCTGGCTGGTGATATGTATTGATTTTCTTTTCAAGTTCTTACATTGTTTCTCCTTTTTTGTGACCAAAGAAAGCCTTCTGTTGTTTTTCTGATTGATTTTACTTTTCATGTCAGAATTGTCTTTGTCCTATCTTTTCCTGATGCTGTGGTAGAGCAACAAAAAAAACTAAGACACTAAGAAAACGGAAAAGGTATAATTCACATTAACTAACTCACAAACCTCTTGAGGGTAAAGAACACTTTACCTGCAAAATACTGGTACTGCTCTTTGAGTAGGTGCTTGGACTGAAAGACAATATTTCACACTGCACTGCCTCTCAAAAGTTTTTCAGATGTTCCAAAATGAAAAACTCACTCACTCACTCACTCAATGTACTAGCCTCGCCGCTCTTTTGATTCAGGTCGTAAGATTTCACAGAGAAAAAACGAGACTGTATCGACACTCAGTTTAACTGCTGCTGCTGCTGCTGCTGTGTTTTGTGTAGGCTATGTGTAATCTGTCTTTGGGAATTATATATTATCTATAATCTAGACATTACTGACATCAGTATCCTAGGAATTAATAATCACTCATGTGAAGTAGAGCTGGCATGACTAATCAACATCTGTCATTATGATCCTAGCTTTGACTGCTTTGTAGTTCTATGGATTGTACTTCTGCCTCTCCCTCCCTTCTGTGTGTCTTTCTTTCTATGTTATGTTTGATTCTGTACTTTTTGGGCTTTTTTGTATTGTATGGATGGTGAATGTGTGTGCGAGGTTATACAGTAGCTCATGTACTGTATGTTTGAGTTTGTCCATGCATGTGTTGCATTAAATACTGCTGCTGGCTGCTTTGAAGAGAGTATTTTAGATTATTTTAAACTGTTATTTAAAGATGTCTTATTTTAGAGGTTTTTGAGTTTAGTTTACTTGTTGATGTGGAAAACTTATTTAATCTTTATTTAAATGCCATTGAAACACGTGTTTCTGATATTACATTTGTGGTGAGGTGATCAGGTGTTTCCACTTTATTTAATGTTAGACTTAGTTTATATTTTATTATTAGTTTATAATTTCAACCAGAAAGTGTTGGACCAGATTTTTGCAGTTGTATGGTGTGTGCTTGTGTGCAACTGAGTCTGTGTGTGTAATAAGAGTGTGTGCCAGTTTCTGTCAGCAAAGAAAAGAAATATTTATTTTACACAAACTGCTTTTGCACTCCTGAATGTCAGGAGGACACCTCCATGCTTTTTGTGCACAGGATATAAGGTACAGTATATCTTAGCCACACAAATTGTCTAATTTCGGCAAGACATATGACAAATACAGGATAATCATTCACCTGACACACACATAATGAGGTAGGTTGAGAGTTTAAATATACCATTATTCACAGCTCTGGGCATTGCTACTGTATGTATCTACAGCATATAATGTATTTATTTCACTCACTGTTTACTTTGTGATTTAGAAAAATGTAACATGCAAACTAGTGGAAGTTCACTGTGACAGGTATGCTTTTAATTTGAAGAATCAGCATCCCTTTTCTGTGATGATGACAGTTATATACATTTACAGTGCATATATAAATATCTGTAAGGGCATGTATTACTGTATCAAAATTTAAAAAGACAAAAACAAAATGGCTACAGTGTGTCTATGGCTGATAGAGAATAAAAGTCTACAAATGTTTAGGAGTGTGTGTGCAATAGTTTTTCGCTTACTCAAACAATGCACAGACATCTCTCTGCACTTCAAGTACCGCACTTCAACTTATTAGTATCTTTCTCCTTCTTCTTCAAAAACTGTTTTAGTTTAGAAGATAATCTGGTTTCTCATACAGTGCAGATTGTAGTCTGGGTCATTCTGGATCATGTTACTAAACTCCTCCAGATGAGAATATTTTAGAGAGAAATATTTTAATTTAAGAAAGGCAGAGTGACATTTAAAACATGTACTCCCCAACTAGAACCATAGGATACAAGTTAACATGGTAAAATTAACTTGAGATAAAATGGCACATGCTATATCAGCATGGTTAAGGTGTAGCTATACCATCCATGCACAAACTGGAGTAAAAAGCCACTTTTCAAAAGGAGCTATCATAAGTCCTTTGCACCCTACAACTAATCTCCCTTACACAATTATTATTTTTTTTATATTTTCAATTATTAATTTTTAATTATTATTAAGTGACTAAATAGGCGCATTGGGGGAACTGGGATAGCAGTTGAATCTTGAATCTGTTACTGTTGTTACAGACGAGCATCTTCTATATCATGCAAGTCGTATCATATCCACAAGATGTCGCCATCAAGTCAGGAAATAAAGTGAAAGCATGTCAACTGTTTTAGCTCAGATTTCTGTATTTAGCCTAAAAATCATAATGACTCTGATTGTCCAGTACACAAAAATATGTTATAAAAATGACTATTTAGGTAAGTAAATTAAGTAGGTAAATAGTAAGATATAGTTACTATCATTTATTTGTAGTTTAACACCTATAACTCCCTTTGGACTATTGTGTTCATACAGTATATTCAGACAGCATATTAGTAAAGAGAACATATCACACAGAAGTGTTTTAATACTAACTTTAAGTCTACTTCACACTAAAGCAGCTCCCCTCCATCGCATTAATGATCAACCAGCAAAAATATATAATTTAAAACTTATTAATAATCACACACTTAACTTTATTTAACTTAACTTTATTTGTTTCTTAAACATGTTAAGCCATCCATTGCTGTGCTGGCAACAGGTACACACCATATAAGGAGTGGTGCATTGCACTGACATCATACGTTTTGTCAAAAGAAATCTATCATATTTTCCCCTTAAAAAAGAAGAGACAAATCAGCTGAAAAGAGCAAACAGTAAGGATGACAAAGACACTGGTATTGTCCTGCAGTGGTAAGGAGACCACTTGCTAGTAGAAGCACTGAACGTCAAGGAAGACATCCCAATATTCATTACAGTCCACCTTTTATCTGACTCCTCTCCTTCACTGTCCTCTTATTATACCCATGTGACTGCAATGCTCTTTAATCCAATGCTTTTAAGATGTTTCCAGACGTATTAGATTAACCATAAGGATGACACTTTGAAGGTAGAGACTAAAGGGCCTTTGCTTCATCTTCATCATCCCCACCTTCTCTGTGCAACTGCAATGTAACACACTGGAAATGGCAAGAACAAAATGACAACAGAAATCCTACATACAGTCATACGATACAAGTACAAACATTATGAAAAATGAGTTTGTTTTCTCATCTTTATATAAAATGTAAGGAGTGCTTATGCAACCAAGGGTTTATAGTTCCTCCTCTTAGATATGAGGTTTTGATATTTACGCTGGATGTGTTACTGTTTTTACAGCAGTTCCATGACACTGGAGGACGTTAGAAACATTTGGGACAGGACTGATGCACAACATCAACAAATGCAAACATACAAGTCAGTGATTCACAAATCAAACAGAAGATATAATAGTTTCATATGATCTTACTTGTAATATTCCCCCCATGCACTACAGAATAGTTTTGAATTTTCATATATTACATATATGCTACATTCTCTTATTTCTTATTTCACTGATATAAAGGCAAACATATCTCAATGCAAAGTGTAAGCTGCTCTGCTTTTCTTTACATTTAAATTAGTATTATAGATTGAAATTGGACAATTCAAACGGTATGACTTATAGCAAACATAAATGTAGCTCATAAACTTGGATTTTATGTAAACTCTTAATTCCTCTGATAGCAAGAACAGCAATTTCAATGTTTGTATTTGTTTTTTTTATCAACAATCACAATGTATATACATCACCAGAACTAAAGCAAGCTTAATTTTAACATTCTGATCTTCCAAATGTTTTTGTATCGCACACACATAAATACACATAAAAATACAGAACAATTTTTTGGGAGAGGTTACAGTAGTAGATTTTTAAACATCTCTATTTTATATTTAAAATGCATACCAAAACATCTTAGAAAACAAACAAAAGAAATGTTGTCAATATGCTTCTTTCATAATGTCCAAATACAGTGTGCAGCCACCCGGTGGTGGTTTCAAATGATGCCCAATAATAAAATGCTGTAACAATAAAATGTATTAATACTTGTGTCCTGTGCGATGTCATGTCCATATAGTAGGAGGGTCAAAGGTCAGAAGAGCAGTCATGGGTTGGCTAGTTGGCTGCCCTACAACATTTGCTGATGGTAATATTTTTCTTTTTTTGACCACATGTTGATATTCCATTAACTGCAACAGAAGTGAAAGATGAATGAATACCAATGTGAAAAATGATGTTTCACTGCTCTCTATGGTTTTAAGTCTATTACACCTTTAAATACACCCTACAATTATGTATCTGTGTGTTTCTTACTGTATCTTACTGGGCGGGGATGCTGGGTGAGCCGGAGCGGTGGAAGTGAATATTTTGCCACTTGCCATCACGGCGATGCCATACACGAGTCTCCTCAGACTGCATCGTGCGGGGCATGCCGCTGCTATCCATATACTGGGTCAGCCGAATATAGGCAATGCATGCAGCATTTTCCCCAATTAGGTGCACATGTGGGTTCAAGAGGATTGTGTGCACCGGCTTGTTCCCTTTGGACAGGGCTGCAAATGAGACAGTCAGTGATTACAGGGAGAAATTATTGCTATATGAGCATTACATATTTAATTTAATAACTGGAAACATAACTTCAATTTCTTGATTTAAACAGATATGATCCTATTGACATTCCAGATCTAATTTTCAAGAGCGAACTGGCCAGGACAGCTCCACTCAATATAATGGATATAGTTTTTTTCATGTTGGGTAACAACAATTTGATAACTACTTGTTATGAAAATTTAATACAGTTGTATGGCTAAAAATAAAACATTTATTCTACGTGGGAGGGAATACTAACTGATGAAGAAATAAAAGTCTCCATATGTTGACGTAGTATATTGATTGAGGTTTCTAGGACATATCTGGTTTATGTGACCTATTTTTACTCAGACTGAGGACATTCTGCCATTTATAGCCGTCATATTCATTAGTGATTTTTCATTCCAAGGTTAGTCCATAATCACAACTATGCCTTTGTCATGTATCAGAAAACACAAACTGTAAACTGATTATACAACTCAGCCTATATCCACTAATGCACAATTTACACAATTTTCAAAATGCACAATATCCATTTTGATGTGATCAATACTATTTTCACAATAATTGCTTGCAATAGCAGAGATTACTGAGCAGAATTTTAGGTATTTTGACTCCTGTACCTGTGTTTATTTCTGGGTCTAGTTCTAGGCTATCTCAGTGAGATCCTTGCACACCTGTTCCTCAACAGCTATATTCAGTTGCGTACTGGATCGTAGTTCTTGTGAAAGTGAAGTTGTTGTAATGTGTGGACTATAGTAGTAGTATATGTTGTAATGCTGATGCATCTTTTAGCATGCATTCTGGCCTCTGCAAGGATACCTCATTTTGTCATGCTTTACAGTGACTAGAATATGTATAATGTGTATTTTTTGGTTCCACAACTGCAATGCCTCACATCAGTGAGGCAGAAAATTCAGCCAATGTAAGCAAGCTAGTTTATAGTAAACATTTCTGTTTAATAGCTCCAGAGCAGCTGGAAAACCTTAAACAAATGTATCTGAATCATCAGTCCAGAAACTCTAATCTTTCCAAAAGCCAAATTCGCTTTATCTAGTTTGAGTGCAGAGCCAGCTGGCTTCTTGCACCTTTTTGGAGCAATCCAAGACGCACAGCTGCTACAAATTTCAGTTGCTCTGGACAACACTGGCAGGAGCAGGCTGTTAACATTTCCTCTCACGTCAATAGTTCTGCTTATACTCTAATTAGATATTTTATTCATGTATTCTGTAAAATGTTTTGATGATGTTGCTAAAATGTGTTTTTTGCAGCTCACCATTCTCGAAGTAAAATCGATGGAAGTCATGTCCTTCCACCAGGTTGCCCAAGGCCTCTGGCTCAAAGGAAGTCAGACCAGGATCACAAATCTTCCTGTTGCACAAATGAAAAACAACTGAATCAGCAAAGGAAGTAAGCTAAGAGAAACATTCAGTTTTGTTACTGTTACAATTCCACAAAAGAAACTTACGCATAGGCCTCAAAGTCTCCATTGTTGATAGACTCAATCAACTGCTCAGTAACTTTGATAATTTCCTGTTTGCGGGCTATAACATAAGATCACAGAACATCATTAACTTGTAAAATGTGCTGTCACTGTATTTCAGGCAACTGTATTAATCTGAGTGCAGATAAAGGAAATCGGACATGAAATCAGCTTCACATATTTTCTAATCTACAAATTAGGATTTCAAAGTTATTAGAAATGGGAGGCTTAAAAAAGTGTATCACAAAGGGGTTTTTTTCTGGGTAACAAAACAACAAAAAGTCTCCCATGACTAATAGTGATATCAAGCAGGAAGATGCAGAATGACACGCTTTCTTTCACCCAACAAAGCTCATAATGAACAAAGACAAACCAATACTGAGATGCAAGTATTTGCTACAAAAAGCAGTTGTAACTAAGTAATATTGACAGTTACCTTTATTGTTATTGGTGCAGGCTGGGGAATATTGAAAAAATTACTTAATCTGTGCAACAAAAAGACACGTTAAATAAAAAAAAACTCTATCAGTTAGTCTTTCACCTCCATTACCTTCACAGACAAACTACAATGCTGAGCATCTACATGAGTGTGTGAGTCCGCTCTTAACTGCGTGAGCCAATGGTCGGGTAAGTAGGAACATGGAGGAGTGAGAGGAGTATCTGTATATGTAGGAGAGCATCTTCTTCAGTTCAAATACAGAAGAATAAAGTGGACAGAAGTAGCAAATCATTTTAGGTGTCAAATCCAGAGGTTTCATAGTCAATAGTAACACAATGAGCATTAAGCTCAAAAATCAATGAAATCTAAACATATGCCATTTAAAGATAGGACCTTAGAGACAAATTACATATACAGATCTGTTTCCTACAGTACTGTCTGACCAAGGTAAATGGGGCACTGAGACTTACTCTGAACTGAGGAAGTAGGAGTCTGTCTTGAGTCAAACATCTGTGATAAGCAGCAATTAGAGCTCAAGATACTGCTCACTAAAAAGCCCAGATGAGAGGCTTTCAAGCGTGTGCATTGGGGAGGATGTAAAGCAATAAGTACTGTTTGAGGCATGTGCATGTGCATGTACAGGCAAAGACATTTTCAACAACAAATCAAAAGAAAGGAAAAACAATTACAAATGAGACATTTAGTAATAACAAAAACATAACAAGTTATGCAAATACAAAAGAAAAATTTTTGTTTATGGTCGATGTTAACAAATGTCAGCATCAAACACGGACACGAAATGGGAGTTATTTGAGGATGCGAGCGAGGGTGGAACACAAAAAGAACAGGACATACTGCATTTTGCAAGAAGAACTAACAGCCAGAGCAGTGTAGTAGTTAATGTGCTGTGCATGTTAACAGGGTGACAAAACAGGGTGAAGAACATAGGGAGGAGTGGTAAGTCTGATTGGAAACAGTGAGGATCAACTGTTATTACTCTACAGTGCACATAGAGGAGAACCCTGCGTAAGAGAAAAGCTGCACAAAACACAAGTGTCCCTACCTTTCACATCTTCATCCTCTATTGTAGTGTTGGCACTCTCAATGGACTCCTTAAGGATGATAACATAAACATGTTAACACATTGCATTTGTAAAGCACCTATGAATGATGATTTAATACAAAGTATGTTTGAAAGATCAGTGATTGTTGGAATTTTCAAAATAATTTGAATTTGAATTTCTCCTTTATTTTTCTTTCTGTTCAATGTAGCTGACAGGAAATTAAACTAGTGTAGGTGATAAATGAAATGCAACAAAGGTCCCTGACTGGTCTTTATCCAAGTAGGTTACAATTACGTAGTTGGGGTTTTGGGGGTCTTGATCGTAAGTATGCCCTTATGAATATAATTATGAACAGCTGATTAAAAGATAGGAGGTATTACTTTTGGTAGAGGAAGACACTGAAGTAAAAATGATGGTTTGATTGTAATACCTTGTTTCCATCCACAGGGTTGTGGATCACAGTTGTTTGTGGTTCCTGAAGAGAACAAGTGACAGAGAACTAACTAAAGAAAGTCTGGAAAAGTATGTTGGCACAGCACCTGTTAAAGCAAATGTGTTTGTGTGTATTTTCAGAATGTGAAGGTACACATCTACACATACAACTATCTATTGCAGCTATGCATCTGATGTCAAACCCTTTTTTTTCTTCTTTCAGTGTTTTATCTTTCTTCCTGCATGGCATTGTTTCTCTAGGTCTTTTGTGAGTGATTTTTTTTTTTCCATCATCCCTCCTCAGTTTCCTGCCTTAGTAATCAGATGTCTGACTTTTGTGGAATTGATCCTGATGAGCATCTCAGTCCATCTAATCACTTGCCCAGATTACACTAGATTATAGCATCAGCAGTCTGCCTCTGTGTGTGTGTGTCTATTTGTGTCTGCGTGTACGTGTGCACGCGTGTGTGTGTGTGGAGGACGATGAAGAGAGAAAGGAGGATAAAGAGAGAGACAGAGATGTCATGTGCCTGTGTTCATGCGTCATCATCTTGACAGCAAATGGGGACACAGAAAGCCTTTGACATCATGCAGAGCAGCAATCATGTGGCCTGACGTAGGCAGCCAGTCAACAGACACCATGCGCAATGAGAGACAGCCAAACCATTTAGGTGTGTCACATCATATTGAGCCTAAGGAGCCAGCATTGTCACACTCCAGTCATGCACTGAAAAATAAGCCCTAAATTATCCTTGATTTGTTGTCAGCAATTTTGCTTTCATTAGTAACACAGAATGTACATTTCATGACATGGGAGGAGTCCATACATAATGCAGGTGGATAAAGAGGGAGGAGAGATAAGGGAGTTTTGCAGAGGAAAAGGGCACAAAGAGTTTGGGACTGAGGTAGAGGTTGTTCTTAACTCCAGATTTAAAACAGACATAAAGCGTTGTTTCATGTCAACATTAACAATATACAGCTTGGCAAGCATCATGCATGCATCATTTCTATATCATATAAATGAATGAAGACATCAGTCTGAATTATAAATTTGTCTTTCATAGTAAGCTGTGTCAGATGTACTGCGTCTATGCCATGCTTTGCAGTCATAAAAACCTTTACACATGATCTCATTCAGGGATAGCCTAAAGTTATCGTCCATTATATTTTTTATATTATTACACCAGGTTAAGAACTTAAATTGTCAAACAGAAACTGATCTGATCTTGTGTGAAAGGGTGAACCTGTACCTCCTCCACAGTTGGTTTAGAGGTAGGGAGGTGTAATGGATGAAGGTGTAGGTGAGGTTGTGTGTGTATACCAGTGCAGGGGCAGGGCCAGTGTCTTTAGGACTGGTCACTGTGTTGGCTTTGTTGTTGACCTGCAGGGGGCAGTGTAGAGGGAACATGACTCACCCACTTGTCATGCATGCACGCGCACACACGCACGCGCGCACGCGCACACACACACACACACACACACACATTCCAAAGAGATCATCCCAATATGTCCCAAAAAACTGAGGTTAAGGAAACCTCAGAAACACAAGAGGTTAGTTAAACTGTAAAAGTAAGTAATGTCACGACCGTGACAGGTTTCATCTGGATTCAACAGTTCACTAAGAAAGTGAAAGTTTCCCTGGTGTTTTGTATAATTAAGTATGTTTTTCACAAAACATACTATATAATCAAAATCATTTCTGGCTCAAATGTCTATAAGGACTACTTTATTTTTAATTCTCATTTAACAGGGTAATGAGGCTGAGGGACAAACTCCCTAGAATGAATTTGCAGAATGACATATTGTAGGCTTGAGTAAGACCCAAACACAGTGACGTTAGTTCAAACAATGTACAATATGCTGGGGTCCAATCTCAAATTAACACTCACCTAAACAATAGTCAGTCACACAAAACTCTCATACATGTGAACACATGCACCTCTGCATCAAGTGTTAATTTCAGATGGGACCCTAAACAGAGAAGTTAGGATAAAGTGCTTTTGGGTTCAATGGTAAAGATTAGATCATTATGGAAAACAATGCGTATTAAGGAAAATACATACTGGAAGAAACACTATAGAGACCAGTATTTTTAAAAGGATGATTACCCTTGAAATATGATACATGTATGATCAATCATGTCTGCTGTGCAATTAATCAAAGAAAATAACTACTTGGTGTGACTGTCCCTGAATGAAGATGTTGTCTAATGCAAAATTGATAATAATAATAATAATAATAATAATAATAATAATAATAATAATAATAATAATAACAATCCATTAGGCTCCTTAAGACATTCAGCGTTCCAATCGACTAATGCAAGTCTTTGTTGTGCAAAGCAGCTCACCTTAACGCCATCTGCTTTCTTGTTGAGCAAACTCTTGGCTGCTGTAGAAGAAAAGAAAGAAACAACACTTCAGCAGGAGAGTTCACAGACAGAGTCCTGTGCCTGAGGCTACACTAACATGCAGCAAGCATATCAGTCAACAATGCTTTTCTTTCAGCTCCAGGTGCAAAATCAACTGCAAGATCCATATTGCAATGCAACAGATGCTTTGAATGGCATCATCATTTAAGCAAGTTTGTTCTCCAACTATATACTAATTCATAAGTGAAAGGTTAAAGAGTGAGTGGTTGATTAACAGGTGATAAAAAAGATAATCTACCCATTTCCAGAAATCTCACACAGCATTCTTGAATCGACATTTGCGTACTTACGCATGCACTTAATTACTAGCATCCACACACACAATCCCACCACTCCTCTCTCACTTTACGCCTGATAGTATCATAAATCCTATTAAATTGCATTTCAAAATGCATGCTGTGTCCTTGTTTAAATTTCATTTAGATTTTCAATCATTTCGGCACTGCACATGGGAGGTTCAATGTAATTAATATACTAAACACCTCATCTTCATGCATATGTAAGTGACTATCAGATTAAACATCACAGCTTATCGGTTGGGAACAAATCCACGGTTTCCTGTCATTCCAAATATCTTACCTCAAATAGATACGACAATCCAAACAAAAGAAGGAAAGAAAATTGAAAAAGGAAGGAGATGATGAATAAAAAGAGACACAAATGCACTAATGCATTTTACTGTAGAATGAAGAGAGAAAGCAGGCAAGTAAGAGCCTCAGAAAAAAGAGACATGGCAAAGGAAATACATGCAAAAAATATGACAGTGCAAAATAGAGTATGGTAAAGCAAAAGCTAGAGAGATAAAGAGAGATGGCTCTGTTTATATCCTAGTGCCATGATCATCTTTGTTCTATAGAGAAATAGATCAAGGCATTCTGAAATAGAAAAAGTTAAAGATTGACTACACATTTTTACCTACTTAGTTGTGCCTCTGATCTGTTTCTTCATTACTAAAAGATTTACTTCTCACAAATCGTCTAACCAAACTACCTCCCAATATTAAAGTTGAAAATCATTTCCAGCCACCTGCTTTTTGAACATCATTGTTTTTAGTTTGGAAAAAAAACAGCTCTTGGATACTAGGCTGAGAGAGACATACCTGAGAAGTTTCTTGTGACCAGCAAAGTGGTCAATATGGCTCCCTGCAGTAATAGAAAAGGAGGTAATGATAATGGAAGGAAGGAAAAGAGAAATAAGATTGATTATAAGGTTACAGCAAGAAAGTGGAGCACAGCAAAAGGGCAACTTGAAGGTTTTAGATCAACTCATCATTTCTAAGACATCTGGAGTGTGAAAGGCATAGAGTAGGGGGGAAATGGATGGATGGCTTGTTCTAAGTAAATATAGACACAAAGGATTGCCAAAAACTTCACCTTGAGTTTCCTCCTGGCATTGAATTTCTTCAGGCACTCCACAGTCTCCTGCCTGTGCATCATGGAAGCTACAGTGGACCGTTGCTGCAGGAAGAAAATGAAAGGATTTGAGGATTAGGAGGTACTGGAAACAATGGGAGTCAGGAATGGATGTGCATGTGTGGACAATGTGACAGGAGGTTAAGGTAAGGGTGAATCTTTTGTTCATGGAAGTTAGATAATACCTATTGTAGTTAATCATCATCTGTATGTGAGTCTTTAGTTCTATGTCCAAAGCTGTGTCTGTACATATTTGTTTTCACATCTGTGTGTGTGTGTATGCCACATACGCAGATCCAGGGGTGTTTAAGAGCCTCTGCAGCAGTGATGCGTTTACTGGGATTGATGGTTAGCATCTTGTTGATCAGATCTTTGGCCTCTGGAGTTACAGTGTCCCACTCTGGGGATGGGAACTGTCAAAAATAATATTTTTTTAAAAAGTGTAAAATATTGCTGACAAAGCTAATACAGAATTTAGCATTATTGGTTGTAACTTTTCTTCTTGAAGCAAGTCAAAGAGGGGAGAATCCATGAAGGGACAGAAGATATTAGTGTACAACCCATCTGAGAAGTAATGTGTGGAGGCCTTTTGGATTTGACCCCACACGTGAAAAAAATCATGGCTTAAAACCAGGGAACCATGTTAGTTGTAGAATGTATTTTATGAGGCTATTTGTTCTGTAGTCAAATTAAATCTAAAAAATTCTGTTAGTTTTGTTAGTTCAGATATTTGATTTTAATAGCAGTCCTTGAATGTACAGTATGTGTTTGTATGCTTACATCATAGGCCCCAGCTTTAATTTGTTGGTACAGGCGATGCTGATCCTCATCCCAGAAAGGTGGGTAGCCCACCAGCAGGATATACAAAATCACACCTGTAAGAACGTAACGGATATAAAGACCTAAAACAACAATACACTGCCGTCCTTTGTACTGATATAAAATTCATTTCACACTGCACAGT
>JAUBNQ010000001.1:12622686-12632961 GCA_032353495.1 Ctenopoma kingsleyae | reverse complement strand
ACCATATTTAGGACAGTCCACTTGTTAGTTATGTTTTCATTAGTTTGCAGCAAGTTTGACATAGGTAGAGTGTACTCAGAGGCCCTTATTTGCTAAGAACCCAAATAGCAAGTACTAATAATAATTATTGATACTTTGAGGAAATCCTTGTTGACAAGCAGCACCCTTAAGGCACCAAGGTTTGGCGTTCAGTATCTTGTCCAGGGCTCTACCAACTGATCCACTATCATTCCCTAACTTCTGTAAGAGATGAAGGTGAAACCTCCTAAAATGGTGTCCTTTAAATCAGGGGAGTGTCTGTTTTCAGGTTAAGTCCTTCTCAACATCTAGCTGATCCAAACACTTTCTTTTGTGAAGCATTGTGCATAGATTTTCCAAAAAAGTGTGAAAAATGACTTCTCACATTGGGCTGTGGGTGCGTCAAATGGTAAGGCATGATGATGTGCTGTAGTTAAGTTCAGCACCAAATCTTCAGCCTGTGGTTGAGGGGGCACAGTAACTCGACTGGGGGTTATGGTCCACGAATGCCCCCCACAGTTTATTTTATTTTTATTTATTTATCTACTTTTTTAACTTCTGTTTTACTTGCACTGAACGGGTTTTTGCACATAATTTCGTTGTTCTTAAAAGCACAATGACAATAAAGATTTCTATTCTATTCTATTTCTATTCTATAGTCCGTAGCTCACCCAACAGCTCCAAAATTAGATCATTAGGCAGATAAGTCTGGAAGTTGAGTCATGGCAACTGGACTTGTTTCTTGTAAGGTTGAAACTTTTTGCAATGTGTCAATTCAATGTGAATTCCAAAGTAGCCAAGTCATGAATTACCAGGAAAATATTCAGCAGGAGTGCTTTGATAACTCCAGCTGTTCTTTATTAATAACTGTAACAATTAACTCTCTTTCTTGTTAACATGTTTTGTCATAACTCTAAACTGTCCATAGGTGAGAATGTGAGTGTGAATAGTTGTCTGTCTCTATAAGTCAGCCCTGTAATAGATGACGACCTGTCCAGGATATAACCTTAACAGGAGAACCAGTAAGGATTATAAATGTACAGAGAATGTAATTTCTCCAGTACTGACAAAATCAACATAACTCACGTGTAGTCTGATGTTGAATGCAAGACGGAAGGTAACACCAATAACATCGTGTGGGATGTTGGCCAGACATGACTTAAAAAACATTCTAAAAGTAGTGCATGGAGATATTTGCATTTGAATCAGAGGATTGGGGACAAATTATCAACTGCTAAAAACCAGTATGCAAACAGCTGTCTAAGAGGTTCACCAAGCTCAAACTTAGATAAACATCTCAAAGACAGACATCCACATCTGTACAAAAAAAATCAAGTGATAGTTTCAGTTCTTAATTTTATAATAACATGTCATTAAATGTTGTGAAAACTGTGACATGCAATTCAGATGCAGCTGTTGTAGGAATGCGCCACACACAGCGTGGACAAAGGCTAATGTTAGTTTGTGTTGGCTAATGACAAGCTAATAACATGACCTCAGTGCTTCTCATAACTTTACTAGGCTATTGACATTAGCGTTTATCACACTTACATCTCTGCTATTTAACAGTTTAATTACAGTTTGTTTTAATGCCATTGTTTTACTTAAGTCCCACTTACGTGGCTGCAATGTAATAAATGATTTCATACTGAAATAATGAAAATAAAGGATTGTGGCATGTCAGTGGTATTAGTATGGTACCAACTACCAAATTTCTGGTCTTATGACATCTGTAAACCACACATCTGGTGATTCACATGAATATTTTCTCTGACCTGGATCATTTCTCCATCCTGGTTTTTCCTCCTACAGCCTAAGTCCAAGATATACTTGGAGTACAGCAGTTGACAACATGTTCTGCTGTCAGCTGTCATTTTTGTGGCCTGACTCTCTTATTTTATGCACTTAAAGTCAGGAAGACAGCTTATCAGCACTCCAGAAAGAAAAACCATGTTCAGAGGCTGATTGGCTTATACTGTTTGCTTACACTTCAGAGTGCTGTTTTAAAACATGCTGACAAATTACAGTGCACAATAACACTGCAAACCATTGTCATTCCAAAAAGAAAATTCCCAAAGTCACTTTCACTACTGCTTGTTTTTCTTTTGGTTTTTGATGGGTTGGGTTTTTAACCATACTAAAACTAGGGACAGACAGAGAAGACTATGGACAGGGAGACAAAGAAAGTAAGATGCAAACAAGCCAGACACACATATAGAAATAGAGACAAAATAAACACCTGACAGGGAAAAGTTGTCAAATACAGACAAGATCTATTCCCTTCTATCTATCTTCACTTTGATCAGCCAAGTTATTGTGGTCTGATCTGATTTCTGTTCTCTTTCATCAATCACGCCCACATAATATTGTCAAGCCCTCATTTCACTGAAACCTAAAACTCACTCACATGATAAGAAAATGTTGATATCAACCGTTTGCAGTTTCTATTTCTTAAAACTACTTATACACAATAAAAATATATCCTCTATTAAATATGCGTTGATTTTTAAAATACATGTTTATATGGTTCACATTTATGGACAAATATATCACTGAGATTAGCTGGACTTGGTATTAGTTTCCCTAGACGTCTCACGTGGACCGTGACCCCTAGAGAGCAACTGCAAAGGAGGAAGAGGAAATAATATTTTTTTTGTAAAGAAAACCTACATTGTTGTTGGCATATTGCATGATGTTTCCAGTAAACCACACGATGCATGAATAAAAAAAACTCTCTGTGTGTCCATGAATTTGAAAAGTCAGTTAAACTGAATATTCTGGTCCCTCCTCAACTGTGGCAAAAGGGCAGGGGTCTGATGTATATCTCATTACTTTCAATTATAAAAGGGAGTTAATGTCAAAACATGTTGTAATTAGGTTAAATTGAAGAAGCAACACTAGCTAATGTAATGTAAGAGTTTAGCTTCTTGTAGTGTTTCACATGTACTTTTATGTTTTGTACTTTTGGAAATAACAGCTTTGGATATTTTCACTGCAGCTCAGACAAAATGAGCCATTTGAAAACATCCTGTGGGACCTTGCAATAGGCATAACTCAATTACGTACATTTAAAAAATTAATAGTTTAATCTATAATGACATAAACCTTAGTTGAAGTTGTAACCCTCATACACACATATCCACCCACCGCACATATCACAACATGATACTGAAAGTTCTGGCCAAATTTAATTAAGAGTTTTAATTAAAAAGATGTAGCGGAGTGAATGAAGGACTTAGCCAGCCCTTTGTGGCCACTGGCTAAGTAGTCCTCCATTCATTTCCACTCTACCCCCCACAGAACCCAGCGGTCTAATGAAACCATCCAGGACATGGAGACACCGTCACCCTCCACTGGTTTCCAATAGAGGAAGAATTATGAGGCTGATAACTCTCTTGCTTCCTCCTCCTAGAAGAAACAAAGTTGCCTGGTGTCAGAGATAAAACTGCCCCCAGAGTATGGCTGGAAGTCTCATAATGTACGGTAATGTCTGCTTTTATCTTTTCCACTGTAACACAGACACGTTAGACAAATATGTGAACATAGTCTAATCTAAAGGTTATACGGTCTAGACATGCTGACCTGCTGAGAAACTTGAAAGAAAACAAGCCAAAAGAAACAAGTCAATAAAAATTGACCTTTATAATCACATACTGTATATGATAACAACAACATACAATTTAAATGTAGCAGTGAAGGCCTACTGGGCAATGGATTCTTTATTATGACTACATCTCTGAGGCAGCAGTTACAGTATGTCGTGTAGCTGCAACAATGTCCAACTGTCACAGTATACAGACAAATCTTCTTGCAAATATCATGCTATTTAAACAGCATTATTAAAAATTCTACTTCTACTACGTTTAGCATAAATGACAAAACTGGGGATCATAATCTGCAGTCAGAATCTCTCACTTAAACCTTTAATCACATCATACTATTATTTCAGGACTGTGAAGTGGCCCGTCACAAACTGACAGGACAGGCCACAAGCTAATGACAGCTGAAGTAGCTACACAGTAGAGGTGTTAATTTCAGGAGCTTTCAGTCACTTCGAATGGTTGTCACCATGATTCACTTATCAACATGTGTCCTAAGCACTTGACAATTTAGCTAAATCTGTCTGCCAGTGAAGATATATCTGCTGACATAATCTGAGCAAACCAAGACATCACTGTAACCTCACTTTGAAACTGAGTTTCTGGGCAACTTATTTGAAAAGCGAGTGGTCTGTTTTCAAGCTCACAAGTGAAACAGCAACTACACAATTCGTCTGATCACTTTACAGAAGGTGCAGTTTGGCTTGGAGTGGAGGTTTAATCCTTTGCATTACACTTACAACAGTGTGTGTGTACACATCTTTCTATGGTTAAGTGGTAGTCTACGCTATTCAAGGTGGTGCCTGAAGTTTAAGACTTGGTTTACTTTACTTTACTTGGCAGATGCTTTTATCCAAAGTGACTTACAACAAGCGACTTGGTTTAAGGCTTGGGCTAAGATTAAAAGTAGGTAATTGTTGAGATTAGGCATTTAGTTGATGTGGTTAAGGTTAGGGTAATGCATTATATATAGAAGACTTATATATAGAAAGACAAACGTGTGTGCGGGTGATAGAGACTGAGAGCAAGAGAATGACCAACATTTATTTTTAGCCTTTGAGTACCCAGTAAGTCATGTGATCCCCCTTCTTCCCACTGATCCCTCCTTCCTTTCCTTCCATCCCATTTGTCTGTCTCTCTCCCCATCATTCTGTCTCCCAAAATCATATACCCTCTCTCTCCTCACCCATTCTTCAGACTTCAGAGTGAAGTGAAACAGAGTCACTTTGACACTGAAGGAACACAGAATGAAGACGATAAGGGAGGGAAGGAAAAACAAGAGGGAAGGCTAATCTTTATCTTGCGTAATGCTCCTACTACAGAAGGGGTATGATATGCAAAATAAAAGGAAACACACATACAGTGCTGTGAAAAAGTATTTGCCCCTTTCTTGATTTTTTGTTTTGTTTTGCTTATTTGTCATGCTTAAAAGATTCAGATCATCAAACACATTTTAATAAAGATAACCAGAGTAAATACATAATGCAGTTTTTAAATGATGATTTCATTTATTAAGGGAAAATAGTTGTCCAAACCTGCCTGACCCTATGTGAAAAAGTATTTGCCCCCTAAAACTAAAAACTGGCTGTGCCACCCTTGGTGGCAGCGACTGCAATCAAGCATTTGTGATAACTGGCAAAGAGTCTTTCACATCACTGTGGAGAAATTTTGGTCCAGTCTTCTTTGAATTAATTTAGCCACACTGTGCATGAACCACCTTTTTAAGGTCATGCCACAGCATCTAAATTGGATTCAAGTCTGGACTTTGACTAGGCCACTCCAAAACCATTCAGAGATGGACTTGGTGGTGTGTCTTGGATCATTGTCCGGCTGCAGAACCCAAGTGTGCTTGAGCTTGAGGTCACAAATTAATGGCCGGATATTCAGGATTTTCCAGTTGAGTGCAGAATTCACAGTTCTACCAATTATGGAAAGTGGTCCAGGTCCAGAACAATTCTTTTTCACATAGGGCCTGGCAGGTTTGGAGAGGTTTGTTTTTTAACCCTTAATAAAAGAAATTATCATTTATATCATTTATACATTTTATATTTACTCTTTGTGTACTCTTTGTTATCTATGTATAACATGTATACAAATTTACTTGTTTGTGACTTGTTTGAGTGTGACATATATGCAAAAAATTAAATAAAATTAAGAAGAGGGCAAATACATTTTCACAGCAATGCATAAATCTACACATAGCACCAAGGCATACTTCCTACACCGCAGAAATAGTTATCATCTCTGTAACCATAACACCTCTATATAAAGCAGTACACACCAATTACCACAGAATCTGTCCACTCTGAAGAGCCAACAGTTACGGATGGACTGGCAGAACATCAACACAGGAACATTATTAATGCAGTCTCTGCAAAACTGATGGAACTTTATCAACATGGCACTTTAACCAAATTAAGAATTCAATATTCAAGAAAGATTATTAGAAAGATGGTATAAAGCATCAACACCGCTTAAAAGATACGCATCTGATACTCCATCCTTGTAAATTAAACTCATAATGCAATACAATATTGACATCATAAGATGGGCAAGACTTCTTCAAAATTCTTTATTGCAATGGATTCAACAATGCAAACCAATCAAATTGTTAGGGCAAGCTGGACACGTCATATGGCCAGTAAATATAATGCACAGATAGACTGTGTATGTGCACAAACATATGAGGGATTCCAGACACAAATATCAGCATGTGCAGACAGCTAAAGACAGACAGCACATCACAAGCAAATACAAAGTGACAAAATAGAGCAGACAAGAGTCGAGGCAAAAGGATACCGAGGCATGCATGAAGAAAGAGAAGAAATATTCAACTGTTGTGAGGGCTACAGTGTGCACAAATAACCACATGTTAAGTGTTGACTTTCTGTCCTCTCTTTCTCCCTGATTATCTGTCTCTCTCCCTCTGCCTCCTATCATTTTCTTCACTCTCTCCACTGCTTCCTCTCATTCACTGACTCATCTGCTGCTCTTAATGAAATGCTGCATAATCAGGATAGCAGATTTCAGGACTGTGTCTGGTTCTATAGGCCCTCCAGACATGTACATGCATAACCAGGAACAAAACAAACACAGTACCTGGATCTGCCTGCATTCCAAACACCAATCCCACCCTAAACCCCTTTCAATTATATATACGCACACGCTCTCACACGCATACACTTGCATTAGCAAACGTACACATGCGTACTGGTGAAGTGGTGGGGGACGTCATGATCCTACCAAAGAGAAGGGAATCAGAGTTGCAATTCTAGGGCTTATCACAGAAAGAGGGTAATCTGACATATCTAACACGCCAGCACGTCCGGTATGTAAACTTCTATATGCACACACACATACAGAAAAGAGACGGAGCGTGAGTGTGTGTATCTGAAGCCCCACATGCATATGTGGTGAGATAACTCTTTGCAGTATTTTTGGAAAATCTATCTCAGCATGCAAGTGGCGAGACACTGATCCGTCTGCCGAGGTGTCCATTACCAACACTGCACTCAGCAAGCAGGAGGGTCAATGTGGGCAGAGGAGAGACAGATAGAGGCAAAGAGCAACGAATTGGTAAGGGGAGAGAGAGAAATGGAGAAAAAATATATATGCAAAATGAGGGTATAGATAGATATTAATGGAGGAAAAACTGTGGAGAATGGAGGTGATGGGGTGAGGTACCTGGGGAGAATTACTACAATATCTTGTAATTCACCATTCAAGTAAGTATGTGCAAAAGACTAGAGAACATTGTCAGGGAGGATGTCTGGCAGGAGGGAGACAGGCAACTGCTGAAAAGGAATGAAAGGCAAAAAACTGCAAAGAGGGGGCGTGGGCTGTTTGGTAATACATACATACAGTACTACAACAATATAATAATGCTATGGGCATGGTACAGTGGCAAATGTGTACAACCAATAACAACCAATGTAATTAAAAGCAAATCATAACATATCAAATAACATATCATATTTTAGAAAGCTCTCCTCATACTATATAGCATGACAGCAGTTATTGGCAAACAAATGGTAACAAAAATTAAAATTGGCCGAAGAGAAGAAAAAACAACAAACGCACAATACTCCATTGGCTCGTAATCAGAAATGTGCTGTTTACGGTTCCGGGGTCATGTGTGCGCTTGAACGAGCACATATGTATGAGTGTGTGCGTGTAAGTGTCATTATGCATGTACATGTGTGCGTCCCACACAACCAGGCCAGCAGCTACAATTACAGTGACGGATGTGAAAGAACTGGGTCGTCATCGCAGGAGATCTGACCCTGGGATGACAAGACCAGCCAGAGCCCTGAATCAGTACAGAACACAACCACACACATACACACAAGGTTATATGTAACAAATATTTACATGGAATCCAAATGACAGATACGCATATCACACAAATATATAAATCAACCACACAGCAAAGAAAAGTACAAGAAGGAAACAGCTAAAGCATTTACTTGACATATTCTTCTGACCACACACAAAAAACTTAATCAACCAAATGATTCTCATCCTGTCTGGATTTAAGTCACTGACTTTCACTGACACACACAAACTTATTCCCAGTGGCCGGTGCGGCGCAACCTAGCTAAGGCCGTGTTAGCTGCCTCAGAGCAGCCGGGCCAGCTGGGTGATGGTTCATAGGAAACATAATCCTAAACAGACGCCTCAGGTCCACCACAAGTCAGTTCATGTTTCTAATCAATATTCCCCACTCAGCAACACACCCGCGGAGAAAACAACTCTGATAAGTGGCAGCTCGATAGAGAGAAACGCAAAGTTAGATACTCCAGGGACCACAGTCAAATATATTCTTAGAGACAGAGTGGTGACATTGAAACCTATTTGAAACTGCTGAGAAAAGATAAGCGCAAATATAGCAAAATTATTATTCACACAGGAGTTAATGACTCTAGATTATGTCAGTTGGAGGTCACTAAAATTAATGTTGATAATGTAAATAACTGGGAAACATTCTGGGGGAGACCTGTGCTAATTAGAAGAGATGACATCCACCCTACTTCTGATGGTGCAGCTCTCTTATGTAAAAGTTTAAGACACATTTTCAAGTATGACAATTGAGAGTTGAACCCAGAGCGCAGCAACTCAGCCTTACACACCTCTCTGCAGTTTTCCTACAGTCGTCACTCTCCTCAAACTATGAAAACTCCATATAGACAGTGTCTGCTCCCCGACCACCTAAATTATATAAAAGTAATATAAAGAACCTAATAAAAATTAAGATTACTGTCTGCTAGAGGTTTCTTCTCTTAAAAGGTGTCTACCTTCACCTAGTGGTTGCTCAAGATGGATTTGTTGGATTTTCTATATAAGTCTGTATAGCTATACATGTTTTCCATATAATTCTGCAATGTGTTAGCCGCATTATATAAAGTGAGTTGAGATGTGTTTTTTTTTGTTTTGGAACTATATAAATAAACTGAATCTGATTGAAAAAATGTTCAGTGTTCACAACTCATCCACCCATAGGCCAGTGACACTAGGGGTACATTTCTTTTGCTACGGTGGTGAGTGGTGTTTTTTTCCTTTATCTGTATGTATTTTTGTACACATTGATGTGTGTGTTTGTGTTTCCTACCTCTGGCAGAAAGCTTCTTGGTGTTGATGATTTTGGCAGCATACTCCTGTCCAGAGGAGATCTTCACACATCTCCTGACCACAGAGAAAGCACCTCTAAAATGAATACACACACAGAAGGAAACAGTATTTAGTTATTTAAAAATGCTGAAGTAACAATACAAACTGTACTAATATAAGCCGTGTTGTATTGGAACATTGTTTCTAAACAGCAGCTCAGAAAAGTGAGGCTTATTGTGAAAAGTGTTGTTTAAGTAAATAAAAGATTTAGAAAGATCTGAACCTTCTTTTTTAGTCAATGGTCTTAGCATGTGACAAATTATCATAAATAGGACATCACAGCAGTTTAATTCTGACTTTGGGGGAAATATGTGCCTGACTGGAGCCAGACTAGGCTAGAGAGATGTATTTCCATGGTAACTATTTTAAACATAAAAAAGTGTAATTTGATCAACTAAAATAAACCTGGCCTAACTGATAACCATGTATTGTGAAGCAGCCCTTGAGATGTCACAGATGGGCAAATACAAATGGGCCAAGCTCAAATTTTTGATGTTGCCTTAAATTTTAACATAGAAATCCACAAACGTGCAGATGCTGTAGCTATGCATCTACTCAAACAAACCCACACAAACCACACCTACAGTCCTCAGCACTACGTGTGATCATTAACACTAACAAATCTCCATAACAGCTCACGTTTCATATGCTATTCTGCTGTCTCAGGCACATATATGAAGTAAAAAAAACTAGGTCAGCTATATTTGAGGGAGGAGAAGAGCAGAGTGCTGCATCGCTTGTCTCTAAATGCAGTCATGGAGAGCTTCGCCTCAGCTCTGCAACCATGCAGGCCACTTTGCTATTCACCCTTCATCTCTGTGCATGCATTTTTCTTTCAAATACAATTTGCTCCCCTTTGCAGCAAAATCCTGTCTTCCTTCAGACAACATCAGAGATAACAAAAAGCACTTGGATACAGACACAAGACAGACCAAGCTGACAAGAAGCACTGCCTCAAATGAACTCTGTCCTTTCACTTACTTTATAGCTG
>JAUBNQ010000001.1:12580235-12605299 GCA_032353495.1 Ctenopoma kingsleyae | reverse complement strand
TGTTTACAAGTAGCAAGAAGTAATAAGCTACCAGAACACTTTAAGACCCTAAATTGTACATTTCCACTACACTCTTTAAAAAATGGTAAGAGAGATTTGGGCAGAGAGGTGTATGTACTGTAGCTAGTAGACCCAGCAGTGGCACCATACATTTTCACTGTCAGAATCGTCGCTGGTTTGGGATTGTTTATCACATGTGCTATGGCGTTTGCTGTAAATCCAACACTTTGCCTTATATATTTATAAGCAGAAACAGTATTCAGTTTTAATGAATGAAGGAAATGATGTATTACATTATGGCGTGAAAGAAAGCAATACTCCTGACTGGGAAAGAGAGACTCACATAGTTATAATGCAATAACAAAAACTGACAGGGTACACATGCACATCTTATGGTGTATTGGTATCTGTTAGTTACACTTTGACGGGAAATATGTAATACTTACTGTGGTGTGTATCTATTAATGGCCACTTATTTACCGTGCCGAGCTCTGCAGGAGGCTGAGACGCAAGACGATGGTGGGGCAACTGCAGGTTTCGAGCAACTCTTCGCATGACCTGCAGACTTCCAGAAGGTTGACGCCCCCTTTTCTCCAAAGCGGAAGACGGGATCAGGTCTCCTCTCTCCGCTCGTTTCGTGCTCTCTTGTCGTAAACTGGAAGCAAACGTCTGAACTCCGTTACTTCGGTGGCACATTTGCCCTCATCATGGATGGCACTGTGTAAACCGTGAGGGGGAAAAAAAGTCTCAGCTGTAGTCATGTAGATAATCGCTCTGGATATGGCAAACTGGTGAAAGGTAAATGCTTTAATTGTTGACAGATATCACGCTCTCCTGTGTTTGTTGGTGTTGTGGCTAAGGTTAGTTACGCAAGGTTTGCAAATAACTAGCGTTACCTCTCCGACAATCCCCTCTTAATCGTAGCTAACTTTCAACACAATATCGCGTGTGTACGTGGAGATATCAAGCAGCTACGTAAATCAAAGTTGCAGTAACGTTACTGCGTCACTTCCATCATGTGTAGTTGGGTATGTGCTGATTTCATGCTAAAAGCACAGCACGCTTGCATGTTGTTTGGCCATCGCGGTGTTGGTCATTTGTCTTGTGTGGTGATGGATAATCGCTGTTGTGTGCTTGTTGTTGTGTAACGTCGGCGCTAGCGGTTTCCTGCTGCTTGAACTGACCGTGCTTGCGCTCGTGTCTGTGCGTGTGTCTTACTGTTTCCAGGTCCCTGCCGTCACGGTGCTCCCCAGTCTCTGCTGCCATGGAGGTGAGCAGCCTCCCTGTGGAGCTGTGGAGGGTTATCTTGGCTTACCTTCCTCTCCCTGACCTGGGCCGTTGCTGCCAAGTGTGCCGTGCCTGGAGGGAGCTCATCCTGTCTCTGGATAACACCCGCTGGAGACAGCTTTGCCTGGGCTGCACTGAGTGCCGGCATCCCAACTGGCCCAGTCAGCCCCATCTGGAACCCAATTCTTGGAGGGAGGCCCTAAAGCAGCATGCCCTGGCCACTCGGACCTGGACTCAAAATGGAACGGAGCTCCAGTCTTCTGCCTGCCTCCTCTTTTTCAGACGGAGAAAAGATCGCAGGGTTTGGCATGTGGGGCCTGGGTGTGAGTTTGAGACCCTGCGTGGGGTCCTTGGAGTGGTGGGGCCATATGATCGTGTGGTTCTCCATCCAGGGGTTTATGAGGAGCAGGCAGAGGTGGCACTGAAGGTGCCTGTGGAGCTGGTTGGGCTGGGCCGATTGGGTGAGGTGGCCCTCCTGGTGTGCATAGAGCAGCAGTGCCCTACAGCCAGGCTGTGTAATCTGGTGTTCATGCCACCATGGTTCTCTACTGTGGTCTACAAGGTGACGTAAGAGCTTGTCATCATGATTTCTTTGTAGAGCAATTTCTGATCAACTGGAACTGGAACTAACAGTTTTTTTTCATGATCAATCTATCTAGCATCTAGTATATACACTGCCTGTCCAAAAAAAAAGTCACACACTAATATTTCGTTGGCACATTTTCACTGTGGCATCGTTTCAATGAGCTTCTGTAATGTCAGAACATTTATTTCCGTTCAGAGTTGCATTAATTTTTCACTAAGACGATGGGAGAGTCGGAGTGCTGCGCAAATTCTTCTCCAGCACATCCCAAACATTCTCAATGGGGTTAAGGTCTGGAGTCTGTGGTGGCCAATCCATGTGTGCAAATGATGTCTCAGGCTCCCTGAACCACTCTTTCAGATCAATTTGAGCCTGATGAATCCTGGCATTGTCATCTTGGAATATGCCGGTGCCACCAGGGAAGAAGAAATTCACTGATAGAATAACCTGGTCATTCAGTATATTCAGGTAGTCAGCTGAGCTCTTTCTTTGGGCACATAACATTGCTGAATCTAGACCTGATCATTGCACCGCCCCCACGGTATAGGCTATACCGCTTGTACGGTATAGGCAGTAGGCATGATGACTGCATCACTTCATGTGCCTCTCTTCTTACCATGATGCTCCCATCACTCTGGATCAGGGTAAATCTGGACTCATCAAGCCTTTTTTTCCCGATTAGCCTCACTGATCAGTGGTTTTCTTAAGGCTGCACAGCTGTTTTGTCCAAATCCCTTGACTTCCCTTCGCGTTGTGCGTGTGGAAATGCTCTTACTGTCACTGTTGAACAGAGCCATGAGTTCAGCTGTTGATTTTTACACTTTGATTTCACCAAACGTTTCAGTGATCGCTTCGTGATGAAGATTTTTTTTTTCTCCACTATCCTTCCAGTTTTTAATAATACGCTGAACAGTTCTTAACCCAATTTTAGTAGTTTCAGCAATCTCCTTAGATGTTTTCTTTGCTTGACGCATGCCAATAATTTCACTCTTCTGAAACAGATTAACATCTTTTGTGGTCATGGTTGTTTAAGAAATAAGAAGCTACTCACTGCATCAGGTAGGGTTAAATAACTTGTTGCCAGTTGAAACATAATCATCTATGCAGTAATTATCCAATGGGATGCTCTTACTTATTTGCTTTGTTAAATCCAGGTGGTGCCTTTTTTGGCCAGGCAGTGTAATTTGCAACAATTTCATAAAGCCTAAGATGCTGTTTTCAGATTGCTTTTTTGCTCACTCAGCCTGAAAAAAGATGAAAATTATCACATTGAACTGACAAATGACTATCAATTATCAGAACAGTTGCAGATTATTTTTCTATTGACTCACTCACCTATTTAGCTCTGCACCTGTGTATCCAACAGTATTTTAATTAAATCAGTTTTCAGTAATTATAAGTACGTTTATTTCATATCAGACAGCAAAGGTCCACATCAAAAACCACACAAAACAAAAATAAGTAAAAATACAACTATACAAACCACATTAAAAAACATACAGGCATTTTTTCCAATATTTCCAGTAACAAGAGCAATAGCATGTATCACTTAATGAGGGCTCAGTTAGGGCTTTAATAATTACATTTTGTGACTCCATTAATCTACATGTAAATTTATAAATAAGATTCTCAACACAGCATAAAAAGTAGGAACATTATTGGTCACAAACATGACTTGCACTAGTCATCTTGGGAGCTTAAACAGTATTCTAAATAAATCATTATATGCCACGTGAAGCCGTTCCAATTCTGCTTTGTGTTGTATACAGTGGAGTACAGTATGGTTTCAAAAGAATTATTTTTACATCATCTGTACACATATGAAATGTACGCGCCAACATATTAGCTTTACCATATAATTCACAGCACTGGTGCATTACATCATCATCACATAAATCACTCCTAATGATGTGACCTAAATATCTCAACTTATTCACGATTTCTAATTCTTGATCTGTCAAGAAAAAGGAGGAAATGTTTGCTTCCTATCCTCTTTAGTTCTGGCAATAATGACAAGACTCTTTTTAGCATTATACTTAATATCATACAGTACTCCATATCTGGAACAAATTTTAAGCAACTGCTGTAATCCATCACTATGAGGAGAGAAAACCACTAGATCATCAGCATACATCAGATGATTGACGCACCTCTCCCCCACCATACAGTGGGGCAAAAAAGTATTTAGTCAACCACCAATTGTGCAAGTTCTCCCAGTTAAAAAGATGAGAGAGGCCTGTAATTTTCATCATAGGTATACCTCAACTATGAGAGACAGAATGAGAAAAAAAATCCAGAAAATCACATTGTCTGATTTTTAAAGAATTTATTTGCAAACTATGGTGGTCAGCACTTTACTTGAAAGTACCAACCTATTACTTTTACAAAACTGAATCAGATGTTGACCAAACAGAGAGTTATTATCAAAGATATCAGCATTCATATCACCCACCACTACATTTGTACTTTCACTGTCTTTGATAAAAGTACACAAGCAGATGCCCCAGACACATCTGCCTTACATTCATCGGAAGAAGACAATCCAGCCTCTGGACCTGCAGAAGCCCTTAGTTTACGGGCCTCATAGAACCGCCGAACATAGATCCCTTCTGGCCAGAGCAGTGGGTCATACATCTCAGCCACCTCCTTGCACTCATCTGTTATTTTAAAATTCAATTCAGTTTTATTTATATAACGCCAAATCACAACAAAAGTCACCTCAAGGCACTTTACATTGTAAGGTTTAAGACCTTACAAAATATAAGTTAATACAGAATAATGTGGAAAACTCAACAGTCCCACTTGAGCAAGCACTGAGGCGACAGTGGAGAGGAAAAACTCCCTCTAACAGAAGAAACCTCCAGCAGAACGAGGCTCATGGTGGGCAGCCATCTGCCTTGACCGGTTGGGGTGAGTGGAAAGAAGAGAGAGAAAAGAACAGCAGGAAAATCAAAGACAACAACAAGAAGCAGCCGACAAAACACTAGGGAGGTTGGTAGGGCCAGCAACTGCACCTTGGATATCATATAGCTCTGAAGCCAGGGATTCCTGTAGTGAGGTATAGAGAGAGGGGGACAAAGAAAGAAGCAGAACTACTACTGCAAGAGCTAAACCGACTCTGCACAGTGTTCATTTTTTTGACATGTTACATCCCGACGAAGTTTGTCTTTCAAATAAATTGCCAGGGTCTCAGAGTCTAAGTCAGGGGAAAATTTAGTTGCAAAAACACTCACTACCTTTGTGTTGATGGCCTTAATGTTACTTCCAGCGATGGTTCCAACAATCCCGTTCACTGTCTTCTTCCTGGGAGACTTTGAGCAGAGCTGGGATTGAGTATTAACATTTCCCATATCTTGTTTTACTCTTCTGCCTTGCCTCACCACACGACTCCACTCAGGTGATTTTACAAAGTCACTTCTCTGCTCCAAGATCTTGGCTCCTTCCACTGAGCTGTTATCTAAAACCGAGGCTCCATTCACCAGTGTTTCATCCTCCGTACGTCGGCCTTTGGCTGCCTCAGCGTCCTGCGTGATGGATACACCAGCTCTGCTTGAATCTAGCTGCTCAGTTACAGACAAACGTTGATTCATATTCTCCGTTACATCTCTGAGATCCTCACAGACATCTGTCTGCTTCAGCAAAGCCTGTTTCATTTGCGACATGTTTAAGCGTTCAATTTTTCCAAGCAGGCAGGAGACGTCCAGGTTATTAAATGACACAGGTGGAAGTTCATCTAGGTAATGAGACACAAATCAAGGAATGTTCTCAATAACCTCATTTAGTAGGTTTTCAAGCAGCTCTTAACATTATTTACATCCTTTTGTGCTCCTTTGTGTATCACACAGTGTTGAGTAGAACCAGGATAAAGTTCAAAAAGCACCTTCTTAGAGTTCTTTAACCACTCTGAACCGACATGGTTCACGGCCATGTCATCCTGGCTCAGAGTTTTCATTTTCACAACAAGAAAGTTTAGAAATTCATCTTCCACAATAGTCCTACCGTCAACAGTCATATAAACCTCTAGTTTTATTCGAGGTATAGCGGTGTCTGCACTCACTCTCGCTCCTTCCGCCAAACTTTAAAAACAAAACTATTCAAAACTGTTGGTAGAGATGTAGCTATTGTTTGATGTGCTAGCTTGTTGCAGTACTTCATATTATTCTGTTATCTTTTATTCTTGCTGAACCTTGTGTGTTCTTTTTTTTTTTTACTCTAGACATCATGGGGTCATGTCCAGCTTGATAATTGCAACTTTGAGGGGGCCCAGCTGCAAATCCGCGGCCCAGGAACCTGCCAGGCTCGGTTCTGCTCCTTCTCACAGGGCAGCTCTACCCAGTTGCTGGGTGTTGTCCTCAGTTTATTGGACAGCTGTGACTTCTCAGGAAGTGACACGGCTTCAGTGACAGTTGAAGGTCCTCCTGTGTCAGAAAGAAACTGGGCTTGTAAACATTTAGTTGCCCTGGCCAGGACGTTCCCATCTTGTAGTGTGTCAGAGAATAACTGTAGCTCTCCCACAGGACTTCTGGCCAACTCAACTGGTGGGCATCATCCCCCAGGTAATAATATTAAGAAGGAACATGTGAGCATAGAGGAGTGGCGGAGGAGGACTGGGGTTGATGCAGTGTGTCAGGGTACAGAGATTGAACATGGCTGGAGTGATGGTGAATGCAGTGAGGGAGAGGAGAGCCGAGATGTACGACTAACCAACAACACCAAAAATCCATTTACTCTGGATTACAAAATCCCATGTGACCACCATGGCCTGTCCCATTTGCTCAAGGCCCGTCCAGATGGCTCTCTGCCTCAGGCGTCCTCCCTAGACCCCCCCTCTGTGACCCCTGAACCTCTTACCCTTCAGCAGGAACTAGACCGTGACCCAGAGGCTCAGATGTTGGCAGCATCTTCCCTTGGCTGCATCATCAGACGCTGCCTCTTCAGGGAAGGGAAGGGTGGTGTGCATTTATCTAATTATGGACAAGCTCGGCTGGAGGGCAACGTTTTCCGTGGGCTGAACTATGCTGTCCGCTGCATCCAGAACTCCACAGTAAATGAAATATTTTTTTTATTTAAGACTAATTATGTATTACTTAAGTGTATTTTAACACATATGCTATTGAGTGAGTTTTTTATATGCAGCTTGAAATTTGAGCAACATATCAAGTTAATGAACTAGTCACAATCATGTGTAATTGAGCAGCAGTTTCCAGTTCACACTGTTACTTGAGCTGCCTCTTTCTCTCTCACCACGATCAGATAGTGATGTTGAGAAACGAGGTGTGTGAGTGCCGTGCGTCAGGTGTGTTCCTGCGTCTCTCTGCTCAGGGCCTCATCGCAGAAAACAACATCCACTCAAATGGAGAGGCAGGATTGGACATTCGAAAAGGGGCTGACCCCATAATTGTGGTAACTGCTGCTCCACTATCTCCACATTTTGTAAAAGATCCATTAAACTTAGGCACATTTCCAAATGTAACTGCTTCTTTGATCATCCTGTCTATTTTTTACAGCCTCATTCTGTCTTACATTTCACAGTGCAACAAAATACATAGTGGTTTGCGTTCTGGGGTTGTTGTACTTGGCAATGGGAAAGGTTCAATTCGCAGCAACCAGATTTATAACAACAAGGAAGCGGGCGTGTATATTCTCTTCAGTGGGAATCCTGTGGTCAGGTGGGTCTTGACAAACATCTAACTTGTCAAGGAATGTGCAGTCCTTGCTTTTACCCATCACTTTTCATATGACATTCATTGTCATTCATAAAGCATGTAAAGGGTTTTTCCCAGTTTAGACAAAGGGCTGGTGATTTTAGAACATATTGTAGCTGTTTCTGATTTAAACTCTTTGTGGTGGACGCCATGGTTTGAAACCACAACATATTTTTCACAGTACATGCTGTACATTGACTTGTTCTAGTGGGTTAGGGGAATTTATTCAAAGAAGTACTGATAATCAGCCCTACACTGTATGCTCAGTTTGCCCAAAAGTCCACAGATCCCTTTAAACCCTCTTTCAACAAACACTTTTGGTGTCTAATGGTTTGATAACTTGACTTTGGCAACTTAACAATCACCCACTGCTGCAATACTGTGACAAACTCTATGTTGCCATAAATAACCTAGCATTTTACAGTGAAAGCGTGTTATTAGTTGCGTTACATAATTTTGTAGGATGTGATGCTAGGGGTGCAGATGCTAACATAAACAACTCGCCCTAGGCCAGTGTCTTTGCATAGACATAAAGTCTGAACTTGTTAACTGTTGCTACCTTCTCACTTATTATTCTGTCTTTCTTTCTCTCTCAGTGGGAATCACATCTTCCAAGGCCAGGCAGCGGGGATAGCTATAAACGAAAATGGCAGAGGGATAATAACAGGTGTGTCATCCACATACAGCATCAGGCCAAATCGGTTCTTTCTTGTCTCTTACTGATGTGCCACTCAGAGAAAGTAAAAACACTACTTGTGGTTAAATATAATTGCATTAAATGACTTACAGAGGGTTTACATATAGACATATTTTATTTCCAGAGAATGTGATCAGAGAGAATCAATGGGGGGGGGTGGACATCCGCAGAGGAGGTGACCCCATCTTGAGGAACAACTACATCTGTTATGGCTACTCAGACGGCATGGTGGTGGGAGAGAGAGGCCGTGGACTTATTGAAGGAAACCATGTCTACTGTATGTAATTACAGCCTGATAATGGGAGCGTCCTGAATGCATGTGTACATGTACACAGTGGCTGAAAATGTTACATTTCCTTTCCTCAATTTTTTTCTTCAGGTAACAAAGGCTGCGGTGTGTGGGTTATGTCATCCAGTCTCCCACAGCTCCTGGGAAACTACATTACCCATAACTGTATGTATGGATTGGCAGTGTTCTGTAGGAAGGACCCAGAGAACATTGAAGCCAGGGAGGAGAACTGGCAGGGGCAAGAAGGGATTGGTGGAGAAGGAGGCAGTGGCGCAAGGAGAGGAGTAGAGGGAGAGGGAAGAGAAGGACAAGAAAACCTGAATGAAGAAGGGGAATTGTTTGCATGGGAGAGTGATCTGGACAGCGAGGATGAGCGCCATTCTGCACGTCGTTCCATTAGTGTGGCCCTAGTGGAGAGCAACTGCATGAGCTACAATGGAGGTAATAAATACACCTGTTGAGTATTGGCGTACAAAAGTTATTTACTCCCACTTCTAATGCTCTCCATGTTTCCTTCGCCCTTTCTGCAGCGGTTGGTCTGTACGTGAAGAGCAGTGAGCCCCTGAATGTCTTTGCCAACCTTGTAAACAATAACCATGGCACTGGCATTGCTGTGCTCCAGAGCAGTCAGCTGACACGACTGGTTACAAACTGCATTCTTGAAAATGGTCGAGGTGGCGTTACAGTAGAGAAAGACTGCAGAGTGGAGCTCCGTGGTAACGGCATCTATGAAAACAGTGGCCATGGAGTCAGTTTCAGTGGCAATGGGCAGATTGTGGAGAACGATGTGGTTGGAAACCGTGGATATGGAATCCAGGTCTTGGGCAGTGCTGACATCAAGGTGAGATAGAGAGAGCCATGGGCACAATTAGACTTAATTTAAATAAACTTATTACTGAAATGTATAACACATCAGTTATATGTATGATTTTTATCTTTAGGTGCTGCGCAACCGTGTCCAACCAGCACAGGGCTGTGGCATTGCTGTGCTAGGGCCAGTAAAAGGTCTTGTACATGACAATCTCTTGTTCCAGGGTCACCCTGGAAATAAAAAAACACTGCTACATCTGGATCCTGGCAATGAGAGCTGTGTGTTGCGCAACAACAATATTCTACGGCATGATAACAGGTAACTAGGCAACCAGAAGAAAGTGCCAGAGATTCAGAGACCATCACTGGCTTTGCTGTACTCTGTCTGCTTTATATTCTGTTGCTCATACTTTTAAAGCAGACAGATCAATATTTCTAAAACAACGTCTCAAATGACAATAAGGATCTGATGTGACAATGTGAGTACGGTCACTCAAGCTGGTGAATTATGAGACAAATATGAGGATTTCCTCTGCTTTAGTGAGCTTTATGATTGTTTCAGCGCATCGTTTAGTTCATTTTAAATATTAAGCATACATACTCTTAACTTTGTAGATGTAGACGCCCCATTGGCAGCCAGGAACAAATGCATGTTGATGTAGCTCTGTGTCTTCTTTGTTTGCTAACAAGTTTAACATGATGTAAAGGTGATGGCCAAAAGTAGCTAAAAATTAGTTATATGGTTTAAAGGTTTCTACTTACTGTTATTATACTTTTCTCACTTTGCATTTGGTAGCTGTACATCTGCTCCTCCCTGGGTTCTGGAAAACCCTCCTCCTCGTCCACTGGCCAGCTCCTCCTCTGGCCTTTCCTCATCCCAATATCCTTCCCGACTTGGAATTTCTATGACCACCAGGATCAGCGCTACTGTTGAGAGCGGTTGCCACAGTGGGAGCATGTTCTGCTCCATTCTGTGAATCCTGACAAGCACCTACAAACCAATATGAATGACTTTTTCAAATGTTGTATTATTGTACACTTGGAGCCCACTTACCTTTTTCAGAGATCCTCCAAGTGATGCTCTACTGTTGAGGTGGCGTGTACTGGATTTATGAGGCTACACCACTAAAGGAGCCATCCACCCTCCAGTACATGAGTCTGGCACAATATTTTGTAAATCTTACATCAGACTTTTGTAATTTTATGATAAAATGTCAGTGCACTCATCAAATGTAGACTAATGAAGTGAATCTGGAGTTCAGCACTTTGTTCAATTTCCATACTCAAGCTTTAATGCAATCACATCCTTTTACTAGCAGATTTCATATCCATGTACAGGACTGCTTTTGTTCATTTGCTTTTGAGACTTACTAGTTAGGAAGTGCACATTTATCAATCCTATCAGGAGTCAAAAGAATCAAATGCCAGCTTCAACCATTATACAAAGTTAAGCTGTGCCTTGTTTGACTTTTTAATCAGTCAATAACTGTAGCTAGGGAAGGAGTTCTCACATTATGTATATGCAAAAAAAGAGAAAATTCTAAGGCAAACTTTTGCTTCTTTCTTGCAAATTTGTTCTGCTTCCTTGTTTGTATCTTTGTATCGTGAGCCTGATGCACTTCAGCTTTCTTCGACTTCATCAAATTCAGTAAAAAAGGATAAAGAATCATTCCAGATGCTATGAACATGCTGCAAAGTGACACACAGACTTGAAAGATGAAAAGAAAATGTGTGCAATATGTGATGTCTACAAACGTGCCTGTATGTATATTCTAAGATATTTTCCGTCATCTAGAATTTGTTTACAGCTCATTACTCCACTTTTGTATCATGCGCAGTAAGCATTAAGCGACAAAACCACGTATAACCCAAAGTTCACAACTTTATTTGTCTACAAAATGCATTAATAAACAGCTCTTGTTTCAATTCTTCCAGCCCTTTTTCTTTTTACTCAGTTCTTGTCTATTCTTGTTATGGTTTTCAATGCATTTTCTTGCGCTTCCGTCTCTCCGTGAACTGATCATATTTGACCAGAGGTAGAATCAGCGAGGCCTGCCTGTGTTCGTCTCGCAGTCCAGCCTCATCACCCTTACCTCGGGCAGGTCTAATTAGCGTTAGTCCCATTGACTTTGCAACTTCAGTCATCCTATAGGGAAAAATATGAATCACACAGAAATTAATTCATATTTCAATTGTTACATTTCACATTTACAGTGCTTTATGTGGTGTAATAACCAATTGTATACAACAAGAAAGGTACAATTTACAGCCCCAAATAAGTCAGCACCACTGGATTTAAGAATGGTCGTCTTGTGTTATTTAAGCAGTAAGAGAAAGCCTTACCTGGCCTCAGTGATGCCCAGGTCACGGTGCAGTAGTGTGAGGTCAGCAGTCATGTGACCCATATGCAGCAGAAGAGCCAGGGAATAAGCTGCTAATTTGGCACGCATGGATGTTGACACTATGTTGTGGACCCTAGGACATGTAGTAAGATTCATGTGTGTTTACATTCATAATAACACATGAAGCATCTGCAGCAGTGAATATATCAATTGGACTTTCAGTGTAAAATTATTGTAATAAGTTGTTGGTAATAGATCTCCAGAGATTTTTGGTGTTGGGATCTAGGGGACTAAAATTAATTGACCTGCTGCAAGTAATCATTTGCATTTTATTTTTGATAATCTGAATTTCGGCAAAGAAAGCTGAAAGCCACTTCTACTGATTTTTTATATAAAACTGCAAATCCATACCAAATTCCAGATAGGTTATCAAACGCATAGTACCAAGGTGCTCATAATATAAAAAATTAATGCAAAGCAAATATCTTCAATAAATGATCAACAAACATCAATCATCATACCTGCCATTGTTGAACATCTCCACAGTGAATGTTCGGAACAACTTGCTCTGAAGAGTACGAGGGCAGCCTTCCTCCTGCCAAACTGCACATATACACAAATAAATATCTCTGTTACTGTTGGTGCTAGGGTGTGTTCAGTGCTTCAGCACATTTAATTTTACATAAATGAGAATAATAACAATAATATCATTATTGTTATTATTATTACAGATACTTTATTAATCCCCTTGGGGAAATTCTTTGTGGACAGGCATGCCTCTTTGAGGTGCCAAGGGCTCGGGGTTCAGTGTCTTATCCAGGGACACTTCGACATGTGGCCAGGAATTAGAGAGGGAGCTGGGAAGCGAACCAACCCTGGGGTTTGTAGAATACTGCCCACTGGCCTATCAACTACACCCAACAAACATTTAAAAGCCCAGTCTCTGTTTCAACTTTCAATTTGGGCACTATGTTTTATATCTCAAACACATCTGTTTGAATATTGACATAAACCTATTCAAATATAATATATAAATATCTGCAGTATCCATGATTTCATTTTGATTTAATTTAAAGATAAAAGCTAAGTGCTTCTAGACTGTGTGAGGTTAAAATGAGGGTAAATACCATTACTCACACTTGTGGGTGATGCTCTTCCTCTGAGCCAGTTTAAGGAGCAGAGAAAGGTAATAAGCACAGCGTGCAATTTTATCTCTGGCATCACCAACAGTTGGCATGTTCTCCAGGTGCTTCACAACACTCAGACACCTTGAAAAGTACAAATAAAAATGAGAATCCAAGGGAAACAAGCAGCTTAAGAAAATGTGACAGCAAGTGCAACTCCTTCATCACCCTACCCTCCGTTATCTTTCATCTTCTGCAGCTCCTCAGGGGTGAGTGCTGCCAGCTTGGAACCAGCCTGCTCCAAAGCACCAAACTCTACTGGACTCAGGACTGTGGATGTGGATTAAGGACAGAAATCCAGATAAACCCTGTCGACATTTTGAATACATTTTATATAGTTTTCTCACAAATTTACAAGTCATTATGTTATTAACACACCAACCCAGACATACACAAAGTAAATAAAAGATACGATCATCAAATGGGTAGACGTTCTCAGGTTTGTCTGCGTCTGCACTGCACGGGGGAAGGTGGAGAGTGAGATCTCCCTGGGACTCAGTTTCGACCACTTCCTGTTGTAGAGCTGAGGAGAGAAAGAAGAAAACAGATGAAAAATTATGAGAAGAAAATTAGGAAGGAGAGAAGAACATGACAGGTTCAGGATGATAGGATATCCCTTGCATTGTTTTATTAATCTAATCCCTCTTTGACATCTTTGTCAAATGAGCCCTCATAACAATTTGTTTATATTTAGACAACTGGAATTCTTACCAGACAACTGACAACTGTATAGCTTACCTTCCAGACCCTTCTGGTCGATCACAGTGCTGGCAGCCTTAGCCACTGCTTGGTGCAAGGTATCACTGCCCACCTGATTCAGCCTGCGGGAGCTCAAAGCTCTCTTCTGCTTGTTGGTGCCAAATGCTTCAATCAAAGAGTCAACCTAAAAGGAAATTGTAACATAAACTGAAGGCAAAATAATATGTTTATTCTTATTTTAGCTCAGTCTTCTCTCAGGGAAGACTGGAAGGACAAACTGTGATACCTTGTCTCTGTAGGTTTGTGTAGTGTCCTGGGGTTTTGCAGCCTCTGTTGTCTCTCCTGATGAAAACAAACATTAAAACATAAAATTTGCACTGACACATCTTGACCCAAAAGCATTTGTAAGGCAAATATCCATTGATGACCTGGTTGTTTATCACTGATGTTATCAGGAACTTGGCATGAATAGATTTCTTCTAAACGCCTAAAGGCATTAATGTTACATCCAGTACAGTGATTAGTGTGCTGGTGGAGTTCTTTTTTTTTTTTACCTGGTATGACTGGTTGCATATTGAAGAGTTGAGCGTTGTGCACCTCCATCTGCATTGTCTCTCTGTTCAATACTCCAACATAATATCTACACAAACACCAGACAACAACAACAGGTATTATTAATTCTCTTCACAGTAGCTAGTGTCTCAGTCCTAATCTCACAACATATGCTTCAATGACTTGCTTGCAAAGGTTGTTGCATTTCAGTGACCCCGCACCAAAGTTATTTCCAACATAGGACAGTCGCTCTGATTCAGCAACCTAGACAGAGGAAGAGACAAAAGTCACGAGAGAACAGGAGCGCGATGTGAGCGAAATGTTGGTCTTGCATCTTTCTCACCAATATCCGTCTGCTCTTTTTCCTGGGATTATTCTCATCTGCGCTTTTGTACATGGTGAAATCCAGTTTTTCTGCATTTCTGACGCTGCCGTTTGAAAAGCGAACTGTGGCATTAAATGAAATAAAATTTTAATTATTATTGAACATCACTCTGTACAACACACGACTAAACAACACGTTAACCCCGTGCTAGCACCCACGTGTGCAATACAAGTGCTTATAACTAAGAAAATAGACACCACCGAACATTTACCAGTACAGTTTCTATTACTTATATCACTCCTTACCAAAGTATCTACAGCCAACAAATCAAACATAGTCACCTATAACTGCTTTATCCGAATCTCTCTCCTCTCCACAACACCCCAACGAGCAGGAGGCAGCCATAGTTGTTGTCATGTGTTAAAAGATGAGGCAAGAGGACTCACTCCTTTGTATTTCCGTATTCGCAAGGCCGCTCGCTCAGACCAGTGATTCCTCAGAGGTTCTTCATTAGAATACAATCAGATGAAAGCATTTGAATTGGTTGTTTTTTGTTTTTTTTCAACAGCTCATTTATAGAAATCACCGTTTCGCCTGTAACTGGAATGTGTGTATTTCTTTTCACAACAAACGTCAAAAACCCTTTTAGATCAGGAGTGAGCGATAGCAGCACGGTAAATCAAAGGATGAACACCGTAACTATCTTGACACTGTCTATAGTCTTTGGCTACATCTGTCATGTTGCAGCAGCGACGCTCTGTGGTGGGACGGTAGAACTGCAGTCCTTCTTCGACGAGGTCACAGACATGGCAGCGAAGCACAGCGCCATCCTGTGAGTCTGGTGAGGAAAAACCGTCTGAGCGGAAACAACATTAGAAATTACAACACGCGTTTCGGACACGGAAAGAGACTTATAGGCAGTATCTGTCACATTAATGGTTGTTATAACTCAGTCTGCAGGGGGGGTGAAACTGACAGACCCGCGTAGACGCGTGTGAGCGCACATGACGAGCAGCTTTCGCCCCCAAAGCCTGACCATTCAATACAGTAACAATTAACGCTAGCTCAGGTGGTGGACCGCAGGGGACTGGATGCTAGCAGCAGAAATGTTAGCCAGGCGTTTGATGGAAGAAGCTGTTTGGATGTAGGCCGCCGGTCCATCCAGGTGACCGTATGATTGTGCTGTAGCTTACAGTCACACTTTGCTGGTCTGAAGCCAGGTAACTTTAGCCTGTCAAGTCTGTGGTGAGGCCCCTGTTCTGCCTCTAGTTTCTCACGCTTTCGGAAAATTCAAGGTAATATTAAGTATTTCTGGCTTCTCGTTTTGACTGTCGTAGCAATAAAATAACTAATATGGGTTTGCTAATTTAGCTAGTAGCACTAGCTAACTGGTTCTGTTAGCTAGCCTTCACTTGCTAGCTATGAAGTAACCATCTAATGTTATAACAATGCAGGACACACAGCAGTATCTCTGTAGCTAATGTATTATAAGTGCAGTTTATGTCGACATACATTAAGTATGAGTGAACAGTCTGACTAGCTGAACTAGTTACTTCACAATAGAGACGTCAATAACCCAATGAATGCTTATCTTGTCCACATAACATTATCAACACCTCAAACTAGCACATTAAAATCTTCATCAGTCTTAACCCCATCTTTACCTCTACCTATTGTGTCGCTTAAAGTGTCCATTATTCCACAGCTGTCACAGGCTTGTATTTCTACATAATCAGGTTAGCCTTAGGTGATGTCTTCATGTTGCATGTTTTGTCTGACAAATGGTCCAGAAGTTAAAGCTATCCAGTGTCCAAAAACACTAAATGTCATTTTAGAGACTTCAAACAGCAAATACTGGTTGATCAATGTTCTGTCAGTGTTTTATTTGTTTCAGCTCTTTAACCGTTTGTCATTTGTTTGTTCTGTATCACCTTTATCCCCTTATGCCCATTGCTTTTGTCTTCAGAGCCATGGATTTCCCAGGCCACTTCGAGCAGATTTTCCAGCAGCTGAACTATCAGCGTGTCCATGGTCAGCTGTGCGATTGTGTCATTGTGGTTGGTAGCAGACACTTCAAGGCCCATCGCTCAGTGCTGGCAGCCTGCAGCACCCATTTCAGAGCCCTGTTCACTGTTGCAGAGGGAGATGCTAGCATGAACATGATCCAGCTGGACAGTGAGGTCAGGACATTCATAATACAGTCAAAAAGGAAAAGGGTGATACTGTAAATATGTTTATAGTGAAAACAGTGAATGGCACCTTCATATAGTGCAACAAGGTGAAACAATGATTTGTTTACTTGCAGGTGGTGACAGCTGAAGCTTTTGCTGCTCTGGTGGACATGATGTACACGTCAACTCTGATGCTGGGGGAGAGCAATGTCATGGATATTCTCCTCGCAGCCTCACATCTGCACCTCAACAATGTAGTCAAGGCCTGTAAACACTACTTGACCACTCGCACCCTGCCCATGTCTCCCTCATCTGACAGACCAACCCACCACCACCCTCAGCAGGACCAGCAGAGACACAGGCAGCAGCAAGTAGCAGACTTAGCAGTGAACCCTACGCTAGCAGCTAATGCTAACCTCGCAGCAAATGCTGCCACATCAAAGTTACAGCGCTCCTTCCTGCTGCAGCAGCTGGGGCTTAGCTTGGTGAGCTCTGCTTTGGGTGGGATGGAGGAGGACGGGGTGGGGAATGTAGGTGGCAATAGAGGGGTGGAACAAAGAGCCTCCTTCCCTATTCGACGATTCCACAAACGCAAGCCTGCGCTTGCACTAGGCCTGTCAGAGGAGAGACCTAGGCAGAGGCAGCGCCCCTCTGCCCCTAGCATGGGGTTGTTAGGAGGTGAAGGGGTGAATGCAGAGCGAGATGCTCTACTCTCTCCAGACTCCCATAAGATGGGGGATGAGTCAAAATTGGATGCTGCAATTCCCAGTCTAGTAGGAGTGTCCCAGGATGATCCTCAGATGCCCAGCCAGTCGGACAGTGGACACTGTGAGGGGGACGATTTGGGGAGAATGCAGGGAGGGGTGAGCAAGGAGGAGGACGTCGATGACCAGGAGCACCAGGATAACAGAGCAGTGAAGATTAAATCAGGAACAGAGGAAGAGGAGGTTGAAGAGCAGGAACAGAAGGTAAAATTTCTCTTTACCTTAATGTTGTTTTTCACATAACTGCCAGGGGGCATGGATTCTCCACGCTCTGCCAACTGCATGAACTGCTGTGTTTTCTGCCTCTTGGATTTTTTTAAACGTAAAATTTCCCATAGTCTAAGATGAAACTCCTCCTTTGCTTCCCACAGGTGGTGGTTAAACGAGAGCCGCTTAGCTCACCTGAGCCAACAGATGAAATCAGTGATGTGACATCGCAGGCTGAAGGCAGCGACCCGGCAGAGCCTGGCGGCCAAGAGGAGGAGGAGAAGGTGGGACTGAGCCCAGAGAGCAGCGACCGCAGCTTCACCTCTGAACCACAGCCCAGCTCTGACTCTCTGCTGCAGCCCAGCTCCCAGCTCCTCCTTAAGAGCAGCATGGGAGGAGGTGGCGGAGTGGGAGGAGCTTTTGGATGTAATAAAGGATTAAGTGGTAAACCCGGTTTTAGTATTTCTAGCTTTCTTAGCCCAAAGGATTTTGGAAGTGGCAGTGCAGGGTTGGTTACAGGAGAAGATGAGCTCCCTAATACAACAACTGGGGATGCAGTCGCACATCACTTCCTGCTGAGGCAGGAAGCTGCTGGACCATCTGGTTCTGCTTCATCGTCTCTTCTGCAGACAGGTCCGCTCAATGGTGATAGTCGAAACAGTTTTGGAGACAACCTGCAGCCTGACTCTCTGTTCCTCCGCCCCCTGCATGATGGTCTGGGGAGCCCCAGAGGGAGTGGGGGAAGTGTGAGTGGAGGACGTGGAGGGGTAGATCCGTTTAGTTTGGATTTCCAGCGCTCCAGTCTGGGGCTTCACTCCCTGGGTAGACCTTCACGAGAGACAGGAGGGGCGACTGCTGCTTCTCTGGGCTATCCAGGTTACAGACGTATTGCTCCAAAAATGACCGGCATTGGAGGAGATGAAGGAGTAGGTGGTGTTCTTCAGGATGCTGCCTCCTCCTCTTCAAGTCTGGCCAGCCCCTTGCTTCTCAACGAGAGTGGAGGTTATGAGATTAACAGTGGCAGGCCCACCTCCCTCCCCCCTCAGCTGACCCGAGCTTCAGCAGACGTCCTGTCCAAATGCAAGAAGGCCCTGTCAGAGCACAACGTCTTGGTGGTTGAAGGAGCTCGGAAATACGCGTGTAAGATCTGCTGCAAAACCTTCCTCACCCTGACGGACTGTAAAAAACACATCCGCGTCCACACAGGAGAGAAACCCTACGCCTGTCTGAAGTGTGGAAAGCGCTTCAGTCAGTCCTCCCACCTGTACAAGCATTCCAAGACCACCTGCCTGCGCTGGCAGAACAGTAACATGTCCAATGCCCTGCTGTAAGACAGAGGGGACTTCATCAAAATAGAGTTGGACACTAGGATGAATACATTGGTAATCAAAACTCAAAAATGATTTTCTGAAGTGACAGAGCACCTGGATCTGATCAGCTGTTCTGTCTAATTAAAACTGCTGATTATAGACCAAAGATGGGGATGGTAATCATACATTTTCTTTTCCAGGAGAAATGCATACTATTCAGTTAGTAAAGATTATTGTGAAAACATGTGGGCTGTAAAAGAATATCATGCAGAAATACTGCAGTCATTCTATAGTCCCTGTTCTAATATCATACGGATATTATGAAGATTTTCCATATAGTGTCAATATATGCAGCCCATGGACTTTGCATAATATGATCCAAGTCAGCTTTTAAAGCTGCCACATGGTTCTGTGATTATGTGTTTTTAAATAACAATCATGGAGGCCCTGTTGTTGTCAAGTTGAAACTTAGATTTGCCAAGTTGATCCCTAGTGCTGAACATTCATAGTTGTTACACTTGTGGAAAATAGACTCAGTTGATCTGAGTGTTGGAGATCAGAGGAAACGTTAAAAATTGTTGATCATGTAAAATAGACATAGATTTTTTTATCGCACATTTGTTAAACATAGCAGCATCTCACATCAGACTGCACACTGACTGAATCAGATTCAGTTTGGGTGCCAGATATAACACTTGTACAAACAACTGTTGAGAAAAACTGGAATGTCTGATTCTGTCCTGTGTAGCAGGTTTAAGTAGTGCTGAAGTCTTTTTCAAGTTCTCTAAACTGCAGCATAAATGTTCAGCAGGTAATATCAATGAAGTTAATGTTGGATGTTTGACGTCTGTAGTTGCCTTTGTGAAAGATCATTTTAGGATTGCTTTCATCTGTCGTGTTGCTGAGCTCATTTAAAGTTGAGTTTATGCAGCCCGAGAAATAATTCCGTTTGTGATGATGGGGCCTTCCCATTTTGAAGGATTACAGGAATAATTCACACTGATGCATTTAAATCTACATATTTGCTAAATACACACTTAAGGTGAAATGATCTAATCAACCTCTTGTCCTAATTTGCTCTTAACAACCAGAACTATCAAGCTTGAAGTTTGTAACATTGAATGAGGGAAAAGTATCAGTGTTCACCATTGTTGCATTAATGGCAGGAAAAAACAGCATTTTCTTTTTAAGGAAACTAATGCTGTATACAGAATAATGGCATTACAGTATTATTGGAATACACGAGAATAAGAGCTATTAATGAACCTTATTTTGTGACTTTCTTTCCTTATTGGTTACTGACTCAGAAAATGGTATGGAGGTACAGTATGGAGCTTCAGCACATGTTGAAAAAGTGCTTTAGACAAAGTGCTTTGGAAATGTAAATATTGCACATTTGTGGTTGGTTTCATCACCTTTCTCCTGGGGAAGAGACAGAACAACTTATGAATACTGTATTTGTTATCAGTGCTTTATATGTGTCTCTTTATACATCTGATGTTGCAGCTGTTACGAAAGCACTTAGACAAATCATTCTCTTTTATAACTAACGTGTTTACTGGAAGTATGTGAAAACATTGCCGTAGTGCGATTATCCAACTCTACCAGCTCTCAAGGATTTTTCCTTTTGTAACCCTACCATTATTTCACATTTGAAAGCCAGCTATAGCATTTTAACTATGCAAAACTGGAATATCAATGAATTGTAGAGAACTATTTCACATGGGGACAAGAGATTTTTACAAGATCTCTCGTCTGTTTCTTCATGTTAATTTCAGGTTTATGTTGTCACAACTATGTATCAATGGAGGATTTGAGCAAAACATGCTGAGAAAGGATCTGATTTTACAGTTCATAGAAAACATTTTTATATTGAGCCACTTTGGGATGTCTGACGTCTAGCAGCCTGTAAATAGGAGCGGCTTCATTGGTAGGAAGTTGGTTAATTGAAATAAGTGTTCACGCAGTGTTGTAATGTTTTGTTTTAGTGAGATAAAACTAAAAAAAGTAACACTTTAAGTAGGTGTTTGCATATTTCCACTTTATTGCTTGCTGTATTGTGTCACCCACACTGTCACAGTCATTGCTTCCATTTCTAGTTGGCGCCTTATTGTACTGTAGTGAGTCCTTACACTGTTATCCTGTACAAAATGGCATTTTGTTTGACTCGTATATCAATGGTTAATGGTGACATTTTACTTCAAAGAAGAATAATTGCCTTGTAGGATGTTCTCCCTGTAAACATAAGCTAACCAACTGTTCGCCATATAATTCTTGACGCTATGGAGTCAGTAATCATGTATTTGACACATGGCCACAAAGTTTAAAATCACCACTGATGGTTGAATCTCAAATTTAACATGTTCTTCTGTGTCACTTAGGCAAATTCAGCCTCCTCTTTCACTGTGGAAAGAGGTAACTGTGATAAACACAGACTTATATGGACAGGAGAGATATAGTTCGTCTCACATAGTGGCCTGTTAGGAATTATAATGGTGCTGTCTTCTAACGCTGTTAATGTGAATCTTTGAAAACATGCACTGACTGTATTACCCCTGTATGAACATGCCAAAATGTTAAAAAATATATGTAAAAAGGCCTAAATTGATGATGAAAGCCTTATGCCCTCTAGCTTGAAAAGCTGGGCTTTTGTTGATATGCCAAATCTAAATGATTTCTGTTTTTCTGTATACCTAACATAGTGTAACCATGAGAGGACTAAATGTTTGTCTCTTTACTGTCGAAGACTATGAAGATTTCTAGTATGAATAAAAAACAATGAAATTAATTTTGTTGTTGACATTTTTTGGAACATCACAGCGATGATACAAGAGTGAATCTGAGTCAAGATTCAAAAGAAATAAAGGAAAAATACAGTAGAAACTAAAATACTATTTTTTCCCTTAAAAAAATGACTTGAACTAATTGTCCAGTGTTCTCAAAGTGGATCTGGTTTCTTCTCACAGCTTGAGCTCTTTGATCATCGGCTCACCCCGCAGACCAAGGAGCAGGTTGTTAGCTGCTAGTGCAGACATGGCATCACGGGTAGTGTAGGAGGCACTAGCAATGTGAGGCAAAATCACTGTGGAGAGCGGGAATCAAATGGAGAAAAAAAATATGCAGTGAGAAAAACCACGGTGATAGTGAAAAAATCTAAAAAGGTTACTTGAAAACCATTTATAGTCTGACAGACTCACCACAGTTTTTAAGGGTAAAAAGTGGGTGGCTGGTGGGCAGGGGCTCAGGAACAGTCACGTCTAATCCAGCTCCTGCAATCTGTCCAGTGGACAGAGCCTCATACAGGTCATCCTGGTTCACTACCCCACCTCTGGCACAGCAGATAGACGAACATCAGAGAACAAGCACTGTATTGTAGTTCCCAGTGAAAACAATGTGTGGTGGTACCTGCTTGTGTTGATAAAGATGGAGGTTTTTTTCATCTTGGTGAAGAGGTCCTTGTTGCAGATCTCTTTCGTTTCCGGTGTTAAAGCACAACACACAGCCAGGAAATCTGACTCCTTTGCCAGCTTGTCCAAAGACACTAGACAAAGACAAAGCATATCATAGACCATAAAAAGGTTTTAGAGCAAACTGTCATTACATTTAGTTTAGTTGTCTTTAACAACAACTGATGAATATCTGTGTGAGATCAGGATGTGAAAAGGTCAAAGGAGATTACATGACATTTGCTTTTGCAGCTCATGGAATTCAGTGTATATTCATTTTATTAGTTATGGTTTCATAATATGACACATGAAAATTTCTTCTGTTGTTGAAAAAGACCTTTTACAACCTGAGTCTGATTCTTACCATACTCTGCATTGATGGTACTGGCCAGCTCGGGCCTGGGCGCCACATCTGTGTAGATGAACTTCTTCACTTTGAAAGGTGCAAGGCGTTCAGCGATAGCCACACCTCGAGCACAAACACACATTGTAAGAATTATCAGACTGACAGAAACGACAGACTTGTGATGAACTGGTGTAGCTATTGTGTGTCGTGCTTCAGACATGCTTGCTCACCAATCCTCCCTAGGCCCAGAATACCCACGGTGCTGTTGGCAAGCTCATATCCACACAGCCAGAGAGTTCTCCATGTGCCCCAGCCACCACTGCCACAATGAGAGTGATGTTTGTCTGTGTTTGCAGTTTTTAATTTTAATTTGTATGTTTCTATAGTTCTGTAGTAATTACGTCTTGGCTTCATGAGTGGCCTCTATGAGCCTCCTGGATGTTGTGAGCAGCAGAGCTACAGTCAGTTCGGCCACAGCATCTGTCAGAACATCTGGGGTATAACCAACACGGATCCCTCTGGGGAGAAACACACACACACAAACATTACACACAGTTGTATACCTAGAAACATCAGTATGCCTTTTTTACTTGACATATTGGGCAGACACACGAGTATACAAACAAGTGAGCACCACCTTTTCTTCAGCTCCTCCAGAGAGAGATGATCAAATCCCACTGACATTGTACTAATGACCTTCAGGTTTGGACCTTCAGGAGTAAATCACACACACTTAAAAAACATATGTATAAATACGAGACACTGTTTACTGCATGTAGCCTATTGATCTGGTTCAAATATTATCCTCAGACCTGCAGCGTCTAACAGTTCTGCATCGATCTTCTCTGTAAGGACGCAGAGCAGGCCATCAACACCTTTGACCTTTTCGAGCAGCTCCCTCTTGGGCACAGGGGTATTATCTGAGTCCCACAGCTCAAACTGCACCCTTGAAAAAAAAAGAAAGCAGTTTAATTTTTTTTGTTTCATCTGCAGAAGGGAATTCATTCTGCAGAGGCACAAAAAGAATATACACAGACAGTAAAGCTACTGTAGATCAGAGATTCCTAATGCAGTTAAAGCCACTGCTTATATATTCACTCTAATGCTGTATATTGTGATTTATGTCTCAGTGTTGACAGTAAGTGAGACATTTGATCATCTCTGTCATGGCAAAATACCCTTTGGCTTACCAGTGTTATCAGCCTAAGGGCAAACATTAGCAGTCCTGTTTACTCGAAGTAAATGATGAACTTCACAGAGTAGACATTCAAACTACATAAACTTGTAATAGTAACACTAACTGCAGCAGGTATCTAACTGGTCATACAAGATATTAAATATAAAAAATCATTAATTTTGAATGACTGAACAACAAATTATGACTCACTGCCCAGACTCTCGGAGAATCTTCAGACCCGCAGGTGGAATCTGTCGGGTGACATACACTCGTGGCACAGTTGACATCTCTCTCTGCACAGTGCTTGTAAGACCCCCAGTAATATTAAGTGGAGTAACGGCAATCCTCTGGAGCCGACGCAGAGCCACACAACTGCACCACATTGCCAGGAGAGAGTTAATCTGTGGCAGGACGTCTGAGAGATGAAAGTGGTACTTTGGAGTTCAGCTTCTGTTGCCTTCATGTGCATGATTTTGCCTCTAGTTCAGGTGGGGGAGGTTCCTGTGTTTGTCAGAGGGGCCAGTATAATTAGGGGGAGTGTGTCTCTAAGGTCTGAAGGTGAAGGATACAGTCCCAGACAAAGTTAACACAAAACAAAATTCACACACACACACACACACACACTAAGTTGTGTCTTAACAACAACTAAATGCCTATCCCCAACTTTTATCCCCAAACCTTATCTAAACCTAACTGACCCTAAAACCTAGTCCTAACCCCAAAGCGCTCTTTGAAGTTGTGAAGCTAAAATGTCCTCACAACAATAATATTTAAACTAAATTTGTCCACAAAAGTAAATAAATAAAAAAATGTGTTTTCCTTACATCATCCAGAGTGTAAATGTTTCACTCACTGCTGCTGACCTTTGTTTCTTTAAACAGTGAAGAGGCCCCAAACACTGTTTTGTATTTTCTGGTCGGTATCTCAGGTTAGGACTGAAATCTGGTTTTAGGTTGTTTTTGTTTTTTTTTGTTGTTGTTGTTTTTTGCAGATATAAAACAAAAAGTCACAACGAAAGAAGAATTACAACTTCCTGGTCTTATACAAAGAATAGGTTATATTTTAAAGGTTTGAAATTGTTTTGTTGTTGTTCATGTTGTTATTTGGGGATTCTGACAATTCTCAGTAGAGTTAGAAATATATTTTAAATAATTTTGTAAATTATAGGAC
>JAUBNQ010000001.1:12550503-12580035 GCA_032353495.1 Ctenopoma kingsleyae | reverse complement strand
TGAAAATGCAACAAAAATGTTCTTTTTTTCTATACATAATTTCAATTGAGATGCATTTGACCTAACATTTCCAAAATAAATGTAGTTTATAGCTTGAAAAGTCCTGTGGAACTATTGGTTGACCTCGGTCATGTGACTGTGGTAACCCGGAACTACTCCTAGATTTTAACCAGTCACAGCCATTCATTCGCCGCAGCTCGTCGCTCTTACTGACAGGTAGCGACGTGTGATTACTTGCATGTTTTTGACGATATTAACTACGTATTTATCACCTTGCTTGGTAGAATGATAATACCTAAAATAACTGTCTACTTAGAAGTGTTATATGTAGCTTAATCTATGTGTCATTACTTTTAACGAGTTCATGACAAGTGTCCTCGCCATTGGGACCCGGCAGCAGTGGCTCTACATGCTAATGCTAACTAGCTGTAGCAGCTAAGATTTCTTCAGTAGGTTCACAAACCAAACAGCGTTTATTGTAATAGAAAACTAGGTAGTATAATCTTTGACTGTTACGAGATGTCAATTTATTACGTCAAGACAGGCTCTTTATCTTATAGCTTTGACCGTTGTCAGGTCAACAACTGGTCGACAACTGGAGTTAGCTGGTATTAACACTAAGTTAGCCATTTAGCTAATCTACAACAGGGCGGTGGTTTAGATCACTACCGCAAAAACACTGTATAGCTTTAGTAATCACTCTTTGTATTTTTACATGTCTAACAGGCATAGTAGTTATCTCTGACACAGTTGAATCCCCCCTCTTCCCCTCCCAGTATGGCTGCAGACTCGATGGACATTGACGATTCTCTTTACAGGCAAGTCTACATTGAATGTAACTTAATTCCCGATGTTACACATTAAAGACAGCAAATGGCAGTGCTGTGCTTTACATTACAGTCAGTGCAGTTATTGTAGTTGATGCTTCACTGTCCTCCTCCTCTTGATCTCTGCAGCACATTTTCTCACACTTTCTTTTCTTCACTCCCTCCCTCTCCAGCCGCCAGCGATATGTGCTGGGAGACAGTGCAATGCACCAGATGGCCCAATCCTCAGTATTTCTTAGTGGAATGGGAGGACTGGGGATAGAGATAGGTAATCTTTATAGGTATAGGTAATTGAGTATCTGTAAGATATTCAGTGCCAAAGTATTCATATGATTGGCTTTGTTAGCTGTGATTTGACAGTAAACATTTTGACCTCTTTGTCACAGCAAAGAACATTGTCCTGGCTGGTGTCAAGGTAAATGCTCTCACTAAATACTACGATTGTTCAACACCATGATAAACATAAATCATGTTTTATGATGAGTATTGTGTGCTTTGTGTGTGTACAGGCAGTCACCCTTCATGACACAAAGCAATGTGAGACCTTGGATTTGGGCTCAAACTTCTTTATCCGCAAAGAGGATGTGTTGAGCCAGAGGAAGAGGTAATACACATCACAAAGCTGGACTGCTCCTCTTGACCACTGAGTTTATTTATATTCTGTAATATATTTGCAATTACACTGTACTTGTAAGTTTATATACAGGCAGACTCTATTACTGTGTTGGTATCTTACCCATTCTCATCCATCCTCAGGGTGGAGGCGGTGTGTCCTCGGGTCGCAGAGTTGAACCCTTATGTTCATGTTGACATGTCTTCCTCTTCTCTGGATGATAACACTGATCTCAGTTTTCTCAGAAAGTATCAGGTAAGGCATTCTAATTCAGGATCTGTGGGAATAGGCTACTCACTGTCTCTCAGTAAAATTGTTTTTCTGAATTTCCTCTGATGACCTGACAGTATAGTCTGTATTCTTTCATGGAGAAAAAAGAGGATGTGTTGAGCTTGGTTTCATAGCAGACACACCAGTAGTGTGCAATAGATTCAAAATGCCATGGTTTAAAATCAAAATGTAAAAAACTCTCTCCTTGCTCTCTCCTGCAGTGTGTGATTCTGACTGAAACCAGATTACGTTTACAGAAGAGAGTAAATGAGTTCTGCCACTCACAACGTCCCCCCATCAGAGTAAGTCTACAGTTAATGTGGTGGCTGCTCATTACAGAGCATTAGTTAAATCACCTCTTGCGCACATGGAACACACAAAGAGTCAAATATTAACCTAATCCTTTGCCTGTGTATTAACCAAACCATGCTGCTCTTGTTCATTGGCAGTTCATTGGCTGTGATGCTTATGGCATCTGTGTGCGGGTGTTTTGTGATTTCGGAGAAGAGTTTGAAGTGTCTGATCCCACAGGAGAGGAGCCCAAGGAGATTTTCATCCAAAGTGTCACTCAGGTAGTCTTCTAACTCTGATGATGTGTACCCATTATTAATAATGAGCTATATTTCAGGGCATAGGATACAGTATGGCTGAGTTGCAGTTATCTGAAACTGCAATGTTATTTTTGAAAACAGCAATAAAATATGAGCCCACAAAGACTGAGTCTGTTCTAAATATTTTGTGAAATATTCTTTTGAATCTTGATACTTTAGGACAATCCAGGGGTGGTGACCTGCATGGACAACCAACCACATGGCCTACAAACAGGCCAGAATGTTGTCTTCAGAGAGGTCAATGGCATGGTCGAGCTCAACAGCACTGTACGACAAGTATCAGGTATGTTGTCTGCATTGCAGATCATGGTTTCAGCGTTTACTGGAAGCAACATTATAAAACGTTGTTATGGTTAATATTTTGTATTTACTATTACTCCTAGAGTAATAATCTAAATTATGTTTGCTTGTGTGTGTGTCTTGTTTGTTTGTGTATGGTATTAGTCCTTTCCCCTCACAGTTTTTCAGTAGGAGATACATCCCAACTACAACCATATGCACATGGAGGATACTTTGTCCTGGTGAAAACCCCTAAGACATACAGATTTGTATGTATTTCTAGTTGTAATATCATCCACTAATAGCACAGTTGAACACATATAAACACTTTCGAATTAACCACCTGCTCATTATCCACGTTATCTTGTATTTATGCATTGTAGGAGACAATAGAGCGACAGATGTGTGATCCTCAGGTCCTGACTCCAGACTTCAGTAAACCAGAGGTGAGTGTGTAAAGCTGTTTCTGGAGACTGAATCACAAAACATTATTAATGAGGCGGTCAGCCAGCTAACTTTGGGCTTAATCTGGTTTTTCAAAGCATATCATCAAAAAGCATAAAGTGTGCAGTATAAGAAAATCCAGAGCAGGCTAAGTTTGGATTGGGCCACAACCATCCATCTTTCAGGAAATATTTGTACATGGTTGAAACACTGGCATCACATTATATTTAATTATTTAGTAAAATTGGCACATAGTTTGTTGACGTCTTATTTTACATGTAAGTCATGTGTTTATTATTTTTTCATGGGTTAGCAGGGCTGGTGATCGGCTTTCTGTGACAGAGGGTTGCTGATATTAGTTTCAGTGAAGCCAGACATCTCAAAGATAGTCTAGTTAAGTTAACCTTACTGTGTGATACAAATTCCAGTTTGTCATTCTTGCCGGAATCTCTGCAGACAGAAAGCAGTGTCCTCACAAACCATTGTTTAAATCTAACCCACTAGGCTCCACTACAGATCCATGCAGCCATGTTGGCTCTGGACACTTTCCAGGAGCAATGCTGTAGACTTCCCAACATTGGGTAAATATTTCTCTGCTTTTTACTATCTAGATTCAATCTGCTGTTCTCACACAGTACCCAAAGGTATAATTAGTCCTGTCTGTGGTTTTCAGTGTGTGAAGTTTTTTATCATGTTAAGTCATGAGCTGTTTTACTTTGATACCATCAGGTGTTCACAGGATGCTGAGGTTTTACTGAAGCTAACTGAGGAAGTAAATGCAACTCTCAGGAACAAGGTAAGTTTTCTTTTATTTATTTTTTTCTTTTCTTCATGCTATTATTCTTTTGACTCTGCAAAGATACTTTCACACTCTGTATAACAGATGATGATTAATACCCTTTCATTTTCCTTTCCTCTTCCTTTCTACTTTGAGGCTCCTGTGAATGCTGAGTTGGTATGCTGCCTGTCAAAGACGGCGAGGGGAACTCTTCCTCCATTAGCAGCAGCTGTAGGAGGTCTAGCCAGCCAGGAAGCTCTTAAGGCCATCACAGGGAAGTTTGCACCACTGCAGCAGTGGGTAGGTTATAACATTTTATCTGTGCAAAAGCAAACTTGTTAGTTCAGTAGCTCATAGGAAACTAATAAAAACTTCTTTTTTAAATCTTTTTTTCCTAAATTTAGTTTAGCATTCTTGCCTTTATTATTTAATATTTCCCTTAGCTGTTAAATTCCCTTTTTGTTTCTCCTGTGTTTAGTTTTACCTTGATGCCATTGAAGTTGTCAGGCCACTTCAGTCCCTTTCTGCGGAGGAGTTTTTCCCTAGGGGCGATCGGTATGATGGATTACGAGCTTGCATTGGAGAAACAATGTGTCTTGAACTGCATAAGCTCAGGGTCTTTATGGTAAGGCTTTCTCAGCATAATGAAGGTCTGTTTTATATTGACTATGTTAAGATTTGTCTCTAAATAAACCCATTGTTGTTTTCACTTACAGGTTGGCTGTGGTGCAATAGGCTGTGAGATGTTAAAAAACTTTGCCCTGCTTGGGGTTGGATTGGCTCAGAGCTCAGGAGAGGTGGTTATTCCCTATTTTATTTTTTATTATCTTACTGCATGTCTTTCAGTACATTTCTACTCTTGGTGAGTTTACTGAAACGTATATGCTGCTGTCAATCCTCAGGTGTGCATCACAGATCCAGACCTCATAGAAAAATCAAACCTAAACAGGCAGTTTCTCTTCAGACCGCATCATATACAGGTAAATTTTTTGTCCTTTTTTTTTTTTTTTTTTTCCATTTTATCCCCACTTCCATACATTGAATATTAAGTAGCTTGAATCTTGACCAGTATACCCATAAACCAACAAAATACACACACTCAAACTCATTTTTTCTGTCTCAGAAACCAAAGAGTACCACAGCAGCAGAAGCCACTCACGATATCAACCCAGACCTGCAGGTGGATGCTCACCTAAACAAAGTGTGTCCGGCTACTGAGAACATCTACAGTGACACTTTCTACTCTCGCCTAAACCTAGTGGTCACCGCACTGGACAATGTGGAGGCACGGAGATATGTAGACAGGTTGGTGCAAATATGAAAATATTATAATTGATACCTGCCTGAATTGAATTTACACTGACTGAACACACTCTTCATGATAAGTCTAAAGAAAGCATCCTTATGTCAAGGTAGAAATATGTTATGAAATATTTCAATTTTCAGCCGATGTGTATCCAATCAGAGACCTCTCCTTGACTCTGGCACCATGGGAACTAAAGGACACACAGAAATCATTGTGCCAAATTTGACAGAGTCCTACAATAGCCATGTGAGTATGTGTGAGAGATTGTGTGTTTGAAACCATCTTTTTGTTCTTTTCCTGTTTCCTGCATTATTCCTGTTGCTTTACTTTAGAGACACAGACTTTGCTCTAAGTGCAGAGTTTCTACATACATTTTTTTCATTTGCTTTCCAGAGAGATCCCCCAGAGGAGGAAATCCCATTCTGCACTCTCAAGTCTTTCCCTTCTGTTATAGAGCACACCATCCAGTGGGCCAGGGACAAGGTCTGAATTCACATAATTCCTCCTACATCTTGCAGTTGATTTTTATTTTAGGAAGTATTTGTTGCTGTAGTTGTCATTTTTCTTATTATATGTCCAGTTTGAGAATGCGTTTGTCCACAAGCCCTCCATGTACAATTCGTTCTGGCAGACCCACTCCTCTGCTGAAGTGGTGCTGCAGGTAAGACTTTGTGTGCTACATGTGCTTTTCTGATTTATTAAACATCGCCTTTGTACTAATATAAGTTAGAAATTTAGTTTATTAAAACATAGTTCTGAAAGATTGTGTCTTTGTGTGTTTTCAGAGGCTGCAGGCAGGAGAAAGTCTGGAGGGGTCGTTTCAGGTCATTAAGCTACTGAGCAGACGGCCTAGCCAGTGGGAGCAATGCATTGTGATTGCCCGTCTGAAATTTGAAAAATATTTTAAGAGAAAGGTAATCAGTCTGTACCTAACATTTTACATGTGCTCTATGTGTGCAAGCATTGGTTCAAGCCCCACAATATGACGTACATTGTTTACTGATGTTATTTTTTATCTAGGCCCTTCAACTGTTGCACTCTTTCCCTCTGGACACAAGGTTAAAAGATGGAAGTAAGTTTTTATGTATAGCTATAAAGATACCCAAGTAATTTAAATAATTTAATAGCCATAACTACATAATAAATGTACTGCAGTTATGCTTTTAAGTACACATGTACCTAAAAGCAGTTGCAGTGAAAACTTTCTCTTTTTTTAGGTTTGTTTTGGCAGTCTCCAAAAAGACCTCCAGCACCTATTGATTTTGACTTGAAAGACTCTTTGTAAGTACAGTGTTTTCTTATATTACACTTTATTGAATTGTATGTTTCATATCTAAGCTTGCCAAACTGTCATCTATTCCCATCAGGCACTTCACCTTCATTGTCAGCACTGCACGGCTCTTTGCAGGGATTTATAACATCCCCTACTCAGAAAAGGTAGGTCAGGTACAGTTGTGTACATTCACTCAAAAACACACACACACATATGCTTACTCACTGACTACATGTTTCTTTCTATTAGGATATCTCCGAAGAACAAGTGACCAGGATTCTCTCAGATGTTGCTATTCCTGAGTACCGGCCCTCAGAGAAAGTAGGTTTCTACATTGATCTGAATTTTCATTGCTTTCTAAAAAGCCCAGTCTTGTTGACTGTTTTGGATCTGTCCCTTATAGTGTATAGAGACAGATGAGGCAGCAAAGAAGCCTGATCAAATGAAAATGCCTCTATCCAGTGAAGAGGAGAGAGAGGCCATCACACAGCTCGAGCAGGCCATTGCTACTGACAGGGTCACGTCAGGTATACAGCTAGTTTCAATAAATATTAAAGATGACTGCTACAGTTCAAAGCTGCATCTGTTCTGGTCCTTAATAAAGAGAAAATGTGTGCCTTCACATACTCTCTGTAGAGCGCTTACAGATGAGTCCATTGCAGTTTGAAAAGGATGATGACAGCAATGGTCACGTGGACTTCGTCACGTCAGCGTCTGCTCTCAGAGCAAGGATGTACTCCATTGAGCCTGCTGACAGACTCAAGACGAAGCGCATCGCTGGCAAGATCATCCCAGCTATTGCCACAGCAACAGCTGCTGTTGCTGGACTGGTGAGAGGAGTCAATCAAAGCATCCCCTCACTGTTATTGAGGTTTATGTTTGTGTTTATCTTACAAAGACATTTAAACTGTCTTGAGGGAAAAAAAAGCTGATTTTAATATTTACAGATATTCATATTGTTTGAAATGTCGATGTATATATTGGTGGTTTAACTTGGTGCTGTTGTTTTAAATAATGGAAAGCATAGACTTAAGCTGTAATTTTTCAGTTGTTCACACCTATTAGGGAGTCAGTGTACATACAGAATACACAGAGAAGTGTGGTTGAATTGGTGAAATGAGTGAGTATGTGTTGTTTTTATGTACTTAGGTGGCTCTGGAGTTGATCAAGGTGATTGGAGGCTATGGGTTTGAAGCTTTCAAAAATTGCTTCTTTAACTTGGCCATACCTGTGGTGGTGCTCACTGAGCCTGCTCCAGTTAAACGGACACTCATCAGGTACGACACATGCAGTGTTTCAGTGTCACTGTATTTCCTACTTTATAAATGTGAGAAAACACAACAGGTGTCTTTTTTTTCTGGCAGGATAGCTTTGGGGTTCTTACTTGTACAAAGTGAAATCTGTTAAATGTCTTACCACAGGTTATTCTATTGCAGCACACCACAATGTGAAGGTTTCAGTTGCTAGATGCAGGATTTTAGCATGTTCCATCATTATTACAATACATAGTAGTGACAGCTCTATGACACCTTTCCCAGGGACAACATCTACTTCTCCATCTGGGACTGTTGGACTATATTTGGACACGAGGACTTCACTCTATCTGATTTCATGAATACAGTGAGGGTATGAAATGTTAATTCAAATTCAGTTGCTATATCATTGTAATATATTTTATATTGTATTGAGTTTTTAAGTGATGCACTTTTCACAAATAACATTTTTGTGATGGTATTATTTCACCTTAGGAAAAGTATGGAATCGAACCCACAATGGTCGTCTATGGTGTGAAGATGCTCTATGTACCTGTGATGCCTGGACATTCAAAGAGACTCAAACTGACGTGAGTGCCTCACATAGAAAGAGACTTTTTCCTGATTTACTACATTTCTTTACATTTGGAGCTTGAAAATATTTGTAAAAGCTTTAAAAACCTTCAGACCAACCAGATATGATTAATTTGTTCATTCATCTAAACAGAAGTCTCAGTTTCTGTTTCTGTCTCACTGCAGGATGCAGAAGCTGATCAAGCCATCAGTGGACCGTCGCTATGTCGATCTCACTGTGTCATTTGCTCCAGAAGCAGATGGAGACGAGGACCTCCCTGGTCCTCCTGTTAGGTACTACTTCAGCCGTGAAGGAAAGATGCCCTGACACCTTCTTAGATGTCATCCTCAAACCTCTTGTGTCCTTACTCCCCTTTCATATAAATTATCGTGCCCCAGTAACCTGGGTCAAGGCCACGAGCTTTCCCACAGGATGTAATATGACAAGAGTAAAGCTCCTGGCCTGTGCACACACCCTCTGTACTACATGGAGCAAGAGAGGGCCAGTCCTGGTCCCAGTTTTTCTTGCCTCAGATCTAGCCAGTGGAACATTAAGCTGCGTGAGTAGCACTTAACTGTACCTGTGTACATATATTTCTTCTTTTCTGTTTTATACTCTGGTGAAATACACAGCTATGCCTGTGTCAATGCCTTAATTGATTAATAACCTTTTTCTGTTTGTGGCAGTGAGTCTGACTAAAATTATGTTTACAGAAACCTGCATATAGCCCCATTAGTCTAATTTCTGTTCAAATCTGCTAGGCCCTAAAGTGGATTTGTAGTCTTAAGGCATCACATCTTATTTCTCAGAGTCCTTAGATTGGCTTTAAAAATATTGCCAACCACAGAAATTAATCTCCCCTGTTTTGAGAAATTGTTGTATTATTTAAATGTGCAACAGGTTAGCGTGCATCAGGAAACCACCAAAGATACTGATTATCATTGTCTTCAGATTATTTGTTTCTGTTCACTTTGATAGCACAGGGTATGGGTATTACCGAAACATTAAACAGCAACACACACTGCTGCGTCATGACACTTGTCTTATTGACGAGCATCAACGCTTAAGAAAAGCAACAATTTTATCACTTTGTGCCGAGTCAAATGGCGTGGCGCAGCTCGCGTGTGGTACATTTAACAATATGGGTAAAACCACCTTTTAGTTGTCGCTGCTAGTCTTACCTATCTTGTTAAATTCGTAGGTAATGACTGCACTGACATCAGTCAACACATTCAGCTAAACAATATTCTTCATTAGACTGAGTAATGGCATGTGTTCAATGGCTGTTTCTCTCACACACACACACACGAAACAGCTGTGGGATCACACTTCTGTTTTAAAATGTCTTTTAAAAGGAATCTTTTCTGTTCATGATTTTTGTTGCATTTGTTTATGGATGTGTGTCCACAACATGTATTTATTTACGTGTTACTCATTTTTGTGTCAATCTGAGCCTGTGTTGATGAGCTCTGTTGAGTCATGGTGCACTGGTTCATTGTTAATCAACTCAGAACAAAAATCATCCTAATAGTGTTAAGTCTATTTAGGCCCACGTGAAAATAATATTTGAAATGGCCTGCATTGACATATATTGGCAATAATGTCAATGTCATTTTGAATGGGATAATTTAAAATCAATATTTTATTGAGGTCCACCTGAAGATAAAATCTACTAACAGGTTGCCGTCTGTCTTCAAAACAATTAAGACTAAAGTCACACAAAATAATTCCTCAGCCTCATTTATTTCTCTGACCATAACCAGAGATGGTAACTTTTGCTTTGCACAGAAAATGTCAAATCATAACGATTCTAGTGCAGTGAATTTCGTATGTGTAAAACAAAACAGTGTTAATGAGTGACAATGATAACAATGTATGTTTTTGTGACAGACAACTCATCCAATGGTCCAATAAAATGTGAGATTTCAGGATGTCCTCTACACTACAGCTTCTCAGTCTTTGTTTTAAACATGTCACAGTAGGGCATCATTTGTGAAGAAACGCCAAACACTCTAGTTCCAACTGATTGTATGTCATTGTAAACTTAATAATGTATATTTGGATTGTGGTCGAGGGAAAAAAGATATTTGCACTAATAATTTTTGGCTCTTAGACTTGAGGGCAGAGAGGGATTTTTTTACTTTACTGTTGGAAACAGATGTTCAAAACTGACAAAAACTGTAGGATCTATTTAAAGACAATCATCTTACATGAAATCTTATGAGAAATTTTGCAATATCACAAAAATAAAATATTTTTAATGGTTAATTTGAAGAAGAATTATAAATACATTTGATAGTTCATTTAGAGTTCATAGTACAATGATAGTTTATCATACATTTCATTATTGTCAACGTAGTGATTTAAAAACTATTGATTTTAGCACAAATTACTGTATTTAGGTATATGATAGAGCTTTAAGCGGTAATGTCATAACATTTAAATTATAGATCTAGGTCCTGCAGGTTCCCCCAGCTGGGTCCAGCCTTGACTTTGACCTTAAGTTTCACGTACAGTTTCACTGCTGACTCCATCTCCATCTTGACTATCTGTGCAACCTGCCAAAAAGCGGTTTGGGAGAAAGACGAACAATTATGTATACAGGCTGTGTTGCCGTGTGTGTAAAAGTGTGCAAATTATCTCCTTGTACTGGTTACTGCAAAAGGTTGGTATAAGACTGTTAACTGAACAGTGGACATTTCATGTCACTTTTCTTTTTAGCTTTAAATTAGACTTAGTAATGCATCTAAAATAACTAAATAATAAATTTAAACAATCTATAAGCAAACTGAGTGCAGGAAATAATGTCAATACCTGTATGAGGTCTTGTTCTGTGGTTTCATAGATGAGCTCATCATGCAGCTGCAGGACAAAGTAGGCTCCTCTGAGATGAGATGTCACAGCCCTGCACTGATTGACTGTAACGCGTAACACTGACATTATCAGACATGAATTACATGCTTTATAATGAATGAAACAGTGGGAAACACTAAAGACAGTTTACGTCACCTGAGCGCGTGTGCTGGTGAGACAGAGGGGCTGTGGGATATGTTTTTTGCAGTCGCTTCTGGATGTTTACCGTGGCACGTTTGACAATGTCTGCTGCTGATCCCTGCACAGTTGTGTTCACAGCCTGACGCTCAGCCTGGATGAGAGAGAGTGAGAGAAGGTATGAAATAAATGAAAAAATCATACATACCTGTACTTTTCACATCACACATGAGTTCTGATTCCTACATGAGCTTTGATGTGTGTATTGCTGTTAGTGATTCCAGGTAGGTATCTCCTACGACCCATCAGAGTCTGAACATAACCGTTCTTTATACAGTTCTTCACTGTCTCTTTAAGAAAAGCATTGATCCCTGAAACACAAGAACACAGAACATGTTTCATTTGTGAGATGATTTAACTCATAATACCATGTTCACAATTTAACTGGTCTTCCCAGAGTGTCTGTTTCAATTTCAAAGGCTCTTTTTTTAACTGTACATGTATGCTCAGTTGGCAGTTTATTAGGTACATACAAAAATAACATCCCTGTAATAAATCCTCCCTTCCTGGAGCAAGGTGTTGATTTTACTTGATTATTTTGTGCAGTGTATACCTTTGTATCTGGCCTTGAAACTCTCTATGTAGCAGGCCGCATCATTTTCTTCCACTCCCATTTGCTCACCCAAACTCTTGGCTCCCATACCGTATATAATGCCATAGCAAATCTGCAAAGTCATATGCATACTGGTGAGATAACCACTGTGAATGCATGCATGTCCATGTTTTTGTATCTTTCCTGGCTGGTTGTACCTGTTTTGCTTGTTGTCTGAGGTCATCTTTCACAGACTCTGGGTCAACACTTTTCCATTCAGCAGCAATGCAGCGAAACACATCTGCTCCTCCATTCAGCACCTGGTGAAGACATAAAGTGTTTGTCATTTGTTTACCTGTTCTTCGATGTTTCACTGTATCTATGAGCATGTAGTTGTTGTTACCTGTATAAGTCGTTGATCCTTTGATAGGTGAGACAGCACTCTCAACTCCAGCTGGGAATAATCAGCTGCTAATATCATTCCACCTACAGAACAAAAAACAAAGCTGACACAACAGTCTGAGATCAAGTTACACATAGAAAAGGTGATCTTGCACACAAAACATCAACATCATCTTAGTAACCTGAAAAAGGTATAAAAGCATGTCTCATGCTGACAGAGAAAGCTGGGCCTTGTTCTGTAGTTCCAGCTGCAAGTGAAGGCACCGCAGAACATCTCTTCTTTCTGTAACAGAGTAAAAGAAATGTTACAACAAACCACGTAACTATCACCACGAATGACTTAACTAGTTTAAGTCCGAACTAGTCTTTGGACAAAATCCATGAAATTCGGTGCATTTACACCTACACATAGCATCTAATGTACGTTTTTCACTTGAAGAATAGAATAGAACTTTAGCTTCTATGCTGATTTTGTATTTCCTCATCGATATTGCAATATGTGGTGTTATGAATATTGGCATGGGGCATAGACACATCACAGGTGTGTGGTAACCTCAAATTTAAGTACAGTGAATGTGCACATACTAGCTTCAATATAAACATAATGAAAATACTATCTTATTCAATGTGAACCATGTGAACTATATTTACTTAGTTTCTTTCTCAGATTGCTATATACAGTATTCTCTAGAGCAAAAATGATGCATGACTTATGATTACAACAGCCCTTTTACATTCTTGAATGAATTTTAACAACGTCTAATTTTACTGACAACACACTGGAACTTACACTCAACCTGAGTGTCCCAAAATTCAAGTGCTTAAGAAGCACTGGCTCATAAATCAAACCTACCCTGCTTTGGTCCTTTCGCAGCCATTTTGTGAAGGTGGGCTCTCACCCACCACCGTGGGCATGGAAATCTGGAAGTCTTTGGGGACATTCTGTATGTTGGGTTCAGTGAAGCTCACTCTGCCTAACAACAGAATGAGCTAGGTCACTGCATGCTTTACTTCAAATTAAATGATATTCCAAAATTATATGAACGAGATCAGAAGTCTCGACATGAAACACATTACATATGATTAACAAGAAGTTGATGTAATTTCTTTGAGTACCTATGTGCAAGTCCTGTATGTTTTACCTGTGGCTGTGTGGGTCTGGGCAATGGGGTATATTCTGTCCATGGCCAGTGTGGGGTGGTATTGCTTTTCCCTCTGCAGGGGGAACACCACTTTAGTTAAGGCATTAGTAATCCGCCTCCACTCCAGAATCACTCCTGGCAATGGATGCAGAGGGCAAAGCTTCTCCAGAACATCCTGCAAACATCATTTAATTTCAGTTTAGTGAAACATAGTGGACATTTCATCTCCAAAATATGACACGATTGCTCCTGAACAATATAAAAACTGTGTAATAGCAACAATTCAGTGTAATGCAAAGTAAATTCACCTTTGTGGTGCTGAACTGCTTTCCAAGCCGTACTCTGCCGCCACCTCTCCTGGTGTAGCCCAGAGTCTTCTTACTTTTTGATCCACCCACATCACCATTTGGAGGCAGATGGAGTTCCAAGAACAACACCTACAGCATTGCATGTTATTATATACAAGTTTGAAAATTTCAAATATGACTGAATGTCATATTTTTGAATTTGATTCAAAAACGTGGCTGAAATAGAGAAGAAGATGCACCGAACCTGTGCTATGTCATCGATGCTGGTGAGGGAGAAGCTGTGTCCAGCCAGGTTGTAAGCCTGAGATTCTAGAGCTGAGAGTTTGGCTTGCATTACATGTTTTTGTCTCTCACACTCTTCAACACTGAAGCCTAGTCCATTTAATTCCAACAGAGCCAAACATACCTGGGAAGGCATCTCAATGTTCCTGAATAAATCTGACGTGTACAAAACATTAGAAAAATGACAAAACTACTGACCCCAAAAATTCTGCATGATTTAATGTGCAATCTTTATACCCAGCATGCCGTCTTTTTCCAGAATGCCAATGAGATGGTTCATCACTGCAAGTATGAGCACACTCTTTGTCGCCGCCCTAACACGAGGGCAGTAAGTATGTGCACTCCCAAGTCCATGCAGCAGATGTAATTCTTCAGGAGAGTAGACAGTTACCATGTTGGGCAGGGTCCTCTCCTCACTGCCAGGATCCACCAACCAGCATGCAACCTACAGCAAACATTTAACAGAGTTCATTTGCTGCTGTATGCATCTTAATATAAACCACACTGAGTCTACCAGTTATGAAATGCAAAACTGCATTTCACTTGTATACCTAAGTTTAGAAAACAGAAGAGAAAACCAATTTCTGAATGCCTGAACTTGAATAAACCATTTTCCATTTTCTCACCTTGGGGTCTTCACAGTTGCCCTCTAAGCTGATGCCACAGCCAAGGACTAGCCTCTTGTACACCTGGATGATGTCATACGTGATAACCACACCTCCTCTTTGACCAGCTGATGGTCTGCTTAAACAGGTCTTCACCTGCTCCAGCCTCTTATTCACTGGCAGATCATCATCGAGAGGGGGAGGGGCCAGACTGGAGCTCAAACCTGAGGGTCAACAGACAGGTTAAATTAAAGAAACATTTTTTGAGCTTTTGAACATATGTGTGTGTCAGTACCTTTGCTCTGGTCTTTCTGCAGAGATATGTAGTATGCATCTCTTGCTCCCCAGCAGACAGACAGCCCAATTAACACCAGTCCATCACTGTCTCTTACAGGAAAACCATCAGCCCTGTTGAGATTCCGATGAGCTGCTGACACTGCACAGATAACAAATGCATGAAAGAGGAGACTGGAATCAACGCAGGCAATATGAGCAAACGCCCTTGTTTGTGTTTAGCTGACAAAGAACAATGCAATCACATTTCACTGTAGGTTAAAGTCACTTTTATGGTTACCTCTCTTGTGTTTCCCTCCTATTTCATTCTGAGGTTGCTCTCTGTGCTCTCTCTTTTCACAGGCCAAAGCCAAAGAGTACCGCTCCTTTGTTTTCCACTCTTCAATGAAAGTGTCAAAAAGGCACCTGTCACTTGCTACGTCTATGATGGAGAAAGTCCCGGAGTTGCTGGAACAGAGTAATTCATCCTGGGACAGCTGAAGAGAGAAGCCTTCATTAATGGGCGATTCTGTGTCAGAAGGAAGTTTTGGCCACGGGATGGATCGAGAAGCACAGGCTTGGGGAGAGCTGAGGTTCGGGTCAGTGTGTAGAATGTGTTTGGTTTCTGTAGCTGAACGTGAAACAGACGTCAGCTCAGGTTTTGGTAGTGTAGGAGTCTTTGGTGCCTGTCCCAAATGGCATTTGTTGTGGTGATCAAATGTAGACGTTAGGTGTTTATTGTCAGATACACGTTTTGGTAAATGATTACTCATTCCTTTAGATTCAGGGCATTTTGGGGCTGCTGGTTTCCGACCCAGGGCCGAGGGAGTTGACTGGTTAAGTGGCTGGGCGGTGAGAGGCGACTGGACAGATGAGGTGGTCAATTTTACTCGTGGTGTGACAGGTGGCGTTTCCTGAGTGGGAGGAATAAGGTCGCCAGCAGAGCTTGGTCTCTCTGGAACATTCCCAGTGTCATGTCTTGAGACATGTACCAGGTGAGAATCACTCTCAGCAGCAGCAGATTGCAGATTTGGCTGAGGTAGAGCTGGAGCTTCCACTGTTTGTGCAGCATTTATGAGTATTTGAGTGTTTGTGTGGCCAGTTGTATGGTTCTGCCAGGACTGTTCAGATATACTGGGCCACCGGTCAAAGATCTCTTGTAAACCAGGACTGCAATGTGGAGTACCTTTAGGCACATTATCTGACAATAAAACATTAATTTTGCCTTGCTTGCTGTCTTTCTCGACCTGCTCTCCATTTTCACTGTCTTTATTTATCCATTCCTGTCTCCCACCTGGTTTAATATCATTATGACAACTAGTGAACTGTTTAATTTTGTGCATATGTCCTTGATTATTCTTAGTTTTGTCATTATCACACTCAGTTTGACTTGCAATACAGTCAGGTTGTGGCTTTTTATTACTGGGTTCACATTGTAAATTCGACAGACGTTGCTCAGGGAGAACATGGTCTGTGTTATGGTGCTGAGCTTGATGATGGCAGTCTCGTCGTTCTTTTTCTGTTCTCTCCGTTTGTCTCAGCAAGCTTTGCCTCTCCAGAAAGTATTCACCCACCAGCAGCGAGTCACCCCACTCTGAGAGGTTGAAGGACGACTCACCCCACTGGATTGCCTCCTGCTTTTCAGCCTCTTGGTTGGCGAGAAGCTCACTGTGTTGTTGTTTCTGCGTTGATGGAAGAGGCCATTTGTCTTTGACGTCCTGGGCTACAGATTCTTCTTCATCCGATTGGTCAAGAATATGCTGTGGGCTCAGACCAGCCAGCAGAGAGCTGTCATACAGGCTGTCAAACAGGAAGCTACTACTTCTGTTAATACTCTCAGAAGACACTGGATTAGCTTCAGGGGCTTCATTAGCATTACCACCATCTTCATTTGTATCTCCTTCCAACTTATCATCACTGCCAGGACCTGGGGAAATCTGTAAAAACAACAGCATACTCTTTATAAGCAGTAAAGTCATTTTCTTAAACAGTATTTCATTTTTAAATTCCATCCATGATGACTGATGATTCTGGTCAGTTACCTGGTGGCTGGTGTTAAGGATGAGCTCCATTTGACTATCAGTGAGAGAAATATTGAATTTAGGACATGCATTGTCCAGAGCTTCAAGCCCATTTTTTCCCTCTTCCACGTCTATGCACATTTCTACCATTTCCTCTTCTTTTCTCTTTTCTGTTTCTACCAATGAATGCATACCTCTACCATTCCCATTTCCATGCTGAAGAATGATTTTTTCTGTCTGAGTGTCCAAGTCAAAGCTGTCACCAAAACTCTCTTCTCCTTTTTTAACATTCCCCTCAAGGTCTTCATCTCTTTCTTCTCCTGCATACAGCTCAGGGGATGAGAACTGATCTAGCCCTGCACCCTCTATCCTTCTGCGCTTGGCTTTGGGAGAGATTAAGGGAACCGAGGCAGGAGAAACAGACGGGGGAGAATTATTTGTAGCAGTAGAAACTGTGGGGGGTGTTTGTGGCACAGGCCCAGAAGCTTGAACAGTAGCAGGCACCTCGGCTGCAGGTGCAGAGTTGTAGTCTGAACACGGGTGGGTTGTCTGTGCAGTGTCTACATTATTTTGTAGGCTTTTGTCAGTTTGTATAGAGTGGAGGACTTTGCTTAGGGCTCTTGAGTGTTTCAGTCTACCTGGCTGCAAAGGTGAGGCAAATCCTGTGGTACCATCTCCTTTTGACGTCTTTGTGGAAACACTTTCTTCCACTCGTGATACCGGGGCTCTGAAGCGAGGAGGGGGCATTGGAGAAGATGAAGGCTGAGGATGTGGCAGGAGCTGAGGCGGACTGTAGACAATCTCTGCTAATTCCTGCGTAAGGCTCCTTTCAGGAATGGACCGTTTTGCTTGTTGACACCGTATTTTGACTGAGATTGTATCTTCACTTTTCTGCCCCCCTTTCTCCTCAGATTCTTTGCACTCCTCTATTTCCTGCTCCTGTCGTGTGTGCTTTTGTCTTTCTCTTATTTCATCTGGATTTTCTGTGGCATTTGATGTGGATAATTTTGTATTTGACTTTTTTGTCCTTGTTATGTTACCTCTTTCCACTGGTGCTTGATTACTTGTTTGTGCAACTTCTGTCTCAGTCCTGTCTTTCCTTATTTGTTCCTCCATTTTTTTGTTTACTTGTGTCTCTTCAGGTTGCTCTCCTCTTGATTCTCCTGTCGATGTTTTGACTTTCTCTAATGCCATTTGTTTCTCTGGTTTATATTCTTCCTTAGTCTCCTCTCTATGCCCATCAGTATCTCTGCCCTCATTTTTGTTATGCATGTATCCCTCTCCCTCTTTACTGCCATCTGCCTTTGCTTCATGTGGGCTGATGCATGACACAGATGAGTCTGAGTTGCTGCTTTGATGGTTGTTGAGATTGCTGACAGTAGGTGCTCCAGGAGGAAGTGTTGTTGGGTCCCACTGAACTCCTAGCTGGGCCAGATCTTCCTGAAGGAGAAATCTTGCCTCAGATACTATCTCAATGGCTGCTTCCTGTTCTGTGAGGGCCCGTCCACCTGTCACCCAGACACAGCGAAGGCTCCGTCTCTCAGCTGCCTCCATCTCACTCTCATCCACTGCACGTTTAGAGCTGAACGAGACAGACAGTAAAACACAGGGTCATTTTACAAAGAGATTATAATTTGGGGTACTAATGCTGTAGGTGCATAAAATATATGCAGAATTTTTAAATGAGTTTTAAGTGTGTTTTGCAGAATTATTGTCATTAAGCCCGCTGTTATGCTCATTATTTTTCCAGAGAAAGCTATTTTAAAAGCTCAAGCCATCTTGGTCTGTCCTTCCTGTTTTATTTCTCACTTTTGAATGCTCAGGTTGATGTTTAAAATTGTTCAAAGGTTAGTTGGACTCAACAGCGTATATTGACTATCATATAATGACTTTGTTTTGTGAGTGTTTTAGACTGTTTTTTATTTGTACTAATAATGTACTACATTATTTTATGGAGTTTGTCAATAAATGATTTAGCATGTGATTGTATATTGTTGTTTTTTGTTCTATGTAAATGTCACGTGTTCTAATAAATGTTTTTCATTTTGCATCTGCATCTTCTACTTTTTTAGGGCATCAAGAGATGGTGCTGTCTCACCACTTACCTTTATAAATACAGCTGTTACTTTTTTGAACTTCTGAAATGAACAAAATCTAATTGAATTGTGGACACAGTGAGGGATATTATGTTGTACCGCTTATATTTTCTAAATTAATCTAATCAGAATCTATTAGCTGTTCCATTACTTGTTCATTTGAATAGGACAGGTGAATATTTTGGGGTCTAAATAAATTGCAGCGTGTCCTCTTAATAGACATATTTAAAGTGTCTACAGTAGTTTTTAGTCACAACGTCTTCACAAACTAAGTGCTATATATTCAGTCAGTTGATGGTCCTTATTACGCTTGTGTATTCTAATAGAACGATTATCTTACTTTACCTAATATACGGGAGCATACATACGCCTACCTTTTAAATGGGACAGCATTCCTCAAGGCTTTCTCGACAACAGCTACAGTAGCCCTGGCTAGTTCAGCCACAGTACAAAGCCCTTGTGCATAGAGTGCTCTGGCTCGTGTTGCATTCAAGAGGGAAACCCTGACAAGGTCAACCAGTTCTCTCTGTACTCCAAAGCTCAGCCTGGTCTGGTATTGAGACAAAAGCAGCTCCATGTTGTGCCAACCTAGACGCTTGCAGAATATTGTTACCATACCTGAGGAAAGGGAGAGAGAGCAAGTGTTTCTGGAAGCTGCATAAATGAACCGGTAATTAACATTTCTTGAAAAACAGGCACTGTATTGAGGCTTTGTTTGACACTGATAATAAAAAGCATCAATGATGATTTAGAATGACACCTAGACAAACTCGTTCTGAGTCACATTTAAGCATGTACCCACTCAGTCTAGATTATACTAGAACCCTTTCACAGTAACTTGATGCAAGAAGCATGAGCACTTATGATTTGCCGTGGTTCTGAAGAAAGCATGTAGGTGTCGAAACATCAGCTAATGGAGTTTCTACTGTACAGTATATCCATCATTCTAAAGTGCTCCTGCTTCCTGCATCAAGTTACTAGGTACTGCCCTTCCTTTTTAATGTGAAGAATTCAAAGTTGCTATATCCTACAGCATAAACTGTACACTTTTATCCTCAACACTGATGTTGCATGTACCTGCATATGTAGAAGCAGACTGCTGGAGAGACTGTAACTGTCCACGATTGCAGTTGTATTTGGATGCAACTGTTCCCAGCGGCACCTCATTCACGAGATCCTGTAGTACAAGGGTGGTGAAGAATCTGTAATATATAACAAAGACTGGATGTAACAGAAAAAGTCATATGTGATCAAAACATTCCTAAAACTTTACTGACTTTATGGAGGCTCTTTTTGACTTTTTATCAAAAATGCACAATGTTAAAAATAAGTGTGCATATTGGAAGAGGACCAACAGCACAGAGATCTTAAAAATTTTTTTTAATCATAAACAATACAACAACTATATACAGATGGGGACACAATTATTAGCCCCCCTGATGAAATCACACAAAATCATGAATATTTCCATGGAAATGATCATAACAAAAACTGCTGATACTTGTATTGTTTCCAAAAGAACCAAGACAAAATCTCACAATGTTTGAATGTTCACATGTGGTTTTAAAGTTAATTGAATGGTCAGATTTGTCTTAAAGAAAAGCACAGGAGGGCTAATAATTTTGACCTTGCCATTTTTCAGCTTTCTTGTTAGAATTCAGCACAGCAATAAAATTTTAATCAAACTTTGTGAGATTTTGTCTTTGTTCTTTTGGAAGCAATACAAGTATCAACAGTTTTTGTTATGGTCATTTCCATAGAAATATTCATGATTTTGTGTGATTTCATCAGAGGGGCTAATAATTGTGCCCCCATCTGTACCTACAATATAATATTCAACAGCAGGTTATTACATCCAAAAACAAAGATTATACTGTTTGCTTCATAAAAGTGCCCTTATGGAACAGCTATTACTGACAGTGCATAATCTTCACAAATCTATAGCTCTATAGATTACTCTATAGTAATCTATAGAGCTATAGATTATAGATACTGTATACTGTACATATACCATCTGTAATAATCATAATTCTGTGTTTTACCGTTTGTGAACTGCCATCTGTCTACGTTGCTTTTCTGTCTTGGCGACGAGTTTGCCGCTGACAGAACGTGCCAGAAAACCTTCCTGGACGCCCACCAGCTCTGCTACTCTCTTCATCGATGACGAGAGCTGTTCCCACAGACAGAAGAACTGATACCAATCTATGGTAGTCCACTCTGCATACAATGGGGTGATCTGAGAAGCATTTGGACATGAAATTTTGTTTTATTATACTACTGAGGACTGGTCTTTAGGAATAGAACTTAGTGTTTTTGAGGGTAGGACAAAAAAGAAACTGGTTTGGTTTAGCGCTACAATTAAGATTTAGCTACAATTAGGAATGCATGTCTACCAGATACAGAATGTGCAGGTCATTTTCCAGTACAAAGCCCTTCATTGCCCGCTGGAGATCTGCGAATATTCCCAGAGCTTCAGGGGGGGAGAGGGAAGAGGACAGGGTGGCAGCACCAAGATGAGTGGGACAGTACCGCTCCTCTGGATGAGCAGAGATATCACAGGATATGCAGTAGTTGAGAATAGCTGACTGCTGATACTTCAAATAAACTAATGTATGACTTATAACTAAAGGGAAAAAAAAATGTTTTCTTTACAAGCACATTTCATGATTTTCTTTGCTGAAATATCAATATTGTTACCAAAGGGACAATTAGTAGAAGTTTACTATCACCATGTATATTTAGTATATTTACTGTAGCATTACTATCAAATAAAGAATTGGTATGAAACACAATAAGATAGCCCTGGGTCAACTGTGGCAGTACCTTGCTCGTCCTTCTGAATACTAATAAATTCATTCTCCATCAGCCATTCAACACAGGCCTCAATGGCCCCTTTGTTGGTCTCTTCATTAGATTTGTTTTTTCCATCACATTCCATGCTGGCAGCCAGTAGAGAGCATGACGCATATAACTTCACATCCTGTGGAGTGCTGGCTACACCTCCAACAATGATCTGCAAGTTAGGATGATTCAAATAAGGGGCATAAAATAATTACAGTTCCTTTATCAGAAACGACAACCTCCACTTCCAAAAAACAGCAGGGTTTTTTCTATAATGAAATAAAAACTAAAATCTGTGATTTGTTAATTTACTTGAATCTTTATTTATGTGACAAAAGTACTAAGAAAAGATTCTCAGCAGTTTCACTGACCAACTTGTATGGTGTAATTTGTAAATATAAGCAAATGTAGAGTCTTATGCCTGCAACAAACTAAAAGAGAAACTTGTGATAAATAAAGATTAAGCTAACTAACTTTTTACTGCATTTCATAAAAGTCCCAGTTTCTGAAATTGGGATTTGTAGTTGTCACATATAGTGACCTCTAAACTGACAATATATCAATGACCTCCACAAGATTAGGCAATTATTCACAATTCATTTGCAGGCTGTAGCCTGGCCAAGTTGACTGAATTATCATTCTAACCTCTAGAATGGCTCGCAGCATGCTAGTGGTGACACCTTCCCCTTCCCTTCTCACCAGGCAGCTGCTGATTGGCTGAAGAGTACCCTTAAGGAGACTAATACCTTTCTGGCGTTCCGCCTCTTTACACACCAGCACACTTTCACCTGAAAGAGGACAAATAAGACAACAACAAAAAATGTTTTCAACTAATATGGTCTCAATTATTCATAACAGATTCCTGATAATTTATTTATCTTCTCCTGGCACCTTGGTAACACTGAACAAGTAATAATAACATTTTCTCTGGGCCATTGTTTTCCTTTTATTTGTCTTCGCCCCCTCTTTCCTCCATACCTGTGGTGTCTACTCCTTTTCTTCCTGCTCGTCCAGCCATCTGTTTGTATGTGAGTGGGTCCAACAAGTGTCCGTTGAATGTAGGGGTTCGAATAATGACCCTTCGAGCTGGGAGATTAACCCCTGAAGAAAGGGTAGAGGTTGCAGCCAGAACTCTAACCATGCCCTGACGAAAAGCTCCTTCTAATATGTCACGTTCATCAAAAGTCAGACCTACAAAGAAAATACAAAACATCGACACATTATGTGGTTTATGTATAAAACAACTATAACCCTACCCTAACTTAGTCCACAGTTGGTTTTATTGAGGTTAAGGTGTTGCTTAACACTGTTTACCTGCATGGTGGAAGGCCACCCCCCACGGTACAGTTCGCTGGAGGATTGGGTCAAGACCAGCAGGAGTTCGTTTCAGTTGAGCTATAACATTCACTAATCCCTCCTGATCCAGACACACTGGCTGGGCGTCAGTGTCACCCTGATGATCTGAGAGAAACAGTCTAAACTTTATATATAACACTCCCATAAGCCACATACATCTTACTTTCACATGACGTGTGTGTAAAATCCTACTTTTCAATACATTTTTTTTACATTACCTCACTCTGAAATACAATATGTGCAGATGATAAAATTATTTAACTAATAATTTAATAGTCTGAAAGTTGAGTCATGGCAACTGAACTTCTTTCTTGTAAGGTTGACCTAACAAAAAAGAAGTCCTGTTGCCATGACTCAACTTCCAGACAACTTCACCTGGATGACTGAGAATGTTCACAGACATAATAATTTAATAATTTAAAATTTTACACACCATTATGTCTGAGGTTGTAGAATTCTCTGGCAATGCTGTCTGCCAGTTTCTCACACCAGTTCTTTGAGGGGCAGAAAAGCAGGACAGAGTGCCCCTCCTTCACTGTCTCATAACACAAGCTCACTATGTGGTCATCATCACCCTTAAAGCGGAAAAGATTAGAGTGCATAATTACATTACTTGTCATAAAAAAGCATGCATCAATCATGATACCACACATCCTAGATGATCTCCTTACCTTGATGTGGAGTTCAGGAGTGAACTGTCGAATCACAGACAGGCTCTTGTCATAGAAGTTGCAGCCCACTTTGAGGTGCTCCTGCAGGGGTACAGGTCTGTAGTCTGTCTGGTAAAGTTCTGCACCTAACCAGCTAGCAAGGAGAGAGAGGTTAGGCAAGGTGGCACTCATACCTATGAGCTGTACACCCTCAGAAAGAGACCTGCAGAAAGAAATGTAAAGACTTATTAACATATGTTTAATACATTTTTTCAATACTGAATATCAGTACAAAGGTTGAGAGACAAACAGACCCTGTAGTGTTCTGCTTCTGTGCAATGTAGCGGATTTTGGTTAAGAGCAGTTCTAGCAGGTATCCTCTTCCAGAATCTCCAACCATATGTAACTCGTCCACCACTACCATACCTAGTAGCATAAAATAAAATAACACACTTAAAATTCATGCTCTATCTTTTATTCTTAGTTTCATTAAAGAGATTGTGCATCTCTCATTTTTATTTAATAAGTGATTTCAACATAACAGTGAAAAATGCTAAATAAAATTTACATAAAGGACTTGTTTTGTCCAACCAACAGTCCCACATCCAGACACACTCAATATAACTCAGAGACATGAAGCAAATCTTAACGCTATGGAATTTTTGCTTAATAAATAAACTGATTATTAAAACACTCAGTTTATTGGAATTTTTTCAGGCAATTAATTGTTTCAAGTCTACACATAATTATCAAGTCATGTATTACCTAACAGTCCCATACTGTCTTCTTCAATCAGTCTATTAATCAGAGAGTTGGCTTTTTCTATGGTGCAAACAGCTACATCCAATGCTGTGAACCCTCCAGCAGCTGTAGTGCTGCCCATATATCCCTCCACACGAACTCCTGCCTCTTCAAATACACTCTACAGGTGCAGAGATACAAGTCTGTTAGATGTAGATAAAAACATAAACACAGAGATAACATCTGTTATCCATCTTTTCCTCACCTGAAGGTAGTGCATCTTCTCTTTGGCCACAGAGACAAAAGGCAAAATGAAGAGAGCTTTTCTTTTGGTCTCCAACACACGCTTCAGCATCAGCAGCTCTGACACCAAGGTTTTTCCAGCACTAGTGGGAGCTGACCATGGGGAATTAAAAAGTTAAAAATAAACTAACAATGACTGACACCTGTTATCACTTTCTTACATAAATAGTTTTCTTACCAGAGTATACCAGGTTACCTCCCTGCAGAACCTGTCCAACAGTGAGGCACTGAGCCTGCCATTCAAACATCTGAGTCACTCCATGTTTCTGGTAGCGCTCTAGGACAGGGTTTGGCAAACCCCAGCTGGATAACAGCAGCTTTTCAGTTTGTTCCACTGGAGCACACAAAGCAATTCCTACAACAGAACACACATGACATTTTGTGTTGACTTTAAACTAAATAGATGTTCTAATTGTGTAAGAAAGTCTACTTGTTTAAGACTCTTACTGCATATGGTGGTGTATTCTTTATACTTTATACAATTTCCCTAAAATTAGATATAAATCTACTACATAGCAGTTGTATGCCCCCGCTACTACATTTATGCATGAGTCTAACCGGATGCTTGTCCCAGGTGTAATAAAATTCCTTCCAAGCGTTTCTGAGATATAACAACATACAAAGGTGACAAAGGTCACAATGACCTTAACCTTTGACCACCAAAATCTAATCAGTTCATTTGTTACCCCAAGTTACAATTTGTGCCAGATTTGAAGAAATTCCCTCAAGACGTTCCTAAGAGGTCACATTCCCAACAAGAATTGAATGAACACAAGGTGACTGTAATCTTGACCTTTGACTGAACAGCTGTGGCAAAGAAATTCCCTCAACATATTCCTTACATATCAGTTAATAAGGATTGGAAGGTAAGGTCACTACAACCTTAACCTTTAACCTTTGGCCACCAAAAACTACATAAAAATATCAATATATTGCTGCGCTATATCCCAATACATTGAACTGTAACCCTTGTATTGTGATGCGTATTGTATTCTTGCCAATGCACAGATCTAATTGCACTGCACTGACAGTACTGGAGACACAAATAAAAATATATTTGTATTTCAGTTAAACTAGATAAACTGTGCATGCTTCAGGCAGTCAATCATACATACAGAAATAAGGTCAAAGGTGGTAAAATGTTTTATGACCTCACCTGGCTGAGATAAAGTGTCACTGAGAGCACTGAGCTCTAATCCACTAGGCACTGTGAGCACAGAGGCGGACTGGTTCTGTAATGACTGCTGGAGTTTGGCTTTCTTCATGGCAGCGGCCAGGCGTGTGGGGCTGAACAAGATGTAGTCTCTGGAAACATTGAGAGGTGGATCTGCATTCGTATTTGAACGACGTTTCTCGGAGCTGCCTGCTTGACAGTTGGTTTTTATTTCTTGACATGGTTGAACATTGATGCAGGCTAAAGTTGGCACTGACAGGCCACTTTCTAGGCCCCCCTGAGCTTGTCCTGCTTCCTCTGAGTCCTCACTGAAGAGAAGCTTCTGAGCAAGGTCTTTGCAGTCAACTGCCCACCCTGGTCTCTTACAATCACTGTTGCGCCCACACACTCTCTTCTTGTTCATGAGGGATATATAGGATCCTTGGTCTATATGTTGAAGAGGTGCTCTGTCTCTCTCCCTCTTACTGTGTGCAATCGGTGCAGGGGACTGTGATGGAGCAGCTGACGGAGCTGGCTCTGCCTGCCCACCTCCATTTACACAAGCATTGCTAGCTGCAGGCTTCACAAAGTCGACAGCATCCAGAACCTGCAACAGCTCTTCATCAAGAGCTAATGTGGATTCTCCCAGCGGGAACCCTGCTCCTCCACCCTATAAGACAAAACAGCTCATGTCATTTGTGATCTTTGTAGATATATAAAAAAAATGAGTCAAACAAGACTAGGAGAGAAACTGAAGCTGTCAGACTCACCATGTGGCTGTCTCTGTCAGTGTTTTCTGGCCTGTTTGTTTTATTTGACAGATAACAAGTTTTCTGCAACAGGCTATCTGCTTCTGGGGGATCCTCAGGAGCCTGGAAGCTATGTAGAGAAAATGTATGCTCATCACAGGTAAACTGATGTTTAGAAATCTTAATGTTAAAATACTGAAATACGTCTCTATGGAAACAGCAGAAATATAGTCACGATTCTTCCAAATCGGTCAACATTATATAAAACTGTTAAACTGTGACTTAAATGTACCATTTTTTCTTCTTGATCTGGTGCTGTCCCATGTAGCTTTTCATTTTCGGAGGACCCAAAGTGCTCATAATGAACAAGCTGTAACTCTACTGTTGCTGACAAACGCCTGAGTAGATGGATGTTAATTAACATGACATCGATTTCGCTTTTGACACGACTTTATAAACTATATTTAACGATATGTATCAACACTACGCAAACAAGCTAAAACAACAACCGATCGGGCTGTTTGTGTCGCTAACTATAAACATTTTCTCTCTGTTGAACAACGCCGAACAAATCTGAAATCAAAAAGTCCGCCCCGGTGTTTCACAAAAACAGTCCGATGGAACAGACGCTCCAAAACAAAGGTTCCCAAAAACCCATCCACTACAACTACGACTACGAGGCCTTAAGTGTCTGTTGTATAGCGTATTGATAAATGTCGTGCGCTTAAAGTGTCTGTGGTAAAGTGTATTGATTTATATATTATATTATATATTTCTGTGGCCCACATATTATTTTTGAAGTGTCTGCAGTACAGTGCCGTAAATGTCAAGTGTTTGATGTGTCTGTGGTACAGTTTGTTGATAAATGTCAGATTTCTGAAGTCCTTATGGTGAACTGTATTGATAATACCGTATTTTTGCTGTACTGTACTGGTAAAAAGCATATTTCTGAGCGGTCTGTAGTGAAGTGTTTTGAGATGTCTTCGGTAAAGTGAATGGACATGGGCGGGGCCTCGGGCTCTGTCTCTGGGTGCAGGGCGTGCGAGCGGCTGGTGGGCGCGCCCGCTGCGACGTTGCGGAGGCTTCAAGATGGCGGAAGCCCTGACACCTCAGGAGCAACTGGTAAGGGTCTCTTGATATTTTTTTCTCTCATTTCCCCGTCATCTTTAGTGTGAACAACCATCAATTTCGGTTTCTTTTTTAACCGGCAATTTTTTCAAATATTTTGTCACGGTGATTGTTGCCGGGAAATACGTGGTCTAGTAAGCCGCCTTGGCCCATTCGCACCCTCCGGAGTCGACTGACTCTGGTGTGACTGACAGCAGTTAGCATGTGTGCATGATGGCGTTTGCTAATGCTAGTAGGGATAATTTAACCGGCTGTGTGTCTACAATACTCGCTCCTTTGATAACCTGGGTTAATATGGGCTGCATAGTCAGTTTTATATCACATGTGGTAACTACCGATACTTTATTACATATGTTTAATATCAAACACGAGTTTTTTAGTGTATTTAACACTTTCATTAGCCATCCAGCTACCACATGTAACCTAGCCGCTAGCTAATGCTAATAGCTATTGTTGACTTGCAGGGAATTTGATCGACAGCTATCTTCTCAGACGTTAAAAATATGTTGGACTAAGCACGAAGGTAAAAAATAACCAACCAGTGATTGCATTAATGATCAACTATCATTATGTACCATGACACGGTTAGGACTGAGCTGGATCATACAACGCGAGTGTATGCTGTGAGCCAACTAGGTAGCAGTGTCCTGCCTATCGGATTTACGGTAGAGATTTCACAGAAGCGATCCCCGGTTCCTAGCATTGTTGTTGTTACCATCACTTTCTAGTAAAGGGGGTGGGCCTGGTGTTGATGGCAAACATCAAATGCACCGCAGCGATCCTGATGACATTTTCATTTTATACTTGTTTTGGTTTCATCGAGGATTCGCGATGTTATCTCTAATAACTTAATTTGTACGCTCGGTCACACGATTCTGCTGTTAAGACGTGTCACTTATTTTCTTGATTGCTCAGTTTCCCCTGAACCACAAACGCCAATCGATTTTTTTCTTCTGAAGGCACTTTGAGTACAAAATGTTTGTGACGGTCGTGTTAGCTCGCTGCTGACATCAGCTTGATCCCACCAAGTATGACAGTCATTTTATGTTAATGTTATGTTAATCTGATGTTAAATTACGGGCGATATTTTCAAGGTTTCTTACGAGGATGTGATTCTTTTTTAGACTTTGCTGTAGGGCCCAACATTAAGATATAGGTGAATTTTTTTTCTGGAGCAACAAAACGTGCAAGGCAGGGTATTTTCAGTTCACACCATTATGTGATAAAATATGTTTAATGATATCAAATATACTATCAGTGACTGTTGTCGGGGGCACTAAATTAGGCAATGTATATTTTGATGCAGCCATGCGTCCATGTCTATCTGATTCTTTTGCTTATTTTGATTTTATTGAAATTTGATTGTAATCAGCAGTTTCTTTGTATACAGTCGACTCCATAACAGGAAGAGAGTATTTGAAGTTCGGTTGTTTTCTCTGGATAAATGTTCCAATACGATATATATTACACCGATGTAACGACTGCACATATTTATGTTGGGGTGGTGTCCCACATTGCCATAAATCAAGATGACCCCTGCCTCTGTAATACAAAGTGATTAGTTTTCTATCAGTGTTAATTCTGTCAACAAGTTTTTACTGAGGAAGGTTTATTAATGACAAAATTGGATTGACAATGATAATTAAAAAAAAAAAATATATATATATATAT
>JAUBNQ010000001.1:12539308-12550403 GCA_032353495.1 Ctenopoma kingsleyae | reverse complement strand
AATTAGGGCGAAATCTCTATTGAGTACACCATGGCAAATAAGGATGAGGTGATATCAGTGGTTTATCTTCAGCAGAAAAACTACACCAGTCCCCTTATGAAAGCACTGGATGTTGTTTTCTTTTTCAGTCATTTGCATGTATCCATTTGAACGTGCAGATCCTCTGTTTCCATGCATCTTTCTCATCTTTTGCACGTGTCCAGTTTCTTTTTAAACCCACAACCGCAAATCTCTGTACTGGATCCATACTTACACAACCCATAACCATAGTCAACGCTGACTTTAGTTAAACACATACACCAGTCAGCCACAATATTAACACTAGCTGTTTTGATGTTGGAGTGAACCAGTGTCAGCATGTGCCCTCTGACAGGTTTGCAGCTACACAGCAACACAAGCAGCAGCTGTGATGCACAGTGTGTTGTTGTTCTGATACCTGTCAATCATAGCAGCATTAAAATTAAACCACAAGCTCAAACCACCACTTTGTGTTGCTGTTTTGACTGATCAGTGTAATCACTCACTTTAAACTCACCCACGCTGTAGCTGTTTATACTGTAAGTAGGATGGTGCAAAACGACTTGTCTGATGATACTGTCCCAGTCAGATGTGCAAAACACTCTCTTAGTCAACTGCAGCTGCAAAGTGACACAAGGATAATCAGTTTTAAGCTAATCATCTGTCCATATATCCAGTTATTGTCAGTCATTTTGCATTCTCAATTATGGAATAATAATTAGAGCGATAAAATTACAATAGTTAAGGAAAAATGGTCTTGCTTTTTATGATTTAAATTCTCATCTTTATTTCACCTACTACTGGAGAATTTTTACTTGTGCCCATACCTGAATATTCAGCATGAATAATTTCTTTACTGGTTACAAATTATTAAAGTCTCACAAAAATAACCTGTGTCTTAATTTAAAACGGAGTTTCCATTGCTAAATCTTAACTAAAGCTAAGATAAAATAAATGACTAAAATGTGACTTAAACAAATTACAGTTTTCAGGAAATGACTACAAATAAAACTAAATTTAAAATTCCTGTCAAAATGAGCACTGTTTTCTATTGTATCTAACATGAAGTAAGACACATTTAGTAAAAAGGTAGCAGAGGTGCCATTTCACACAGAATTATCGTGCATTTAATGAACATGTCTATTGTTGATGCATGCCATCTAATAACAAAATTTATCACGACACAAGATGCTTTAGGATGTGGATGACGTACCCTGTCTGCAAAAAATCTGACAGTGAAACTCTGTATTTGCATTAGATTTTTACTTAATACACAATTTTTGTTCTTTATACAATAAGAGAATAATTTCAGGTTCTATACACTGCCTGGCCAAAGAAAAGTCCCACATTCTGATATTTCTTGGACTAGCTTTTGCTTTGATTAGAGCACTGTGGCATAATTTCAATAAACGTACGCAATGTCACCACATTTATTTCCATCCAGAGTTGCATTAATTTCTCACAATTCATCTCTTGATCTTGTATTGATGATGGGGTCAGACCATTTAAAATAAAAAATCTTCTCCAACACATCCCAAAGATTCTTAGCTAGGTTAAAGTCTGGAGTCCGTGGTGGCCAGTCCATGCGTAAAAATGATGTCACATGCTCCTTGAACATCTTTCACAATTTGAGCCTGATAAATTCTGATAAATCTTTTTTTCTTGCCTTTGCTTAGTGAAATCCAGTTGGTTATTTTTTTAGGCCAGGCAGTAGTATGTAGATGAGTTAATCTGTTGTTCACATTCATATACTCTCTTATTGCTGCTTTCAAATTTGGAGGACAGACGCAGAGCACCTGGGTGGAAACAAACTAACTGTTGTCTCTTGGTATTGTATACTGTATGAGTGCTCTCATCTGCTGAGAGCAGTTACTGAGAGATGCCAGCCTGCTGCTACCATCTGTATAACACATTGTTGTAACATTGGTAGGGAAAGAACTGTAAAGCTGATGGGCCTTACACTCAGCTTTATAGTCTGATTTGTGTGTCTTTGTAATATCAGTTGTCATCCCCATTAATCTCACCTCACGTGGACAAACAACTCCACTTTTCTCTTCCTTATCTTCTGTCACCTCTGTCCAGGCTGTGGAGGAGTTCCTGAGTGAGGTGCATAGCAGGGAGCAGCCTCAAAGTGCTGGGCTCGTCTCCCAACCTACAGCTGTAAAGTTTCTTATGGCCAGAAAGTTTGATGTGTCCAGAGCCATCGACCTCTTCCAAGCATACAAGGTACAGTAGTGCTATGGTTGGTGAAACAACTGAGACAATTATTTTTGTAATGTCAACACAACACCAGAGGCTTCATCCAGCAGTTATCCTAGCCCTCTCAATGGTTGCTGGAGTGCTGGAGGCTATCACAGCCTATTGGGTTGCCAGTCTATCACAAGGCCAACATATAGAGACAAACGTTCACACTCACATTGACACCTATGGGCAATATAGAGTTACCAATTAACCTTACTAATTGGTTAGTGGCATGGTGGGCTAAAGGTTTTTGGGAAAAGGTTTTAGCTGTAGTATTTCCAACTAGTATTGCAATTTGAATTTCTACACCACCAAACTAGATCCACACACATTTGTTGATACAGTGTTGAATCAAAAGGTCACTTAAATTCAAGCTGTCTGACAAAGTGAAGCATGCTAAAAGAAAATCCTCCAGAAAATCCTGGAGGAGAATCACTGGCCATTGGTTTGTGACCTCAAGCTCAAGCACACTTGGTTTATGCAGCAGGGCAACGATCCAAAACACACCAGCAAGTCCATCTCTGAATGGAGTGGCCTAGTGAACGTCCAAACTTAAATCCAGTTAAGATGCTGTGGTATGACCTTAAACAGTGAGTTTATGTATGTAAACCCTCCAATGTGGCTGATTTAAAACTATTCTGCAAAGAAGAGTGGGTCAAAATTCCACGCCACAAGTGACGTGAAAGACTCATTTCCAGTTATCGCAGACACTTCATTGCAGTTGTTGCTGCCAAAGGGGGCACAACCAGGATAGTTTTTTTTCCCTTAATAAATGAAATCATCATTAAAAAACTGCATTTTGTATTTATGCGGGTTCTATTTGTGTAAAAGTAATTTAAGTGTAAAAAAAAAAACCGTGGCCACTGTGTTCTGAAACACTGCACATTATTTTCAATGCCTTGAGTTTGCCAGTGCGCAGAGCAAAGACCTCTGAGTGCTTTGACGCATAGCTTTATGGCTTATTAAAACAAGGCATCCAGCCGAGCAAGAAATTCAAAATGGAGGAACAGAACACAAACTTTGTGTTTCTGGATTCCTTGAGTTAAATGACACAACTTTAGAGACCTCAGCAGATAAGTTGTGTCATGGGAACGGATTTCTATTCATGTAGGCATGTCAGGGGAGCTGCTTGGTTGCCGAGTGGTTACAGCACATGCCACAGAAACGCAGCGTTTGTTGTCTGGTTGGGGTTGCTTCCAAGAAATATCTTCTTCTTTAATTTCATAAGTAGGCATGTCAAGTATTTTTTATAGGCAAGCAGTATACATAAACATATTCCCCTCTTGACAACACCACAACAAGTTTCTTAACTGAAGTAATATTCTAAAGAGGCAGAAAACGTAGTGACCTAGTTCCACTACAGATTTTAAGATACGGTATCTGCTGTTTTGCTCTGAGTCCAGTGGCCAGGGCAGTGAAAAATGCTTTGTCCCCACTCCCTTGTTACCACTTGTGGTACGCAGGTTCCCTCTAGTGGTACGCAGGTACACCTGAGAATTTCTTTTTACAAAAATGAAATAATAACTTTAAAGACATAATACTACGGAGCCCTGGAGGTGCCACTGAAGAAAAAAAAAAACTAAACCGTGCGCTCGGATTACATCATAGTTTACAGATGAACTGTCTTCTGCTCACTGGACAACTTCTGACTTTTATACACTTTACATCTCCATAAATATTATTAACAGCATTAGAGTCACAACACGGCATCTCGATTTGCACGCGTCAGGTCGTACCCAGTGTAAAAGGTTTGAGAACCACTGCTGTAGACCACTACAGTGGGTGGACATAATATCATTAAAAACTGTAATTCTAATGAAAAGACAAAATCTCAGTAAAGAAGAACTATATGTGCTTTTGCTACTACCATGTTAGTTTTTGTTTCTTTTTGAGGCCATATGTAGGTTTGTTTCATGTATTGGAAAAACAATGAAAACCAAAAGGATTGACTGCCACTCATATTCAACAGACACAACTGGAACATACTGTTATTTGCTTATATGCTAACTGCATGCTAATAACTTTCTTTATTGTCCCCAATCTTTACTATCATGCTTTACAATTAGAATACAAGAATCAAAGAGGGCATCATCAATATCAACCCTGACGAGGAGCCCCTACGCTCTGAGCTGCTGAGTGGCAAATTTACAGTCCTGGTGAGTAATGAACATGAGATGAGCCACTTAACACAATACTTACATGCTCTCTATGGATGGAGATGAAGTACAGTTTATTTGTTTGTAATTCGCATTTTCTTCAGAATATATAGTATCATCAGAATTCAAAACTATCACCATTTCCATATCATGGAACCTGATGGAATCTGAATTGGTGTATATGATAGCCTGTTAATACCAGCCTGTTGTTACCAGCCTGGTCGTGATGCAAAGGGTGCTGCTTTGGCGCTCTTCACTGCTCGTCTCCATCGGCCAGATCTCACCACCCACAAAGCTGTCCTTCAGGCCATCATCTATCAGCTGGACAAAGCCATAGAGAGGTGATATCCTTACCTTAGCCAGTTATATAAACAAATTTTCTGCACTTGTTTGTTGTACACCTCCAGTCAGGTATATTTTATAACATTATGTGTTTCTCATAGCAAGCTTCCTTTGACTCTACTGTGTTATTAATTTAAAAAATTTGAATTCATCCCCAGTGTACAAACTCAAAGAGACGGACTCATATTTATCTACGACATGACCAGCTCCAGCTATGGCAATTTTGACTATGAGCTCTGTGTCAAGATCCTCAATTTGCTCAAGGTAAATATAAGGAACTTCTCTGTTGTTCTGTTAACAGGGTAGTCACACTTTAGGACATAAAATAGTAGTAGATAGTTAGAAATTAGAAGTAGCTGTGCTCTGGTGGAGTTCTGGGGATATGTTGTGCTGTGGATCTTTTGTAGTTGTATCTGTGAATACGCATTATTTGACTGCCTTCTAGTTTCTGGTGTTAAAACTAATAAATTGAATTAAATTTTCCTCATTTGATGCTTGTATGTTTACAGGGGGCATTTCCAGCTCGGCTAAAGTGTGTCTTCATCGTGTCATCACCTCTTTGGTTTCGAGCACCTTTTGCGGTTCTGCGCCTCTTTGTGCGTGAGAAACTGCGAGAAAGGGTATATGTGTCTATTTTTCCTCACAGGATTATGTTGTAATGTCTAAGATGTTCAGTATTTATTTGAAACATGTTTTTTTTTCTTCTGCAATCACCAGGTGTGCACAGTGAAGGCTCATGAGTTGGCCAGTCACATCCCAGTCTCCTCCCTTCCTGAGCATCTGGGTGGGACATCCCAGTATAGCCATGTGGCTTGGATCCAATCTTGTGTTAACGTTCACACAAACACTGTTCAGGGTGACACACAAGAACATGATACACACGACTGTGTGGGAAGCCTGCTACGCTCTTACAGCTTAGAGTGCAGCAACACAAGCGCAGGTGCCACACTGTCCCACACCCATATAAATACACAGTTAGGTCCTGAGCTACCTGTGGCTAACTCTAACTGCTACGATGATAGCAATGCTAATCCACACAACCACTGTGGTGTGTTGGATGGCAGGACTCGAGGCCTAGGCCAATACCAGCAGAGCCCACATGCTGCTCCAAACAGGCCGCAGGGGAACCACCAACACTGGAACGGCTCAGCAGTGAGCGGAGCCAATATGGCCGTTAGTGGCTCTAGCGCCAATGCTAACGTGAATGGTCGTGGACGCCAAGCTCCTCCTCAGTCAGAAACGCCTCCTGACACACCGCTTTCCCAGAAAGGTGATGGGACTGCGGTAGATGACAAGTCAACAGACTCTGCTCATAGATTTCAAAATGAGAGTGCAAAAGATGAGGAAGGTGATGAGGAAGGGGTGCCACCATTGCCCCAGAAATCTTTGCCTCGTCCACCCCACCAGCCTCCCTCCCAGTCCTCACCCTTGTCATCATCATGGGGTCCTGATGATGACCACTGCGTGGAGTTGTCAGTTCACATGCCAGAGCCAGGAGGCATGACGGTCCATGAGCTGGTGGAGCATGTGAAGAGAAAGAAGAAGAAGGGGATCTATCAGGAGTACGAAGAGATCCGTAAGGAGCCACCAGCAGGCACCTTTGACTACTCCAAGTAAGAGATGCTGTAAATGTATTCTATCCATCTGGCTGCTCTTTCTTTCTGTCTGCTTCAGTTTTTCTGCTGGTCTCTTCATTTTGCCTTGTCTATGTACAGACATAAAGAAAAAATTGATGATAGATTACACATACAGTCACGGCTGAAATTATTGAGAAAATGCACTGTTTCTCCCAGAAAATTGTTGCAGTTACAAATGTTTTGGTATACACATGTCTATTCCCTTTACGTGCATTGGATCAACACAACAAAATCTGAGAAAAAAAGCCAAATTTGACATCATACACAGAACATAAAGTTATTGGCACTTCTTCAAAATTGTGGGTAAATCGTTTTATTTCAAGCACACAATATGATGTTTAAACTCACCTGTGGCAAGAAACAGGTGCTGGCACTAAGCAATCACATCTGACTAAACCTTTCTGTTGTGTGTCTGTGTGTGCCACACTAAGCATGGAGAACAGAAAGAAAAGCAGAGAATTGTCAGAGGACTTCAGAACAACAATTGTAGAAAAATATCAACAATCTCAAGGTTACAAGTCAATCTCCAGAGATCTTCATGTTCCTTTGTCCACTGTGCACAACATTATCAAGAAGTTTACAACACATGGCATTGTAGCTAATCTCCGTGGATGTGGATGGAAGAGAAAAATTGATAAAAAAAAAACTGGTGGTGGATAAACAGCCCCAATCAACTTCCAAATTAATAGGGTGCACCAGTGTCAGCTCGAACTAGCCGTTGATGTCTGAACGAAATGAAACGCTATGGCAGAAGACCCAGGAGGACCCCACTGCTGACACAGAAACATAAACCAGACTGGAGTTTGCCAAAATGTACTTGAGGAATCCAGAATCCTTCTGGGAGAATGTCTTGTGGACAGATGAGGCCACGCTAGAGCTTTTTGGGAAAGCTCATCATTCTACTGTTTACAGAGAACAGAATGAGGCCAACAAAGAAAAGAACACGGTACCTACAGTGGAGAGAGTTCTGAAGTGGCCAGCAGTGAGTCTGGTTCTAAATCCGATTGAACATTCATGGAGAGATCTCAAAATTGCTGTTGGGAGAAGGCATCCTTCAAATCTGAGAGACCTTGAGCAGTTTGCAAAAGAAGAGTGGTGGAAAATTCCAGTTGACAGGTGTAAAAAGCTTGTTGATGTTTTTAGGAAGTGATTGGTTTCAGTTATTGTTTCCAAAGGGTGTGCAACCAAATATTAAGTTGAGGGTGCTAATTATTTTGTCCGACCCGTTTCTGGAGTTCTGTGTGAAATGAGGTCAAATTTGCCTTTTTTTCTCTGATTTTTTTTTGTGTTGCTCCAATGTACATAAAGGGAATAAACATGCGTATACCAAAACATTTGTAATTGCAACAATTTTCTGGAAGAAATGGTGCATTTACTGGAAAGATTCCAGGGGTGCCGATAATTTCAGGCATGACTGTAAGTCTACAGTATCAGTCTGCCATGTTTCTTACACATTTCTGCCTTTACAGGAAATTGTCCAATCAGTTAAAAAACAGGTACAGCGATGTTCTCTGCCTGGACCAGTCACGAGTGCGACTCTGCCAGCTCTCTGATGATGAGGACGAGGTAATTATCAAACAATTAAAATTTCGATTTTTTTTTTGTCATATTTAAACATCTGATTCATCTTTGCATTGTGTTTTTTGTAGACATCAGATTACATTAATGCCAGTTTCATGGATGGGTACAAGAGGAGTAACGCTTACATCGCCACTCAGGGTGAGCAGTTGAGCAAAGTTTTATCTATATAGTCGTCTGAAAGTTGACTCATGGCAACTGGACTTCTTTCTTTAAGGTAGAGACGTTTCATTCTGCATCCACAGAACTTTGTCGATCAACAGAATGAAACGGGTATTGGTTTTTACTCTTTTAATGACACAATTTTTACATACCATGCACATATTATACATCAAACTCTTCAGCTACTTCTCCTCTCTCTCAAAATGTCAAAATATGACTGAGGTATAGTTTTTGAGATATTTTTGTTTGTTTGGCACACCTTGCAATAATGTTTAAAGTTTACGTATGCATGATCGGACATATGTGATGTTAGTTACCTAAAAGGATTTAGTTTCTCTTTTTTTTATGATCGGGGACCCTGCATATATTGGTATCGGTATCGGAAATTAAGAGTTGGACATTATCGGTATATCGGATATTGGTATAAAAGCCAATATCGAACATCTCTACAGTATACTTTTTTTCTGCCACAAGCCTACTCTTAAGACTTAAGACTCCAGTATGATAAGTTGTGATGTTACTGTTGCCTGACAAACTTTTGTGTCCCTCAGGTCCTTTGCCAAAAACCTTTGTTGACTTCTGGCGCATGGTGTGGGAACAGATGGTACTTATAATTGTCATGACCACAAGGTGAGGCTCCTTCACGAATGTAATATTTCCCGGTCCCGGCAGACACTCTGCGTTTAGCTCGGTTCAAATGGTAACATGACTCATTTATGTTGTGCACAAAGGCAGGCATACAAGATTAATAAATGTTAAAACAGTGTCTGCCCAACTTACTGTACAAAGTGTATTTGCATGCATGAGTGGTAAATTTTTTTAAAAGAGTTTTTTGTCTCAGGGTGGTGGAACGAGGCCGTGTCAAATGTGGTCAGTACTGGCCTCTTGAAGAGGGCAAGACTGAGCAGTACGGCTATTTCTTGGTCAGGAACACACACATCCAGGTGTTCCAAGACTTCAAACTTTCTCATCTTGAGCTCTACAACACACAGGTAAATCATACTGACTGCATTAGTATTTCAATTCCTAAACTTGGTCAACTAATTTGAGGTAATAAAATGACCTAAATGTATCTGTTATGGTTTTAGAGAGTTTATGAATTTAAATGAAGATAATTTGATATGATTCTGTGTAATATCGCCAGTGTATAGTAATTTAATGTAATCCGACAAGAGTACTTGGTATAAATATTGACCCATGCTACAGTGGAAAGGAATAAGTCTAAAATGTTGCTGCATTCCCCTATAAATCTGTCTGATCTTTTCTTAGTCTGGAGAGAGAAGGGAGGTATGCCACTACCTTTATGTCAGCTGGCCAGACTTTGGGGTTCCCAAGAGTGCTTCTGCTATGTTGGACTTCCGTGAGCATGTGCTACAAAGGAGGGAGGCTGCAGTCCAGAGTCTGGGATCCAGTTGGAAAGGGCCTCCAGGAGGCCCCCCTGTGGTTGTGCATTGCAGTGCCGGGATTGGCCGCACAGGTAACCACATGCTGCTATAGAGTGTGATATTGGTGGTGCAGTGAAGTGCATCAAGTTTAGCACTGTTTATTATACATTTAATGGTCACTTTTGTAGATGTACCACTATATCATACCTCTGTGAATGATATACAGTAGTTCTTTTTCGTGTTTTTCAGTTACAGATAACACGTCTTTAGTCACTGTAAATGATGATTTACAGTCATGAAGTGGTTTCAAAATAGTGTTGAGCTTGCGGTACTATGAATTCAGCCTACTGTCAGGGGGGAAAAGTAGGGCCTTCCCAGTACCTGAGTACACCTGACTTACTTTTTTTAGGGATGTTCGATATTATCGGCCTACCATTAATATCGGCCGATATTGGCATTAAAATGTAATATTGGAAATTATCGGTATCGGTTTTTACTCTTTTAATGACACGTTTACATACCATGCACATATTATACATCAAACTCTTCAGCTACTTCTCCTCTCTCTCAAAATGTTATTTGTCATATGACAAATCCGAGGTAGAGTTTTTGAGATATTTTTGTTTGTTGTTTTTAATTTTTACTTGTTTCAGTTGTTTGCACTTTACCTCACAGTTGTATAGTAGGGCTGCACGATTAATCTAATCACAAGCGCGATGTCAGTCTGTGCGATTACATGAATGCAAAATGCTGTGATTTAAATGATTAGTACATGGATTGAAGCAACAATCTATTATATCTCATTCACTTGAAGTTTACCAGCTGATTAACGTGAGACTGTCTGATCAGTTTGTTAGCTTAAAAACAGATGTATAACATATTTTCTGTAACCTATTAACTCTGCGGATGATCAGGTGAAGCCTGTGTCCACTAATTTAGCTCGACTGTGTTGATAATGTTGGTGCCACTGTCAGACCTGACGCTGCTCACACAGCCTCTCTCATTCCTGAGGATGTCGGCAAGACAACACCTGTTTGTTCTCCGGTCAAATATGACGTTTACAAGCGGCTTTTCAGTTCAGACTCCTCATCAACACATTTCACAGTTAAACTAATGTATGGTTCAGCCGTCCTGTTTGATCAGAGCACAGACCACATCAACAGCGGCCCAGGTGATCACATGGTGGGCATGAATGTCGAGTTGGACGACGGTGAACTGGTAACTAAAAAATAACAACTTACAAGCCGAATAAAGCAAAACACGATAACACATGTATGTGTGTCACACCAAGTGGTGTAGTCCAGCGTATACACAGGTACGCGGTGTGTATCTTCTTGTTCAGTCGGAACGTTGTTCCCAGGGGAACTAACTTTATTTTGTACGTTGTTGTGGTCAGACGTAAAAACCATAATGTATTTATCGTTATTTGTATTAATAAAAATAAGAATAAGGAAACATGAGAAGTGACCAATGGTGTGTGTATGATTGGCTGCGGCAAAAACATAAACCTTTGTTTTGTCAAAAAAGTATAATTTGCCTGTTATTTACCTCTGTTGTCATAGTTACTAATATGTTA
>JAUBNQ010000001.1:12508447-12539208 GCA_032353495.1 Ctenopoma kingsleyae | reverse complement strand
AAAATAAATATGGCAATTTTTTCCATTGCCTAACTTAAATTGAAGTAGTTGTCATATTTTGCACAGATAATGTTTAAGTATGCATGATAGGAGATATGTGAGGTTAGTTACCTAAAATGATTTAGTTTTTCTTTTTCTTTTATGAGGGGGCACCCTGCATATATTGGTATCAGTTTATATCGGTATCGGAAATTAAGAGTTAGACTATATCGGTATATCGTATATCAGTAAAAAAGCCGAACATCCTTACTTTTTTGTTTTGTTTTGTTTTTTATTATTTTATTTATTGTTTTTGTGCCTTCCAGATTTGTTAAGCATGTTAAGTTATGAAAGATGTCAAATAATTATTGTGTTCCTTGTGTAACTTCTTTGTTTTGCTCTTTCTGTCTAGGAACATTCTGTACACTAGACATCTGCCTGTCCCGACTGGAGGACATTGACACGGTAGATATCTGTCAGACGGTGCGGCGGATGCGCACACAGAGGGCTTTCAGCATCCAGACCTGGGACCAGTACCACTTCTGTTACACTGCAGTCATCGAGTATGCCCAGCGTCATGGGAAACTCAGCCCAGTGCAGTGGTCTGACTCAGACCTAGAGACTGATAGCGAGTAACAGACACATAAGAGGGATAATTTGACAAATGGTAAAACCAACATAAGCCGAAATCATGGGAACGAAAGAGTGAGGAATGGCATTTATGGAAGGGGACGACAATGACTGTTCTGCCGTAAAAGACACAAGACAGTAATGGAGATACTGTTTTTGGCTTTTGATGTAATGATGCAGACTCCCACAGATGCTCTTTCTTCACGAATGAATAGATGGAGGTGAAGAGCAAGAGCGAAAAAAAATACAGGGAGTGGAGACTGTGTGTTGCATCACTCATAGAGCAAGCTGTCCTGCCATTTTCCAAACCCCTTTTTATTTGGCAACCTACAGGGGACTTGGATTGCCCTGAACCTGTCTTGTTGACAAGAGTGTTTTACGAGTTGTAGCATTTTTATACTGACTTGCACATGAGGAATGACAAACTTGAACTTCAAAACCCTCCAAACCCCACTCTTTGTTTCTCTTTGTATTTCTTGTTCCTTTCAACCCTGAACAAGTCTGTGATCACAGATAAAATGTGAAGGGTATGGAAAGTTGAAACTTTGTGTTTTTAATTACTTTGAGAGGAAATGGTTCTGCATGAGCAAATGGTCTTAAGTGACACTAGGTCAGAGTGTGAGCCATTTAGTCTGTTTTTGTTTTTTCTTTATATTCCATGTCTTTATTTCTATGGTGCATTTTCTACGTGTGTTTCATATTTGTGCATATGTAGACTAAATTTTCAAAGCCAAAGTCTTCACCCTGAATGCTTGGATGTACTCCTTACTGAGATATTATAGACTGAATATTCTTGTAACAAACATTATATTATACATTATTGTGCATATTAACAACCTCTAAAAGAAGAGCAAAAAGAGCCTTGTTTAATATAATTGATTTAACATTGAAGAAATATCTATGTAGCAAGCCAGTCTATAACAAAATATAGAAGAGTTCTGTTATGAAAATTGATATATTGCAAATCTGTGTGATTTGTCAGGTCTAACGAACATCTTTACTGTTGACACGTTCTGATTGGACGATCTTAAGCAATTTGGCCTTAACTTGATTCACTGCCTCATTGTTCTCAGACCTAAACCATACCCGAAACTGTAAACTGATTTATTTTAGCTTATGTTCTTTACAGTTTTGAATATTAATCTGTTGATACCACAACTGTTGTTTTATTCTTGAGGCATATTCTGCCTCAGATAATGGTGCCTTCAATTTTTCCTTAGCTTAACGTCTCACTAGTATAATAATGCCCAAACTAGTGCACTTGCAGAGTATACATTGACTATGTATCACACAGGACACCCACATCTTGCCTCTAGTCCTGTACATAGTACACTACTTACAAATAACATGAAAGTAGTGAGTTATCTGGGACTAAGCTCTGGTTTGAGACGTGGCTATTCTTTTATCATTTGACCTCAGGGGGTTATTTAGTATTTTTTGCCTAGTGTCAAAGATCCATTTCTGGGTTTGCCTCTGATAAATTATCATTTAAGAAATAACTATATCAACTTTATTTTGTATTTTTTACTGTATTGTATCCTACTATATTTATGTCTTTGTAAAACTTCTACAATATTGAAATCAGTGAATGTTGGTACGATGCTACAAAGAAAACAAACCAGTTATTGCATTTGATAAGCTGAACAAATCAGATGGGAGTGAAGTATATATTTTTTGTTGTTCACAGTGACATTTCGGTGGAAAATATGTTATTGTATTTTCAAAACTGACTTGTATAAATGGTGATTGTTCAATTTGAGGACAATTGTGGAGGGCAGATGGGGTGCGGCTAACAATGTTTCTAGAGAGCTTATTGTTAAACTCTTGAGTAACAGTGACATTAATGTCTTACTATCTGGTACAATGCCAAGGATAAAGCAAAAAAAAAAAACATGTAGAGAAAAAAAAGCAAGTGGCTGTTATATATTTAGAATGGGTTAAAGTTTATCAGCATGAAAACAGAGCCTTGAATGTTTTGGGGTACCATTGTCCACGCAGTTTAGTGAGGACAGATAATGGTGAATGTGGACCCTCGATTCCTCAATGCCAAAGGCCCAGGCTCCCCTTAAATCTTATTTTCCTATTATACATCATCGGCATCCTACTAGCATGGTCCTACCAGTGCAGCCTTGCATCGGTGGACACAGAAAGACTCTGGAGCACCACAGGATCATTTCTAAAGATAATGTATAGCTACAAAATGGGAGCGTGTGTATGTATAAGAGTCTTGGCTTGGTCCCCATACTACACTTTATTTGTTTTATGAGAAAAACTGAGAATGCAATGTGCATTTGTTATTGGTGTTCATTTAATGTTTCTTTCTGTGATTTAAGTTCTTGTGAACTGAATTATGACCTATTACATGCTGTCAGCCCAACTGTCCCATTAAAGCAATGGTATTACTATGTTAAGTGAATACAAAGCTAAGTGATCATTTTTTCACTAGATACAGTGATGAATAGAGTAAATGTGCAAAGCTACAGGCAAGAATGAGAAGAAAACCCATGCAGGCACATACAAACTCTACACAGCCACACCCAACTAAAACTGTAAAATGATATTTAACTTACACAGTACTAATAAAAGAATTAGGCTATATATTGTATAACACTTACGGGTCATTTTACTACTATGAGCACACCAACATATTTTTGTTGAAACTAACAGTCTAATACAACAGTCTTACAAAAACCTTCATGAAGTTACAATGTTCAGTTTTAGAAAGATGTTGATTCAACTATCTGGTTGTTGCTTGTTGCTTTCAGTTCAGAACTAGTCTGTGCATAATCTTAGTACCCATTCAGCCTGTTATATATGACTGATTTATAACAGTATTTTCTGTAACCTCTGCAATAACAAAAACAACAGTGTTATACACTTTTTATTAAGAATAAATATACAGTAAAAGTACATCAACAAATGTGACCAGTCCTGTTTAAAGTTGCACATGAAAACACTCTTCAGCCCAATGGATAGTGACAGAAATGTGTGTGTGTGTGTGTGTGTGTGTATGTGTGTTGTTGTAAAAATATTTTAGGCTATTTTCATCCAGGTTGGTGTTGGATGACACAGTTCTCCACATAAACATCAGCAAATGTGGGTATTGCCATGTTTACTAAACAGAAGGTGGCAGCTGATTAACTCATCTTAATCTGTGACTGATATTAAACCATGCTGTGCACAAATACACTCCAAGCAGAGCTAGGTGTTATTTTCACAGCTGCTTTTTTACAGAATTGTGACCTGAAGTAATTTTAACCACCCTTCTCATCACCTGCGAATGTGGTTTGGATATGTTTTTGACATCCGGGCGCAAGAGGCACAGCAGATGCTTCTGTAGTAAGGATAAACGCAGAGTCGGGCTTGAACCACCACCAGACAATTATAATACTGGTCACTGCATGCTGGATCTGTGACAGAGAAGACAAACAAGGTAGAGAAGCTTGTGTGAAAAATGTGTGAATGTCATCACTATTCATGTTCATATTCATTCAGTTTTCTCTTCCAAAATTTGTTATTCGGTATATTCCTCTGCTTGGAACAAGCAGTAATCTTGAGTTTGAAGGTTTCAAAGATAGAGGGCACCTTTGAAAAACAGACAAAAATGCATTAAAACCCACATTTAAAGCTCCGTGCTTGGCAATAATAGACTATGCAATATTTGGCATCCTCTTTTAGTCATTTTGAATTTACGTTGGAATCATTTCCTATCTTGTAATTTTGTGGGGGGGTTTTGCATTGCCTTATATACATTTTGTGTCTTTTTTAGCTGTTTGACTTTCCAGCAAAAAACAGTTATTTCATACAGAGGCCCTGGTCTCGTGGTCCATTCATGATGCTAATAACTTTCACCACCTCCTCAGATTGTGCAGTCACCAGCCATCATTGGCCTCCTTCTGGTCCAGCTGAATAAGCTGATTTCATAGCTTTATAGTGTTTTGTAGAATTTGTAGAGGACAGAGAGTAAACCCATGCATCAAACACATTCCCAGTTCAACAAAACATGTTCTCACCAATTCATAATATAATGCAGTGAGTGGTTTTTGTGTTTCAAGTTCCGTTTCTTAGTGTACCTGTTCATGTGTGAAGCATCAGCACTGTAGTTGTGCTGTGAACACGAAGGCATTTTCCTGCTAGATGAATTGAGAGTAAAATTGCAATTGTCTTATAATTTAATGCAACCACAAGCGATCTTTCCTCTCTGTTTTGCTTACAGCCATCTTATTCACTCTGATCTAACTATACCAGACTTACAGTGTGCGGAGCCTCTGCTGCAGTACAATGCTGTCAATGAGACCTACCTTTCTCAGCTACACAAGGTTGTTTGTTGCATTCTTCTCGACTCTCTGGAGTCAAACTGGGGTCACAGCGGTCACTTGGAACAATGTTGTCAGTAAGACAGCGCACCTCTCGCACACGGTAGCCACCGTTGCAGGAGCGAGAGCACTGAGGTGACAGGAAAGAGTGAGCAGAGCAGCAGCAGACAGAGATGAAGGGTTACTGAATGTAGAAATGTGGACACCATTAATCACCACAACTCATTACATTTTTCTGAACTTCCTCTAAATTACCAGTGCTGTTGCATAATTGGACATACATATACTTAATCATGCAAAGATTTAGCTGTTTTGCCAAGTTAGGCAGCTGTCATCCAAACTTATGAAAAACAATTCTCACATACCTCAGGTGTGTCTGACAATACAGATAGTTTTGGTTTTATGTATGCCTCTATCCACATCTGATGGTGCTTCTACTCCAATATAGTGGAGGTCAAATGTATGTGTGGTGTTCAAAGCAATGAAAGGATTACATTTGTAAATCAGCCTTTCCAGAAACAATGCCCAGGTTATTCTAGATCTACAGACAGTAAGCCACTGAGAACAGTTTTTACTTAAAGGTCCAGTTTGTAAGATTTAGTGACATCTAGCGCTGCAGTTGCAGATTGCAACCTTCTGAATATTCCCATCCCATCAGAGAAACTACAGTGTCCATCAGGTGCTACTGTACTAACTGCTGCACGGTGAAATATGAGTATCCCAATGGGGTATGCAACTTATGCTTTGCTAGAATTTTATGTTATGAAATTCGTTTATGAATGTTATTAATTATGGTCACACATTCTGATTTATTTCAGGGACCCATTCTGACTCATGTTAATTATGTGATTCTGTTTTCTCTGAAAAATAAGCAGAAATCTCAGACCTTCATCTCTCAAAACCCAGTATATAAAACCCCAACAATCCAAGGCCATTATGAATGAGTTAAAAAAAAAAAGTCTTTATATTTTAGGTGAACTGACCCTTTAATATACACTTATTGGCCAACTTTATTAGGTAAACTTGTACAATCTAATGTATTCCTCTCAAATACTGATTGTGATTCATCTATCTAAAACAGTTCATAGGGATGGACTAGAAGGACAAAAGACTTTGTGACACTTACTGCGCTCCACTCTGTGACGTACCACTGGACACCACATGGCTTCACGATACAAGTCTGAGCTGTGACTGGCTGAGGCACACCAGAACATTTTAACTGGTCCACAACCTCCATACGGCCGTTGTTGTTGAAAAGGCAAGCCACACTCCGGGTCTGTGTACCATTCCCGCATTCTGCAGAACACTTATTTAACCCACCCCCCAATTTGTTGCATCAAATTGCTGTTTTAATAGTGTGAAATTTACAGACGAGTATGTAAATTACCTGACCCCACGGTCCTGTGTACCACTCCAGTCGGTTTTGGCATGGGCCTGAATCACAAAATGTCACTTCTGGTGGGCGTTCTCCTTCACAGATGCTCAGTGGGAGATCAGTCACATGATCCATCAGGCATACAGCTGTCCTGGTTCGATTGCCCCTTCCACACTCTGCAGAGCACTGAAGATTACCACACATACACGGTGCATCAGTGCTATTTCACGATTTCAACACAATTTGACTTATTTTCTCTGTCATGCCACATTGACCTCTTACATGTTAGCACACAGACACACTGTATTACCCGTTGGCTCCAGAGGGAGGTGAACCAGCTGCGTGCACAGGTTCCCATGTCACAGTTTTGCAGTGTGTCTGGTTTTAGGTTCATGTTACATTCCTCATCCTCCTCCACATCACCCAGGTTGCTGAGACACACCACCTCCCTGCTGCGCTGGCCTACGCCACATGGAACTGAACACTGGGGGAGACAGAGGGAGGGAGAGGAGGTATATATTTCTTCTTATTAAAATGTACAGTCTTTTTACCATCTACATTACGATCGTGGCTCAGTTGATACAGCAGTTGGCGGTGGTTTCGTTTCCCAGTTCCCCCCGATTCCTGGCTACATGTTGAAGTCCCTGGACAAGACACTAAAACCCTGAAACCATGGCGCCTTAAGGGAGGAGCCTGTCCACAAGAATTTCCCAAGGAGATTAATAAAGTATCAATTATTATTATTATTGTTATTATTTTAAAATAATACTGTGAAACGATTTAGGGAATCCAGGGAAAATCTCGAGTCCTCAGGTGGCATTTGTGCTAGAATCATGCTACCGTGATCAATATAGCCACATGGACTCAGGATTACTTTGGAAATCTATTCTACATACAGAAATGCAACATGGAACTCTGTTATGTAAGGAGGGAGCCAAACATCAGTTCTGTGCAGAAACGCTCCCAAGTTGTCTGGGCCCGAGCTCATTTCAGATGGACCAAAAGACAGCAGAAACATATTTTGTGGTCAGATGAGTCATTGTTTCTGTTTGTTTAGGGAAAAACAGACATCAGGTCCTTTCTGCCAAATATCAAAAACAACACCAGACTGTTATCAGTGAACAATATTATATATGCTATATATATATATATATTTATTTTATTGAATATATGCAAAGGTGGAGGGATATATTGGAATCTTAAGCAACAAGAAAACTTTTCTCTGGAAGTATAGACACCTGTACATATTTTATTCACATTGTACATTTTTTATAGGTTTATGTGTATGTTATGTGCATTAATTAGTTATGTAGATAGATTAACAGTATCTTTAGTAATCCTGATCCTATAATGTGGTACTGCACACATAAGAAATACAGTACAATGCTCTGAAAGGCTTGATTTGCTGGTGTTTTTTTAGTACTTTTACATGAGTAAAATGAATGAATGCTGGACTTTTACTTGTAATTGATTACTTGTGTGTGTATTCTCACCGGGCTCCACTCAGATCGTATCTCCCACTGGCTACAAATCTTCAGCTGACAGTTAGACCTGGTCACCGGCCTGTCAGACAACCCACACAGATCTGGTTCCACAATTACTAAGGTCTCTGTCCCATTGGCGTGGACGTGAGAAACCTGGCGACAGATGACTTGGCGGTGCTGAGTGCCGGGTCCACACCTCCTGCTGCACTCTGACCACTCCCCAACATCCCAGCTGTGAACCAGTCACGTTAGACAGAGAATTAGGGGAAATTAAGAGCATCTCCTGGTCAATAACAAAAGACTTGGTTTCACGTTGATATCATGAGCAGATGATGACCTTCCACAACAAATGCATGTCTGTCTGTCTTCAGTTTGACCCCAGTTACACTGTGTGTTGGGGCCATTTTAAAGCCTATAGCTTCCTACAAAAGGAGATCACAGAAGAGACAAACAAAAGACAATTTGTGTAGCACAAATCAGATATTTCTCCCTCTGTGACTACTGCAGTTTCAGTTTTGCAATCTTCTGTTGCTGCTTCATTCCCAATAGGGACATATATACAGCATTTCAGACTGACAACCATCATGGCTCACTGACAATGTGGGTGAAGTATCTAACAGACCCGCAACCAAACATGTATTTAATACACTAACTCCCTGTTACATCTTGGCAACAGTAAAATCTAGTGGTATTTACTGCAATATATGAAACCAAACCCACACCAAAGTGAATCATTGTGATTAAGTGTAACTGGTGACTGACTTATGGCTGGAATGTGTGTGAGTGATGAAGCCTTCCCTCTGAGAGTTACAGCACCATGTGGAACTAATACATTGTATGTGTATTTGTGTTATATTGTGTGTATGTGCTAATGAATGGGACATCAGGTGTGTGTGTGTGTGTGTGTTACTCACAATACGGGGCAGTGCTGGGAGACGCACTCTTCTTCGAGGTTTAAGGGTTGATGTGCAGGGTCACAGAAGTCGGCAGGAACAGTTACTTGGGAGTCGTTCTCAACACACTCCCAGAGCACCTGATGTCTGCCTGGCACATGCATGTGCACAAACACAAAGAAACAGAAGAAAGACTGAGCAAGTGAATGTCTGTATTTGTCTGATACACATCTTGAAAAAAAAAACCTAGCTTTCACATAACAATCTGAGCCTTTTAGGTGTCTAACAGTTACAGTTACATTTGTGTGACTAATTTCTGTCATTAGTGATTTTGTAATATCTTAATGTTATTTTTATGTGTTTTCTTTGCTCAAATGTGGCATGTTTCAAAAATGTACTAAAAGGGCAGTCACCCCTTCTTTGAATTTCTTGTGTCTCTCACCAGTGCCACAGGTTGTACTGCACTGCGTGTGCCCACTCTTCTTCCAGACATAGGTGGGCTGAGAATCAGCTTTTGTGGTGGGGTCAGTGGATACCTTCTTAGGGTGGGGCTTCTCCCTGATTATGTCATTGTTGGTGATGTTGCCTTGGTGGACCTTCTCCCCTAGGTAGGATAATGAACTTATTGTTTTATAGTATACGATTAGGAAGTGAAAGTGAAAGTGAAAGGCATGTAGGTGTAGATTATTTAAAATATTTTACAGATAAAAGTAAAGTGATCCTGAATTGATACATGCACATGCCGCACATTTTCACAAAATCTAAGCAGTGTATAGTGCGTTCACACTGGAAAGTACCAAAAAGGAGGCACTCAGTCAGCATACATTACAAAAAAACAAAAAAAAAAACAATCTTTTTGAGTATACTGTTGATGTACGATATTCTTTGGGAATACACAAAGGAACTGGAGGAGTGGCTTACAGCTGGAAAAAATCAAAAGTAATTATGGACAGTTGAGAAATAGTTCCAGTATCACCTCAGAAAACAAAATACTTATTACACTTTTGGAAAAACTAAAATCTCTTTGTTAAGTTGAACTGATGTCCAACATTGCCCGTATTGTTTAATTTCTTCTCAGTATTATAAAAATGTGGATTCTTGTATGCTGTAAATAGAAAAAACACATACAATATATTCTTTGGGTGGGACAAATACAATTTTTCTTATTCGTACTAACACAAGGAGTCAGGTGACCAGAATATTCCCATCATAGCACCACCCATCTAACCTGATTAATGGTCTAATCAGCCAGAATAATTGAAAATACCTGTGGGTTGTTCAGGGACTTTAAAAATATGTGGTATTTCTTGAGATAACTCAAGAGATTTGTCTATATTAGGTAATTATTTGCCAGTGTTAGCAGATACTAATCAAGCTATTCCTTTAATGAAGGTTAAATATTAGGTAATGAAATTAAATCTGCCCCAAGTGGCCCCGATAATTGTCTCTGTGTGCGAGAAGATGTTCTTTGCCAGAATAGTTTCGCCACCTGCCTGTATCAAATGTTATCTAAATCCTAATCAAATTTTCAAAAAGGACAGTTTTACTGAAAATGATACATTGCGTTAATAACGTTGGCGTTATTATGACCTTGAAGTGATAGCTGAACTCACACCCTCCAGTATGTGTAGATACAAAGAAAAGCATCTGTTGTAGCTTACACCAAAAAAACAGAGTATTTTCTATGAGAGAATCCTTTTTGGTCATTTAGGGTCACTCTAATGCAGTTTTAAGATTGTGTGGTTGTGTGCGCACTTACTTGGGGACACAGTATGAGATGATGTGTCTGGCTCAGGAGTGGCGTGTTTGTTTTGTAAAGGCATACTGTACTCATAGTATACACTGGGACCTGGCTGCTGGTAGATTAACTACAGAAACAAGAAACAGAGATGAGTGGTACATCACAGCACTCTGTGTGTGTGTGTGTTATATGTTAATATGTTATAGAATAATGTGTGTTTGATGCAATTGTTGATTGTGTCTGTGCGTGTTTATGTGTGTGTGCGCATCTCACATAAACATGCAGGTTCTCAGTCAGTGGACCAGGGGCAGTGATAGACTCTCCTTTGCGCGCACGTATTTCATTGGGTCGTCTGTAAGTCAGCTGTGTTCCCACAGCAGTGAAGATACCTGGTCTGTCAATTACCCAGTTACCGTTGATGATGGAGGCACCAGTTTGTGTCTGCAGAGCTGGAGCAAAATCCCATGTTTATCATGCTGAAACTATTTCTGTTGCTAGACATGGTACATGCATGTGTTTGTGTGTATATGTGTGTACCCAAGTAGTTTCGGCTTTTTATTGTCTCCTGTATCTTGATGTTTCTTGCTCCTGCAGGAATTTCTGCAATCTTATGGTAGCCAACATGGAGGAAAGTCAGAGAGAAATTCCCCCTCACTACCTCAAACCCCTGCCAACACACAAAAACATGCACACACACACGCACACACACACTTTTATGAACACAAAGCCACAGGTACAAACATGAGTACATTGTCCCACTCGTGTAAATGTACAGACACGCTCCGTTGTGTGTATATTGCAGTTTCCCAGTTTCCCCATCACCATGTGTTTCAACAGTACAATCATAAATTCCGCAGGATCACATTGCTGCACTTTTTCTCTCATTTTCACTCATCCATCCTGCTCTCCAACTCTCTCTCTCTGGAAATCCCACAGCCCACTCAGCTCAACAGTTGGTTTGAGTTGAGGAACTTTTCTGGTCTTTCTCTCTACTCCTCACAGAAAGTTTAGATCTTTTCCTCTTTTCACTTTTCTCTTAAGGGTGCTCCTTTCAGAGGTAATATTCAAAATCTGATGTAGTTTGATCTGTTAACGATTAGAAAGGCTGAGTGACAAAAACACAAAATATCTAAAACAAACTGGTGGTATGCCATGCAGTACAAGATTTTGGTTTGATCTTAAATGTAGTGTGCATAAAAAGAACATTTAAAAACGACATTTAAAAACGACATTTATACGACGCTACCACAGCTCTTACATAGCTTACATAACTTATAAAATTGAAACATGACCATGTGGATGTCTCACCTCCAGAGGGGATGGACTGGTTTTGATATCCCGGGAAACAGCACCTGAGGGTGGGTAGAGAAGACAGAGGAAGTGGAGGAGAGCCAGAGCTGGGCCCTGCCTCAGAGAGCTGAGCTGCTGCCACGATCCAGCCATGGAGAAACTGAACGAGGACACTCACATACACACATACACATACATGTTTAATGGGGGAGTGTGTGTTTTTGAGGTGGAGTTGGCTTGAGGGGTGGGAGGGAGAAAGCCAAACTTTGGGAGGGATGTGAGGAGAAATGTTGAGAGAAAGTGTTTAAAAATTGTAGGCACATTTTAAAAAGTTGTTTCAAGAAAAGTCACACCCCTTTTTCACCTCAGTATGAATGTTGTGACAGCTCATGATGTGTGTGTGTGTGCGTGTGTGTGTGTGTGTGTGTAGACAGACTCCTGTAGTGTATCCTAAAGCTTATCCAAAATCAATATATCTCCCGGTGAATCGTCATGTAAGCTTGTGGGTCTTGGGACGCACATCACCCTCGATCTTGCTCTGACTACTCCACCCACTTCTTGTTTTTCACTTCATAAGGCCTGCCCTGATCTCAGTTATTCGTTTTTTATTTCAGCAATGATGGAAAAAAAAAAATCAAGAATAAAAACAATCTAAATGAAAAATACCACAGTAAGAAAGGGTAGGATTCCGGATAATAGAAAAAATATGTAAAATCTATTGACAGCTTATCACTTTCTCTCTGTATGTAATAAACGCAAAACATGTGGCATGCCATTATTCTCTGTAGTTATTTAGTTCCCCTTCATCAATGACTGACACTCAAAAGATACCCATTTTAGTGACTAATTTCACCACCATAACTTGTCAGGGAACAACCTCATTGATTCAGATGTTACTGTAAATCTATTGGCCTGGAATCAAAACCCAGTAGTGACACACGCCTTGAGTCTTCATTTATAGAGGTTGTGGTAATATTTGCCTGGACATTATTAAGTTGGAGAAGTTCAAACACATACGGTTGCAATATATTCCCCTGGCTGAATGTTTTAGTTCTGGGCAGAGGACTGTTTTATCCCTGTGAACAGACAATGTACTGTAGCTTGCCTGGCTCTTTAACTTTCCACTGTTTTATGTTGGAGAGAGGAGAGACAAGAGCTGTAAATATTAGAAACTACTTTTACTGTCAACTGAAAATTATTGTCACAGTGTGGAGAGATTTGGTGGAGCAAATATAATACATTTTTCATATCTGTTTTGTGTTTGTCTGAAGTAGTGGAACCCAAAATATTTAAGATCTACTATAAAAAATTATTTTTCTACAGTTGTTCTCAACGTGGGTATGAAATTGCCAGGGCAGAGGATTTCACAACTCCTCTTACAAATTCCATTCCTGTGTGAGTGTGTGTGTGCTTATGTAGATCCATATATTTGTGCGTGAACTATAGGAGGACAAATTATTTCATGTGGACAAAGAACTATGTCACAAAGTCCATAATGCATTGTGAATAAATCCACTCACTGTGAGCATGAGTGAGGTACAAGCTGACTACGATCCTGCAAAGCTCTGTGAAGGGAGAGATGACAGCAGTTCAGTATTTACTCTGTCATTATGTGTCTGTCTAAGCCTGTGTCTGGATGTGCGTCCTTTGACTTAAGATGAAGACATCAATCTACAGTATAACACAAGACATTATTATGTACATTCTGTCCAAACAAAACAATGTCTTTTCTACTGTGTCATCTAAATAGTTTCATGTCTGACTACACACACACTGTGAGGTGAAGCTTGGTTATGTGAAACTTAACTGGCAACCCTCAGACCTGCCATGGCCACACTGTCTGTTGAAACCATTCAGTGCAACAAAACTTTCCTTCAAAAGCATTACAGCCATTTATATTCTTTTATTAGTGAATCTTATAACGTGGAACACCCACTGGCTTACTGTATGTTACAGGTGATTGAAAATGTGTTTTACTGTGCAATAAAATTGTGAGCTTAGACAGACTGGGGAATAAAAAGCCCATGCTGATAGATTTGTTTAAAAATGCTTTTCTGAGAATCCACCAAACGTGACTATTTAAAATGTATTTTAAAGAGTGTTTCAACAGTGGTGTAAAGAAGTGTTTTGCCCTTTTCCTGTTTTTTTTTCGACATATTTGCCACACTCAGATCATCAGACAAATTTTATTATACAAAGATAACCTGAGTAAAGACAAAATGCAGTTTTTAAATAATGATTTCATCTATTAATAGAAACAAGCTGTCCAAACCTGCCTGATTCTATGTGAGAAAGTATTTGCCCTCTAAACCTAATTACTGGTTGTGCCACCCTTCACAGCAACAACTGCAGTCAAGCGTTTGTGATAACTGGTGATAAGTCTTTCACATTGCTTTCACATTACCACCACTTTGTTTAACTGTGGGTATGATGTTCTTTTTATGAAATGCTGTGTTAGTTTCACACTAAATGTAACAGGACGCACACCTTCCTATAAGTTAAACTTTTCTCTTATTAGTCCACAGAATATTTGCCGAAAAGTCTTGGTGGTAATTAAGATGATTTTTGGCAAATGTAAGACGAGCCTTTGTGTTCATTTTGGTCACTAGTTCTTCAGATGTTACTCTGGGTTCTTTTATGACCTCCTGGATGAGTCGTTGTTGTGCTCTTTGATGAAGGTAACTAGGTTCACCCCTGTTCCAAGTTTTCTCCATTTGTGGATAATGGCACTCACTGACCTTATGTCAGACAGCTTCTGTTTACATGATTCAATGAAAAAACGAAATCATCATTTAAAAACTAATATTTAAGAGTGAAAGCCAATGGAAATTTAGCTCACTGCTGAAATCAAGGATATTTACACTTTACTTTCCCTAATTAACCTTCCTCATTTTCTTTTTTTTCCTAATTTTTTCCTTTTTCTTCTCTTCACCTACTTCATTTACCCTCTTTTTTTCCTCTAGCTATGGGTTGTTTGATGTCCCTGTGGCTGATCCAGACAGCTGCCCCAGAAACCAAATGAGAGGTTCTGTCAGCCTGCTGACACCTGGACATACCCTAACCGTTGGTTACTCTCCTAATGACCAACTCCTTCCTGACCACTGATCAATCACTGAAATTCCTTTACAGCTGTCTGTTCATGTTGGCTAAACGTCAGGATGTATTATTTTCACTTGCTGAAATTTTACAGGCTAATGTGTGATTGGAAGTGGCCTGTTGAGTGCACAATCTGTCTCTAATTGACAAGAACAGGTGCAATAAGGCATCCCTTTCCAATGCACTGAATGGAGCGCAGAAAGAAGTACAGAAATAGGAAACTCTGTTGGTGAGAGTGGTTGTATTCAATGATTACAGATGGCTGATGAGTAGGCGGGGTTCTGGTAAAACGCATTCAACGGTCTTTGTGCTCATCTATTTTCCTAATTACATGCTTGTACAGGTGAAGACGCACACACCTTCTGACACGATAACTACTGCAAGCACATACCTCAAGGGTCGCGAAGGACATTTCACAAATTCTAGCACACAGGATGCTTGTCCACAAATGCACATGAAAGTATGTTTGTAGGTAAATCTTTCATTTAAGCACCACCTTTCAGAAAGGTATTAACAGTCATGTGCCACTTGGGAAACGTTTTTGAAGTACTTTAATGTCACAGAGCATGTAGAAAAAGTACATATTTATTTATTAAGTACATGCAGCTTTAAAAAAATATCTTTGTATTGTATCTGTCAGGCTTGTGAGAGCACACAGACAAAATGTGGAAATGTACGCCCCAGCTCACCTGACAGTATCAGTCCTGTAACAGACAGTGTGAGAACCTGTACCTGTACCAGTGCCAAAAGTATTTTTATGCATAAACTCTCAAATTCTCTTCATGCTATTTCTAATTCTCAGCCACAGGGCCAAATATAAAGTTACTCAACAGTTAAAGATAATAGTTCTGTCAGAGATTTTATTGAAACCTACAATTAAATTGTAATAATGTATTACTTCTTTTTACATTTATCTGACAACTACTTTATAGTTACTTTACAGTAAAAGTAAAAGTACATTAAACTTAAACAAGTGTATTATGCATTGTTTTATCTTCTCATTGAGTTTTTCCAATGAGAAGATAAGAAGTTGATTTTCTTTTAAATTGACTTTTTTTGTGGATAAACCACATAAGACTGTTTATTTTGTGGCAGTTGTTCTGTTCTGACCCTGGCAGTTGTCTACAAATGCCAGGGTTGGGGGTTAAACTCCCAGTTTCCCTGCAATTCCTAGCAACATGTCAGAGTCTTCCAGGAAAATGCACTGAACCCTCTGTGCTTTAAATGTGGCTGCTTGTCAACAAGACTTCTCAAAGGGATAAAGCATGTTGACAGTAGACTAAAAATAAAAACACAAAAACACTCAGTACAACAATTCAACAGTGTAAATGAATAACACACATGTTTTTATGACTGCAGTAGTGTTTTATTTCTTAATTTGCATTTTGTTAAAATTCATTTATTTTGTGCTGCAATACTGTTTCTCTTTATCTGTTGACGCATTTTGTTGCAGTACCGTTTCTCACCACACGGCGGATGACGGCACCAAACGGAAACAGGAAGTTCAGTCAACGTCAACGTACGAAATTCAAACTTCTGTAACAAAACATCTCCGCCGGGGACTTTTCTGTGTGCTGTATGACTTTTCACTGATTTTACCTACATCCTCTCCCGTTTCCACACAGGCTGAGGTAGCGACGTTCAAGTAACTCGTACTAACGCGTTTTCTATTAACGTTACTTTATTACTTTCTGTGATATTAACGACGTTTGTTGGCAATAGGTTTGTGTTAGTTTTTAGTTAAGCTAGGTTAGCTGCCTTAGCCAGAAAATTAGCTACTGAGTAGTTGGTAGCTAACGTTAATGTTAGTTAGCAAACAGTTCTGTTCTGACCCATTTTCCCTCACCGTGAGGAGGTTTATCATCGTCAGGAAGCAGGATGCCCGTAGAAAGGACGGAGCACCGTGGAGCCGACGAGCTCCACAAATACTATGAAATTTACGAGACAATCGGCTCAGGTAGTGTTAATAAAACTGATTACTTTACTGCGTTGTTGATGTAATATCCTCTCTGGTGTGAATCACAAACCATGTGTGTTTTTCAGGAGGATTTGCTAAAGTCAAGCTGGGCCGACACATCCTGACAGGAGAGAAGGTTGCCATTAAAATCATGAATAAGAAAGATCTAGGGGTGAGTAAAAGACGTGTCATTGAACGAATAAATGAAATAATTCCCATCAAAGCAGCAGTAACTATTATTTTCATGATGGACAACCAGTTTAGTCATTAAAGTCTTTAAAATATATGTGAAAATTGTGGGGGGAAAAAAATACCGACACCAGTTATTACTCTCCAGAGAGATTTTTTGACAACTAATGAAAATTGTTCTTACATACATTATTTGAATGAGTAACCTATAATTTGTTTTTTATTTGACATCAGTGCTAGGTTTTTCTGCATTCTTAATGTATTTTTAAGTAGTAAATTATTAATTTCATTTGCAATGTTGGTCTTCTTAAGGTCTGTGTAAAGCAATAATGGAGCAATTGTAAATTGATTGTAAGAAATCAGAACTATGCAGAACCATGGTGAAACATGTTTGTTTTGTAAATTAATATGTAAACAATATTAGTTGCATGTATACATAAAGAAAACAAAAACAGTGTGTTATGACTCTCCTTAGGATGATCTGCCTCGTGTGAAGGTGGAGATCGAGGCCATGAAGAACCTGAGTCATCAGCACGTCTGTCGTCTCTACCAGGTCATAGAGACCTCCACCCAGATCTTCATGGTACTGGAGGTAAGCCCACATACACACAGAGGATGTAATGAGATAATGCCATTAATCATCATTCATTAAACTGGCTTCTTTGTTCTCCCTCTTTCTTCCTTCTTCTTTTAGTACTGTCCAGGTGGAGAGTTGTTTGATTACATCATAGCAAAGGACCGTCTGTCAGAGGAAGAGACCAGGGTTTTTTTCAGACAGATTGTGTCTGCGATGGCCTATGTCCATAGTCAGGGATATGCACATAGAGATCTAAAACCGGTAAAATTACAACTGAAAGAATGTGTTTACTTGTTTGCGGTTTTATAGGAGTCTAATGTCTGCGGCAATGCTTGTGTCTCTGAACTTTAGGAAAACTTGCTGATTGATGAGGACCACAACTTGAAGCTCATAGATTTTGGCTTGTGTGCCAAACCTAAGGTACATCACCTCTTTCCTTACCTCATTATTGTATCAAAATGTGCAGCCTGTAAGGTAATTGGCCCAGTCATGTGAAACAACAGGAAGGAATTACAATGGCAAAAATACGTTCAATACCGCAGGCAGATTTTACACTGGTAAACACAGTGTTTTATCAAAATGAGTCTGTCATTTATACATTATAACAGAGAGAAGCTTTTACCTAAAAAGAAGTGGGAACATACATATTGATTACAGAATATCAACACAGTATGCACAAGCATGTTGTGTGCTCTGGCTATCATGTGGTTGTTTCTCTCTCCCTAGGGAGGTCTGGGTTATGAACTAATGACGTGTTGCGGGAGCCCTGCATACGCTGCTCCTGAGCTCGTCCAAGGAAAAGCATATATTGGTTCAGAGGTAAGAGATGCACACTGTATCCTGTTTACAAGTTTTAGAACCATTGAGTTTGCAATTTTGAGATCTGACCTTGTTTCACCCACAACTCTTTTTCCACCAAGATTGATGATTACCTCCCTGTTCCACAATTCAGTTTTTCCTTGGTGCACTGATCATATTTGCTGGTGCATGACTCAGTGCAACTGAGCTGTGAAATCCTGGCTTTAACACTTGAAGCTGAAATGTTGCTGTGTGATGTGTAACCTCCAGGCTGACGTGTGGAGTATGGGAGTGCTGCTGTTTGCTCTGCTCTGTGGATATCTACCCTTTGATGATGAAAACTGCATGGTCCTATACAGAAAGATTACAGTAAGAGCACTGTGGGGTTTTTTTTTATAGCAGTGTCATTTTGTGTTACTTGTGTGAATTAATATTTAAGGTATTTGATTCCTGATGAAGGACAATTGTTGCAGAACTTAACTTGTTCCCCTCTTCAATATCTTTTATCTCTAACATGTCAATTGCCAAATAAAGGCAAATTATTTGAAAGAGGTCTTTAAAAAAAGGATGTTTCTCTGAGTTGCTTCTAAATGACGTATAGTGATTCCCTACACTTTTGGACTTTTGCAGTCATATTAACTATTGGAATATCATCATCTACACCAAGACATGCCTAATGTGTTTTTTGTATATTTTTTTACATTTTCAGAGAGGAAAATACGACAACCCACGATGGCTTTCTCCAGGTAGTATCCTCCTCCTCAACCAGATGATGCAGGTATACATTAATTAATCAAATTTTTCCTTTATATGATTGTTTAGTTTCTTTGTGCAAACTATACAATATTAGATTGTCGACTCTCTAGTCTCCAGGCTGCATGTTGAGTTGTAGTTTCTTTGTGTGTCCTGTAGGTGGACCCCAAGCGGCGTCTTACAGTTCGACAGCTTCTCGACCATCCTTGGGTAATGAAAGACTACAATAGTCCTGTGGAGTGGTACAGCAAGCAGCCGGTACACTGTCTCTCTCTTTCATATATATACACACACACACACACACACAAACAGGACTGCACATCTACACTTCAGCAGTTTTTAACAGTTTATAAGCAGTATGCTTCTTCCTCTATTTGACCATTTGTCACTTTGTTTACATTTGGAAAGTTGATATACAAGTTTTTCTTTTTGCCCCCAGTCACCACACAAGTTAGTTCCCTGGATTATTCTATACTGCTTAATATGAACATTGTTTCGAGAATTGTGTTAGTTGTCATACTAAATCACACCAGCACTAACAAAGAGAAGTGTCCGTCTTGGTTTTGTGTATAAAGTCTGTGTCTTGTTGTAGCTTGGCCATATAGACGAGGATTGTATCACTGAGATGGCTGTAAACATGAAACGATCAAGACAGAGCACCACAGCACTGGTCAAGGAGGTATGGTAGCATTGTTATACCCAGTATTTATGTTTCTGTCACTGGCTTTGTATTTTTGGTGGAAAAGTCACAGCAACTGTATTTATAAACTGTTTCCTCTGTTATTCAATGCTATGTATGTAAATATGCTAAGTTTCTGTTAGACATGCATCTTATCTTCTGCAGTGGCGGTATGACCATATCACAGCCACTTACCTGCTCCTGCTGTCAAAGAAGCAGAGAGGAAAGCCTGTCCGCCTGCGCCCTGAACCCACTGTCTGTGAAGACTTGTGCTCTCCCCTGCATCAGGGACTACAGGTTAGATTCAGGACTACAACTTTTGTAATGCTCTTCTATTTAGGGCTATGGCAGCAGTGTATTCTGAATGTTCCCATCCTTATTTTCTCTCTTGCTTTCAGACTAGGGAAGCCCTTCTCTGCACTGAGGATGAAGATGCTGTGATTGTGGGATCTCTCGACTTGTGCTCAGAATACATTGATGATTGCCCATGGGCTTCAGTCACACAACATACACCCCAGAGGGTCAGAGGTCAGCCAGGTGGAATCACAAAGATCAAAGACACGGTTTGTGAAAATTAAGTTGAATATACACCTGTCAGCCACAGCATTAATACCACCCACCTAATATTACATAGGTCCCCCTCGTTGGAAATGGGATGTATTTGTAGCTCATAATTAAGTTTTCGTTAGTATGTAATGACCTGAAACTAAGAATGATTGAAGTCCTCCTTTCACGGAGGTTGCCATGTTGCACCACCATTTCTATAGTAACCCAGAACAGACACTGGCACCAAAGAGGGAATTTCACGTATTATTGTTGAAAACTCAGCTTGAATTTATTGATGCTATAGCATTGCTTATAAGACGAAGAAGAATATCAAGTATCAGAAATATCCTCGTCACTTTACAAATTGATGACTTACAGTATTACGCAGTCGGATACACAACCGGTGGAGCAATATGAGACTGTTTACGTTGTGCAAATTCAGAAGTTCAGGAGAAAGAAATTCCATTGGTCAAGGACGATTGGGCTGTAGTCTTCCCCCTAGTGGCTAAACTTTTAAACTCTCCAGACACACAAAGTATGCAAGGAAGTATATGAACAATGCTGTTACCTACTGATACATGTCGGCAAACAGCAAGCATATCCCTTGGCTTAGTTTTGTAAGTTGCAAATTGTGATCTTCATAGATGGACTTATTTTCACTGGCATCCCATAGATGCTCAGTGGAATTGAGATCGGGTTAATATGAAGGCCAAGGCAACACCTTGAACTCTGTCCTCAAACCATTCCTCAACAATTTTTGCCACCTTCTCACAGTGCATGTTGGTGCCATGTCTTCCCCAGGTACACGATAAACATGCATCTGTTTGCATGATGTGAAAGAAAACACAATTCATCAGACCAGGCCACTTTCTTTTTTGCCCCACAGTCCAGCTGTGATGTTCACATGCCGATTGTAACTCACTTTCAGCAGTGGACAGTGGTCAGCACTGTGTGTTTTGACACCTGTTGATCATAGCCAGCTGAATTTTTCAGCAGTTTGTGCTAAACTACCAGATGGGCTAACAAAACCTTCTATGTTGGCTCATAGCACTTACCTCCATTTCTCTCTTCTTTTTAAAGAGACTTGCATCTCCATCAGTGGAAAAAAGATGTTACAGCCCAACCCCAAAGAGGGGGCGGACGGCTACACACGATCGTCAGGAGAGGAGGGACAAAAACCAAGAGCAAACCAGTGAGAACAAGGAGAATATTGCTGGTCAAGAGAAGGACGTTGAAATTTTTGTATTGCCTCCTCCTAGAACTCCAGCATCCAATAAGAAGAATACACGCCCCAACAAAAATGTTTTGACCACACCCAATCATAATGATAATGTCAATGGCAGCAAAACCAATGCAATCACACCTAAAGGTAAGAAATAATCTCCTTGGCACTCAACAAATCACAAATTCAGTTTATCATATGGTTTATTTGTATACTGTAATTGTTTTTTCTTCCAAACAAGGACTTGAGCTACAATTTCTGTCAGATTATTTGCATTAGCCCACTGCCCCTCTCTACAATGCTCTGTTTCATTTATCTGTCCCTCTCTGTCAGACTCATGCAGCTCTCATAATCACAAGTGCCACATCCACATGCCACACATTTGCAAGTAAATTGTCTTCTGGTAATAAACTCATTTACTGAGCCTGTTTTTTATCCCAAAGCCACTCATATTTCTGTGATTTAGCTGTCATTATGCCACTGAAAATGGACACACACACACACACACACACACACACACACACACACACACACACACACACACACACACACACACACACACACACACTTATCACTGTCAACTCAAAGGTGAGGTTATTATCAGGAAAGCTAATTGTATTCACTTATCTGTAAATGAAGGACACTAATATGAATAGAGAATCATTAAAGTCTTAATTATTTGTTAAAGTGAATTCTCTGCTGAGGTGTCCGACCTCATTAGTTTTCCACTGTAAACTCCTCCACAAGAAGGCTAATGTGCCACAGCTGACCTAGTTGGTGTTAAACCTTTGGAATCTGGCTTGGCTGTGCTCTCTATACTGCCGCCTGTTCTCTAAGCTACAGTGCAGACATGCTGCCTTAGTTGTCCACACACACACACACACACACTGTGGTCTGTGTCTGTCCCTAGGCATGTGCTATGACAGGTGTAGCTGTCTCTTTCCTCTGCTTGCTTTCCCACGTGGGCTGTAGTGACATGTGTTCTCTTGCCACTATAGCCTAGCTCTCGTGTCTCTGTGTGTGTGTGTCTCTGTATCTTTGTGAAAGAGTGTGTCAGGATACTTGTCTTTGTGTATGCCAAAGTCTTTGTGTTCACAACTTTAATGTCAAAACCGGTGCGATACCGATACATTTTACAATCTCATCCCATTCTCATCTTCACTTTTTATATCATCTTAAATTTGTTTGAGGTTGCAAAAAAAAAATTAATTCAGTATTTTTTTCTGTTTTGTCTTTATTGAAGCCATAAGTCACTGAGTTTAATATTCAACCCCAAAACATGTTTTCTTTGCTTTTCAGTGGTTGCATCATTCTATCAAGTAGAAATATTGTGAATATCTTGTTTCACTTTATGCACATGTACCCATACAGGCATACTGTATGCATGCTTAGTTTTAAAGATTTAAATACAGTATGTAACATTTTTGAAATGTTTTTTTATCAGACAGATGGGCAAAGAAATGTTTACCTGTAACATTTTTGATTGAGGCTCACACTTCTAATCAGTCACATAATTTAAGCTATTTCTGCCTAATTAGTTTTGCAGCATTTTCCTTGTTATTGTAGGGTGTGTTGGAGTGTAGCAGAGCTGTGATTTTGAGTGTCATGTTAGCTAGCCAAACTTCCATGTCATAGCTTTAATTGTTTGGTCTATAAAACTTTAAACTCTGTGAAAAATGCTGATGACTTCAGTGTTTCAAGTGTTACTTGCCTTGTTATTGTTGACAAAAGTGATTATTAGGGTAATAATTAAATATTGTTTGTTAATCAGCTAATTGATTACTTAACAAGTCTTTGTAGGACAACACATTTTGTTATCTTTGGAAACTTTAAGTTTTTGTTTTTTTTTTTGTAGGTGGAGACAGTGCCTCTAAAGAGCCTAATAAAAAGAGAGCAGGCGAGAACAAGGAGCCTGCAAACCTTGAAATACTGCCCTTCAGTCCTGAGAGGAGGTGAGTGATCAGCAGGAGGGATGGAGACTCTGGAGCAGCTGTGGTAAATCCTGACACTGGCAGGATAACAAGGAGACTTTTAAGGTTGCTTGAGGTAGTAGAGTGACCGATGGGCTAAAGAGTCTGATTCACAGTAAAAACCTCACACTAGAAATCTAATACTTTTCCATTAATATCCCACTGATTGTAATTCAGTTTGAATCAGATAATCACTTTAATGATTAGAGTATTGGACAGAAATGGTGCACAGCTGAAACCTGGAACTTTACAGTTTCTTTGTCTGCTTTGGCAGGAGTAGTTTGATTAAACGTCTCGCTGCAGTGTTTGAATGTGAGGTTTTGTTTGCTTTCCAGGTCTCGCTCTTTGGACATGGCTGTTACAGAAGACAGTGGGAAGAAAAAAAGAAGTGGGAAAATGTTTGGCTCCTTGGAGAGAGGCCTGGACAAGGTGATCACTATGCTCACCCCCAGTAAAAGACGAGCCCTGCGCGATGGTCCGCGTAAGATAAAGGTACGAGCTGATTCCATCGTCTGTTCTGTATCACACAAAATTGCTGTGTTACAAATGCTGGTTTCATTTGACCAACAGTCCCCAAACCCATGTTTAATTTACATGACTTAAACAGCGAAAAACAGAAAATCCTCGAATTTGATAAGTTGGAGCCAGATAATTGATTTTGAGCTTTTCTCTGTTGATTGATTAATCGTTTGAGCACCACAGAAATAACACAGCATTTAGGCAGCATTTGTGATCGATGTGTGTCTTCCTCTAGGCACAATACAATGTGACTTTGACTAGTCAGACAAACCCAGACCAGGTGCTTAACGAGATTCTCTCCATCCTGCCAGAGAAAAACATTGACTTTACTCAAAAAGGGTAAGCGAACAAACATTTTATCAGTGGCCAGATAACTCTGTATTTGATTAAATCCTAATGTTTCTGTATCATCTTCTTCACCCTCCCTTCAGATATACCCTGAAGTGTCGGACCTGGGGTGATTTTGGCAAGGTGACCATGGCGTTTGAGCTGGAGGTGTGTATGCTTCAGAGGCCAGAGATTGTCGGGGTCCGCCGCCAGAGGCTGAAAGGAGACGCCTGGGTCTACAAGCACCTGGTGGAAGACCTGCTCTCCACCTTGAGTGTCTAAATAACGCACTTTATGTGTCAGCAATACAACACATCCTTCTCCGTTCAAGAGCAAAGTATGATTGATTAGTGGCAGATGCAGAGTTTCTCAGCATTAATGAACAGTGTTTAATTATGCTTTATGAATATTTATACTTGTCCTTAGGCCTTAGGCTTACACCCTCTTACATTTAAGAGTACTACCTGTCACAATCTTTGTACTCTGTATCTTGTTTTATGTCAAATACTGTTGTTTTATTTCTCTTTTCATAAGCATTAAGCTAAATAGGATCTCTGGCCAACCTCTTGAGATTAATGTATACTAGTTACAGCATACCTTCTGGCTGCTTATTAACATATTTATATATTGGTGTTATTCTTTTATGTAGGTGCAAAATGTAATTGAATAACATAAAGAAGCAGAGAATTTTGTTTTTTATGTGAATGTGTTTACAACTCTTGCCTCATGATGTTTTACATGGTTGTATGAAGTGTCTACTTTTATTTTTCTGGTTTTCACAGTGTCAAATAGAGTCTAAAAACTTTTTACTAACAATGTTAAAGGAACAAAATAAATGATTTCTGCTAAGCATAACTTGGTATTGTTTATGGAGACAGATGAGTGAGGTGGATGTAGATAATTCCTTGACATCAAATTCCTTTTTTTTTTTTTTTAATTCATTCAGCAGTTTGATGGAGCAGTGGTGTGTTTTACACTCTGTCATCATCCTTCTGTTCATCTCTCTGTCTTCACTCATCTGGTACAGAGATTGACTGTGATAGTGTTGCTAAGTGACAAGTGTTTTTCTAAGCATTTACCACAAAACAAGTGTTGTCAAACGTAATATTTCTCATTTTTGACAGTCAAAGCACCATTCAGCACTTACACATTAAATAGACTCAAACAGCTTATCTTTTCGGCATTATTAAACAATATTAATGGACATACCTGGAGCATTGCATATTTTATGGCAATTCTTTAACATATCATCACTGAACTATGGGAAGTTGGATGTTATACAAAAAGTATAGTACATTTTCTTAACTGCTTAAAGTGGTTAAAAAACATGTACTGTGAACAAAGGCCTTGTCTCCCCGTTATATCAGGACAACATGCCATTTAGTCATGACAGTGCTGCAGCTGATGGGCATTTTTTGTGGCAGGGTCTCCTTGGTGTCTCAGCGGGGAAGGGAAGGGTAATGGTGGGTTGAGGGGCTGTTAAGGGCAGTTTAACCTTAATGGAGTCTGAGAGAGGGTGGGGGTGGGATGGTAATTTAAGACAGGTGTGAAGGTTGGAGTTGGAGAGTAAAAAAAATCCTTCTGAGCCCATATCATCTGTATTATTCCAGTGGTGGTAAAGACTCCTGCTGGGTTTAGGTTGAAGGATCAGAGCTGGACTAAAAGCCAGCTGTCACCAGCCTCATGTAGGAGATAGACTTTACCATCTTTTCTGGTAATTTCTCTTCTACTAGTCAACATTACATCAGCATTCAACAGTCATATTAAATGTTTCCTGGTGCATTATTAACAAATGCTTTAATTCTATAGTAGGAAGTTGATCACCGTAACATCTTAACAATAGTTCTGTCCTGTATAGTTGACACTTAACATCCTAACGGCCTGCTGTGATCTGTGAAACATGTCATGGAACATCTAAAATGATTGCTGTCATTGTTCCTCCATTCAAAAAGGGGGCACTGCAATCCCTAATTTCAAACTGTGTAGTTCAGGCCATGCCTGTTTGAATGCTGGAGCACTGTGTCTTGCACAGTGTCCTGAACAGGATTAATGAATTAAAGCTGAAGGACTTGGCAGAATATAAAGCAGTGTAAAAGCTAAGGTAAGACTTTCTGGGTCACACAGTGCATCCAGTTTAATAGCAGTGTTGGGTGAGTTGAGATTTAATACTTGCTGTCGTCAAGTTAGTAAAATAATCAGGAATCACATGTGAATGCTGGAACACGTTAGAGCAGATTTGTGTTTGCCTTGTTTGTTGTTTTCAGGTTGGGAGTGTGGAAGCGTGTGGGAGAAATGAGGCTTCTGCTTGCAATCGCTCTGATTCTCCTTTTCTTATGTGAGTTTATGTTTCTTAAGAAGTGCTGTTACACTGATGCAGTCCAGCAGTTTTTCTTGCTGTTTGTTGTGAGGCAGCTGCATGACACTTCCATTTCTTTTTGTTCTTCCATCTCCACGACTGTGTGTTGCTCATTTCCAGGGCTCCACACGGCACAGATGTCTAGTGACACCTTGCATGGATATCCTTGTGTGGTAAGCTTGTGACAATAGATGGAACTAATTAGGCCCACATATGAACAGTACAATGATTCTTAACCTGTGGGTTGAGAGCACAGAAATGTGCAAATCTGAATATGTAATATTATTACAAAATTGTACATATTTTTCTAATGTTCTTAGGAGATGCTGAACACTTTCACCTCTTCAGGTCTATTACTATTAACTGTTATTATAAACTATTTTAAAGCAGCTGCTGTTCATTTATAAAGTATTATTTTTTTACTTGTTTGTGGAAGGTGTCACTCACACCGACACATCTCCAGCTTTGGATTTCTCGTTCACAGTTTACTGTTTTGTTTCACCTTTATTGTTAATAGCTTTGTTTTTGCCTTCAGCAACTCAGTAGCAGTGATGCTTGTTGCAGCACTCAGGAATTGGTAGAGACCAAAAACGGAGTTAAAAGGGAATGGATGCTAGACATAACTTTGATAGGTGACCAGAAACGAATAATTATGAATTTTTTATTTTTTTTTTTATTTTTTGGTCATTTCAGCAATTATTGAGAGCTTGAAGTCCCCAGCCAGACTCAAATGTTGTGGTTACATGACATGCACACAGACCATCAGTGCACTCCAAATGTTTTTGTAATCACAGGTTCTTTCCACTCAGTTATTTCAAGTTTAACAGTTACAGCAAAAAGCAATGGGCATCAAATCTATGCAAATTTGTTAATTTTGCACTTACTTTTTTAGGCCATATCCATGAGCAAGGCAGCAGCGTCTGTCCTCTTGTCTCCTCTCTCTCTGTACTCATGGCTATCCTCCACGTTGCTGAGGCTTATCCTGTCCGCCCCGGCTCTTATCCTCAGCTCCCTCTATCACTCCCTCCTGCTCATCCTGGCCTGGCCCTGGTGCGTTGCCACTGTGTGCATCTCCATGCTGTTCACTTGTCTCCATGTCTCCCTGTACCTGCTTCATCTGGGCCTGGGGGTTGGAGTGGTGGCCATTTTGATCCTCATGCGTCACAAAATGGCTGACAGTGATGGTGCCAATAAGAAAATTTTGTATCAGCAGAAGAAACTAGAGAGTCACCACACCAATAGAAGACTGATGATGTTTGGTAGCAGCTGTGCAGCAAGGCTGAATTCTGCTCCAAAATGATGGTGATGTAATTGTTGTTGTTGTTTGTTGTATTTGTCAGAGTAAATATTCTCCTCATTTTCTTTGGACCTGCTTTCACCTTCATTTATTTAATGAAGTACAGCTGCGGTAGATTTTTTTGTACATTGATTCTGTGTTTAAATTGGTTTTGGGACACTTCATTGAGAAGCAACAGAGAAAAGCACTGATTAGTGTGTGTCCTCGTGACCTAAATGAGGGTGAAAATATATCTGCTAGTTGCTACTTTAACAAACAGCTAGCAGTTGTCCACTTATCTATCTCTTTCTCATTTTCTTTCTCCTTATTTTCAAATGTGGCCCCAATTATCTGCGGATTGTTGTGCTGTTTTCTTCACATTTGCAAATGTTATCATTAGACATGTCTGTCAAGTGGAGATAAATGGATAAGAGAAAAAGAGAAAGGAATAAGAAAACATTTTCTGCATCCTTTCCGTCAGTCTTTAAATTTCTTCATTTATACGATGCAGTACAGCAGCAAACCATATTCCTGAAAAATACTAATCAAGGGAGTTAACAGGGAGAGAAACTACATAGGTTGGCAGCAAGGCAGCAAATACTTGCCCAACTAGTAAACAGTATGTACTGCCGTGCTGTGGCTCTCTGAGCTCAGGGAGCCATTAAAAATTGTGAGAAAAAACAATTTTATGAAAACTATTAACACTCCAGCCGAAGGGTGTAGCCATAAAGAGTAATGGGTGAACTGTGTGTGTGTGTGTGAGAGAGAGAGTGAGAAAGAGACAGAGACTCAGAAGGGAAATGAGGCTGGATCATAGAGATTTATTACATGGCCGTGGTATCCTAATTAGCATAAAGACTGGACCAGCCCACTCAAGCAGAGAATTAAAAACCTTAATTGTGCTGTCAGCCTTCCTCTGTCTTTCTCACTGTTGACTCTACTTCATTCCAATCGCATTTGTCTCCTCTCACTCTACTCGCCCTCTCCTCTCTGCTTATGAAGTAGCCTGCGTCCATGTGGTTTAATTGTTGGTGATAAATGGGATGCGGGATGTTTGTAATTGTCTCAGAGATGGGAAAAGGACGTCAGAGATTGTCTGGAGGAAGGAGAGGAGGACGGAGAGTTTTCCTATTTTCAAAGTGGAGAGTGAGGAGACCATTTATCACATGCTTGTTTGAAGGAGGAAAATTAGCTTGGCAGACACCAGTGAGGAAGCATTAGTTGTGTAGTGTAGACTTGATCGCAGGCCAGACTGGAGTTACATTTGGAATCAACGTTTTGTTGTGCATTGCACGGTTCATATCATATGTTATAAATAATAGACATTGAAAGGGGTTTCATGTTTAGGACTGGTAACCATTTCTGTTATCAGACAACTTAAAGACAGTTGCATGATTGCACAGTTGGTACAGCTGGTACACAGTATGTATGTATGTATGTTGGGTTGGGTATGTACTGTATGTATTTAACAGTAACACACAGTGTGCATTAAATTTGCATTGTATTATTTGAACAGTGGGTTTATGGTGATGTCAGGTGTCTATGTTTGGTTTTCAGGTATTTAAATATTATTTATTAATATTGAAATTGAACAAATCTTTAAAAAGTTAGGAAAAAAGTTGTAATTTACAAAATCTGACTTTTTGCTCTGCAAACCAGATCATATGAACTGAAATTTGGATGTTATGATGCTTACGTTAATAATATTTTAAAACACAATTCTCCACAAGCTCTTTCACCTCTGTGTGTTACTTTAGTAGCTAGCAATATAGTGCTACTTAAATTTTCTCGCATTTTTCACATTTATCAAACTATTTTAGGGTTTTAGCAAAACGTTGTGTAATATACAGTCACTTGGGGTGGCAGTAGCTCAGCTGGTAGAACGGCTGTCCACAAACCCCAAGGTCAGTGGTTCAACCCGTAGGGTGACATGATAGCTCAATGGGTAGAGCAGTCGCCTTCAAACCTGAGGGTGAGCGGTTCCATTCCCACTCCTGGCAAGCTTGTTCTCAGTGTCCTTGGACAAGACCCTTTGTGCCTGACAGGGGGCAGTCAATCCTCAACAAATTTCCCCAAGGGGATCAATAAAATATCTTTTTTTTCTGTATGTTGAGATGTCTTTGGACAAGTTACCAAAACCCTGTCATCTACTCTTCAACAACAATTTGCTCACAGTGATCAATAAACTATGTCATGATTATATTACTATTATTATAATAGCAAAAAAATAGTATAAAAACAAAAATTTAAAGAAAATGAAAAAAACACTGTAAAACTGCCTATGTTGGTGTAGGTGACTTCTAGGAAACTGGAAAACCAGTAGCAACAATCAATCTTGGACGCCCAGCAAACATCAATAAACACATTTAAATATGTTGATATAAGTACGTCATTATATCTTTTGTGTTTGCTCAGTTTGGGAAGTAGAAGAGCTTGGCTGCTGAAGTATTAGAGGCTAACAGAATAATCAGCAGGAAGAAGGAGGGAGAAGGAACGTGTGGAACAAAGAGCGCAGAAGTGAAAGGTTTCTCTGGAGGAGGAAGAAGTGTTTTTGCCAGGGTCAGTTCTTTTTGTGAGCCTCCACTGTCAAAGCTTCTTCTGCAGCAGCAGATGAGGTTAAGTCTGAAGAAGCCGGCTCCCCTCACCACTGACAGCTCATTCACACACACACACACACACACACACACACACACACACACACACACGTAGACAACAGGACTCCCAACATGCATCATCTTAAACTTTCCACTTTACCCCAGTCCTCTTACCCCGTTTTTAACCTACCTGC
>JAUBNQ010000001.1:12475512-12505725 GCA_032353495.1 Ctenopoma kingsleyae | reverse complement strand
ATCAAGCAAAATATTAGATAGCAGTAAACCAACTATTCAGTAGGGATTGCACTTCACAAAACTAAATCAATGTAAATTTTTATAAATCTTTGTCCATTTTATTGGATGTTCACCTGCACCATAAAAATTACAAATATCAGAAGAGCTCATGCTCTTATGACTCAAACTACTTAAAGGTTCTGCAACTTATTCTTACCTCAGGTCCCACTTGCAGTTTAAACCAGGTCTGACGTCTGTCATAAGTGAGTGAGAGTTTTTGCCCTTTGCCATTTGATACCTTCTTACACAATCATACTGATTTGTCTTTAGCTGGCAGGAAACCAAAAGTGAGAGTAGATGAACACACAGACACACACAGCGCACTGTGCTGTTCTGGAGTCCTGGGCAGACACCCAAGCTGCGGACAGCCCAGCCTGTGTCTCAAGCTGGGTATGTGCTGTTTTCTGTGTGTGTGGCGTGTTGTCGCCATGTCGTGGTTTGTGTCCTATTATCACCCCTCACCATACCTCCTCCTTCCTGACACACACACACACACACACACCTCTGCCCCTCCTGGACTCGGCCAGCAGCCAAGAGAGCAGCATTGGGACACTCCGTTTTACTCAGATTGGTGGGGTGAAACGAGGCTTTAACAGTACCCCCTCCTTGCCCCCAGACAGACAACCTGAGATGAAATCTGTCTTCCCAAGAAAGGAGCATCACTGTGGGGTCACACTGAGACACAAACAACCTTCAGTTCTGGAAGGCTCTGACTACTAAGGCTGAGGGTGTGTGTTGTGAAATGTGACATTTATTCTAGCAAAAAGTAAATATGTACAAATGCATGTTGTCAACAATGAAAAAACAATGTAAATGTGCAAATGTGTGTAAATATGCAGTTAAGCACACACAGAACCATTAACTTCCAAAAAATTATTTTTATTCTCAAGGACCAATAAAATTATGGCAAATATTTACAAATAATTACTTCTTAGCTTCACATTACAGGTACATAAATGGAATAATTCACTAACAACAGTCACTCAGGTGGACGGATGGACAGGTACACAGACTGAGTATGAAGAGATGCTTCAAGCAAACCGCAAATTTAATATTTCACAATAAACTCAAACTCAGGAAATAAAATAACAATAATATTAACAATAGTAATATAAAAAACAAGCATAATATCAAATTCACCATTTATTTCCAGTTTTCTGAACAAAATTGGTCACGATTCAGAAACAAAATAAAACTAAAACATAAAGGAGAGAAATCAAGGGATATGATATCTTTGGCAAATTCGCACTGCAGTAAAATACATTCAAATATTAAGACAACACACAACACACAAAGAGAAAAAACACCAAGTTTTTGTTTGCAACTACTAGAAAATTGAATAAAAAACATACACATTTTCTTAAAGAAGCATATCTTTTACTTTTTTTAAAATCCTCCCCTCCAGAATATTTGAAGGCATATCTTATCTTCATTTTGTGTTTTTATCAGTAAGTCAGTAAGTCTTTTCTGCTATTTTATATGTTTTTGTACAAGAATCTGTCATTTAAAACAGGCATCACAGGCTTTGGTGAATGTTACAGATATGTTTTCTTTTTGTCACATTTGATTTCAAAGATTATTTTGAAACGGAATTGTTAAAATCTAATTTCAACTTTGCATCTGTATTTGCATTCTGATGTATTTCTTACTGTCTTTTGCTTGTTCATATTTTTTTTACCATAACATCACAGATATAAATATCTCTTTAACACCCCAGATAGGAAGCCATGAACACAAAAAAACTCCAGATTGTTACACGAAAGGCCACAGTAAGGTGAAAAATCATGTTGTCTATTTTTTTTATTGAAACGTCTGCTTAAAAAACACAGTAGATTTTTGTAGGCTGAGTCCTGTGTGTTTCCCCTCTTCCACAGTTGAATAATATTAAGATGTACAGAACATTGTAACACTTCAGAATAAGATCTGTCCAGAGCCTAGTTATATCAGCAAGCATGAAACAGATTGTGCCACTAATTGCTGTCAAGATGTGATACTGAAATCCCCTCAGGTTTTATGAAGGCAGTAGCCATCTTGATGGATTCATATTGAGATACAGTCGGGCGGTGCACACTCGGTGAGAAATCATAATAAAGAAAAACACTAATTTGCATTTATTTCAGTTTCCTATTTGACTTGGAGCTGTGATAAAAATGCATATGTGATTGTATTTTCATGGACAGTAAACTGGAGCAGTGCTGCAAATAAAATAACTTTTATCTGAAACTTGTGTTTCTCTGTGTTTTAAATGCTCTTTAAAAATTGAAGAGATATTCTTGGGCAAATAAAGATATCAGCAGCAATATTGCCATTGAAATGACCTCGCTTTGGCACAAAATACCCTGCTTCATTCCTATGCAGAATTCCTGACAGGACAGTGAGCATCACGTCTGAATAGTCAGAAAGAAAAGTAAGAAAAGAGAGGAAAAAAGGATTAATAGGCCTGCCTGAAGAAAGAGGGATGACTTTTTGAGGAAGGTCACAGGTCTGAAATCAACAGAATAGTTTTAATATTCCTAATCCTTGTGGTGTGGCAGTGCTACAGGAGAGGAGAAGAGAGAAGGGGAAAGACAAGTGCATGAGATATGATGAGATTAGGGCTGAGGGAGGGGAGAAAAAAGATGGGATGGGATGAGCTTCTGATGGCACAGCAGGTTTGGTCTCCCCTGGGGAACACAGGGGCATGAGAGGAGGGGTGATCACCACTCTGAAAAGGACAAAGGGAGGGAGAGAGTATGTGTCTGTACTTATATTTATGTGAGTGTGTGTGTGTGTGTGTGTGTGTGTGTGTGTGTGTATGTGTGTGGGGCCACTGCCTACTGTGCTTCCAACAGTACCACCCACAATGATACCCCCCCCCCTCATTCCTACAGTCGATGTTAAGGCTGCCGATAACTGGAGGCCAATCAGAACCGATTCTCTCTCTCTGTGAACCAATTAGGTCAAAGCAATGGCAAAGCAAGCTGTGTCACTATGAGATGCGTAGTTAACAAATAATCCTATTAATGTATCACTGGATTCTTGGCTACACTGAAGAACGAACATTGCGTTTGGCCCGTTTGGTGTTTGCAAGCAGATACAGGCGGCATGTCTGGTTTCACCTCCTCAAGGTGACTGACTTTCAGTCAATATCTTTTCACATTTAGTAATGTGCGTGTGAAAAAAGGGTGTAATTCATTTATAAGATACTCTGGCTAATAAAAAACAATATTACCAAACAGACTTGTAGTATGTCTGTGGCGTGATTGGCTTTTTTGTATATTTTGTGCCTTTTTCAGTGGTCGCTCCTTGTCATGCCACTGGATCTTATTTAGCCCTGGTCCAGGACGATATAGCACATATCATAGTGCTATATGTACATCTCCTGGAAGTCAGACAGTTCAGTCACAGATATGTTCAAAAAACTGTTAAGCAAGATTGTTGAAAATATAAACTCAGCAGATGACAGGAAATCTCCTCAGGGGCTCTCAAGCTGGGAAAAACAACAACAGGAAGCTGTAAAATAGCAAAAATGGGTCTACAGCTGTGCAACTCTGTGAGGCTGTGCTTAGGCACAGTTTCGCTTCAAGCACAGTGCTAACAGTATGCAAACATGCTCACAGCGACAATGAAAACATTTTTGACAAATTGAAAATTTAACCAAGCAAAGCCACTAGATATGTGGCCAACCTTTGCGGACCATGACTGTCTTCATCAAAATTCATGACGATTCAACGAACAATTGTCAAGATATTTCACCAAAAGCCCAAAATGTCAACTTAACTAGTTGCACTGGAGGAAAGATTTCAGGATCACTAAAGTCTGAAGGATTTATCTACTTTCAATTACAATTTCAATCAATTGACTAGTTGGTGAGAGTCTGGTCATACCATGGCATGACTAAAACAGGAATTATTCCATCAGAGAATAGAAGTCAATATAAGGTAGGAAGCTTGTATTGCAACGCTAATGATTGGGTGATAACCAGTGGCAGCACGTAGCTGTCTGTAGAGTACCACTAGGAAGGAGTATTGTGTCATCTTTAATTATACATGATTTAAATTGACATATTTATTTTGATGAAACAGGCCTATCTTGGAATTATTGTTTTGTTTTTTGCTACTGTACAGCTACTTGGAATCATTTTTGGCCAGTGTTAGATCACAGACTTTACACTTGTTAAGTATTTTCAGTATTATCCCTGATACAAATTAATACAGACCAATCGACCGTCCATGTGACACATGATATTATGCAGGAGTAGTATACTGTGCTGAACTGGGGCGTGGTCCTGTTCTGTTGATGGATAATGGAAATTATTAGCTAATTTTGATATATAAATTACTGTCCATTACCTACTTGTGGAAGGTTTTTTTTAATAATCTATAACCCTGTGCTCATGGGGAAACGATTTCTTTAGGAAATTGCAGGAAGGGTCACTGAATCTTGTTTTAGTGACTCATGGTCAGTCAGGGGGGTGTTGACATATAAAACTAAAGGCACTGTCCTTGTTTTCAGCTGGTGTGGTTCAGGTTCAATAATGCCTCGGAAAGATCAAGAGTGAAAGACAGAAATAAGGAACGGATCCTGCTGCGATGCATGACAGCAGCACAGCAGGTGAGCCGCTGTAAAAATCTTCTTTAGAGTTGTGTATGCACAACTTTTAAGGTCTACAAATGTAAAATGATCCACTCTATCACTATTTCAATAACCAAAAGCAACATATTGATTTACAAACTAACAGCTTTGTTCAGTGTTTATAGGTATGTTTATATAGCTATATTTTATGTCGCACACTGTAGATTTGGTGCCTTCAATCTGTTAGCTAGTAAAACTACACAGTAGCAATAAGCACTACAATCAGCCACACATACCCAAAACAAAAAAACTAAAAAACATATGTAAACATTGGCAGATGATGGCTAACACCAGACACCTCTTAATCTTTTTATTGTAAAGAAAGCTTCATCACTAAAATCTAAAGTCAAATGTGAATAATTGAAATTGCTACTGACATTGTGACTTCTCTTCTCTTTCACAGATCACTGTACAAATTTTGTATGGACAGAAGTGAGATAGGAAGCTACGTATACATTTAGGAAGATGTTGCCCTCTCACAAGATCAACATTGTGGGCCCTCGGACATTTGCGAGGGATAACAAACTGATTTCAGATCAGTGTTGAAGGGCAAATCTATCCTACTCTGTCTGTACATTGAGTGGGTAAGGCCTCGACCCTGGTGTCATGCATTGTCACAGCGCAGAACTGATTTAGGAGACAAACAAATAAAAAACAAAAACGGTTTCACTTGTTTTATCACAAAAGCAATGATTTTATAGGAACAATTTTGTCATGATGTCAAACAGCACAAGGACAAGCACTCAAGAAGGGGAGTAGAAGAAAACAAGTACTTCATGGTTCTGAGAGAACCACAAAAGTAAAATGGCGCCTTTATATGATGATTGAGTCTCTTTGTGCTTTTGTAGTTAGTAAGCCGATCCACTAGGGGGGCCCATCTTTGGGGAGTTTAAAGAGAGAAATAGAAAGAGAGCAAAAGAGAGAGAGAAAGAGAGGGTGCCGCTGCTTCCCAGCTCTTCTTTTGAATATTCAGGAAGCAGATAAAAATGGCGTCTTATTAAATGGCACCTGTGTCAACTGATACCAGGTAACAAACTATAGACAAGATAATCGCAAGTGGATCACATGTATAAACAAAACTTCTTTTCATATTGAAAATTTTTAAGATTTCATATTTCACTGCATCATCATCATCATCATCATCATCACTATTCTAGCACAACAGTGTGACACATATTATAAATCATTACAGGCATTCACTCTCATCATGGAGTGCAGCGCAGAAAAGCTTCTTAATATATTACTCTGTGTCTCCTCCATTATAAATAGCTCTTGATCATGACTAAATCCTGGCTGGGGAGGTTGGATAGCACCTTCATGTACAGTAACACTCCCTGGGTCATTTGATTTGGTCTGGTGTGAATACTTTTCTTTCTACAGTGGAGTGGTCAGATTTTAGGCTGTGCTTTACTGAAAGACCTGTTAAACCACTTTGAATGCAACTGTAGATGTAGAAGATACAGTTTTCCTACTGTTTGCTAAACCTCATCCCCAAACAGCCAATAACAAATTATGACTTAGCAACCATGGCAGACCGGTCAAGCTTTGGACTTCTGCACACGTTGAAGTGATGTGCATAGGGCTGTAATGAAAGCAATACACTGCGTTTTAAGAGTTTGTAGGGTGCAGTCTTCTGATATGTCCAAAACCAAAAAGAGAGTGAGCTAATGTGCGCTGAAAATGTTAGCATTTGGTTAACTAGTCTACAGGATACATAATAAAACATTTATGATCCCCACTATATGGAAGATGGCTCTGTATGCTGATAGAGCTTAGAATAAAGCCTGTAGTCCAGTCTTGCTCTGATAACACATTGAAAATTTTAACAATAGGCTACAAAGCTGAAAAATGCAACTTAAAGTTGCAAAATGCAGCTTATGCTAGTGCTAGAGACTCAAAGTCACACCTCTCTCTCCACAACACTCTGCCCGGTGCTTCAGGTAGTCGCTGTTATGACATTAAATATATAAGCCCCAAATACGTATATTAATCAAGCAGAAATATTCAACCTTTTGATCACATGAGGCTTCGACAACACAGTTTTGAAGCATATTTCTAGAAAAAATGATTCCACAAATATTACATGCTGTACTGGTCTGTCTCTATATGTCTGACCTGCTGTGACAGACTGGCAGCTGGGATAGGCTCCAGCATTCCTGTGACTCTTAAGACAAAGGATGGATGGGTGTTACATAACTACTGTATCTTTAATTAGTTTGTGAGCCAATACAGCTATGTTGTGGATTTCTGTCTGAAATCAAAGAGCCATAGTTTCAAAATTCACTACAAGCTGAATGGTTAAACTTCCACCAGTTTCACTGTAAAATGTGTAAATGCCTTGTGAGAATGAAAAGCTTGACAGGTTTTGCGATAGTCACTAGGGGGGCAGGGGTTGGCGAACATTTGTGAAACCGAGCACTTCCATTAAAAATTAAGGTGTCCCATTTATTACGCATTGTGATCCCAGGGGAAATCTGTTGAATCAACAGCAAAAAGACTAAATGATAATGATATTATGAGTGATTTTGGTCTTTCAAGGTTATGAGAATTGGATTGTCTTTACTTGACCGTAGCATAGAAAATTGATTGATTGATTGATGTCGGATCGTAAAAAGACTGTTTGAAAAAGTGATTTTGCTCAAATAAGCACAAATAATTTATTCAAAAATACTCACAACCTGAAAACATTTTACCCAGAAGATCACAATACAGATGGTTTCAGTCACTGCAGCACACATAGTCCACTAACTTCTTGGATTTGTACATGATTGTTTAAAAAAACATCGGGATACCAAACCTTGATTATTATGGGAGGGTCCAAATTGACTTGCTTACAAAATCTTCTGTTTGTTTAGGGTATTGACACGACTGTGTGTGTGATCATCACAGTAATGTAATACCCATACAGTTTGTCAGTTGCAGCCCAGCAGTGTGTTTGTTGGTGTGTCAATCAAAAAAAATTCACTGACGTCAAAAATTTGAAATCGTCTCCTCATTGTACGCTGTGCGTAGGCAGGCTTGTACTGAGCAGTGCTGGTGCTATCCGTCCCTCCCTTGTCTCCTTCTCCTCAACTTCCTCTTCCCTCATTAGAAGTTGTCAGTGGCGGTCGTAGGCGGAGGCTGTTGCAGTGGCAGCAGGACCTGCCCCTCGTGATGTCGCACTGTAGTAGTACGGTGAGCCTGGGAAGAAATACAGACGAGTTTATTTCAATTTCATTTAACTTAAATAAGAATCAACATAAAATAATGCAAACGGAGAATTAGTTTAGTTTATTAGAACGTATTAGAACTAATGGTATGATGTGCCAACCAAGTGCTCTAATCTGGGAACATGGTGAAATTGGTACAACAAATCCAACAGTTTAACCATTAGCAAATAGTTCCTTATAGCCGACCTGTTACCGCAGTTATAGAGTAACATTAGGGTAAAAAAGTCCAATGTTAACTCTCTTTTTGGCTGCATTTTTGTTTCCATCAACTACTGAAGGAAACATCTAATAGCTTAATGCTCCACAGGTAGTCACTAAATGTGCCTGTCTGCTATCATGTGCTGGGCATGCAGCATACAGAAGGTTTAGCAGACATTACTGCTGTAAACAGCTGCATGCTTTGTCTGGAAATGGGGCTGATCAAAGTGACCAGAGTCAATAAAAACAGTAAAATTGCATTATGAAAAACCAAAACAGTAAACTGAAAGACACAAAACTGCTTCACAGACGCGAGTGATACTTTTCCGTGGGTTTATCACTACAAGTCAATTTCTCTATTGTTCTACTAAAAATGTGCATCATAATATCTTAACACCATTAGGAGGCAAAACTGAGTGAAACAGCAACATGGACATTAATCACAGTTCGCCCAGAAAAACTGCAGCAAGTACTTACCTTTGCAATTAGGTCTGGCAAATCTGTTTGTTTTTATTGTCTCATGCTTCTTTAACAAGGCAAAACGATTTCCCCCTGGGATTAATAAAGCATTTTTTTAATCTTGAAATGAATCTCCTGTTCATGTCTCTTTTCCAATTAGACTTCTTTAGCATTGCTGTCACGTCACAGATCTCAGCAATTAACTTGGTCAGTGCAATTTTTATTATAGATAGGAACGATGGTTAAAAAGGCAAAAATAAGACCCATGTTGTAATGAATCAGTATTATCTTGTAACTACATGGGATTGCTGAAATGCAGTGTAAATGTGGAATGAGCAGGTTCAATTTTCTGTCAAGATTATATTTTACTGTGAATGTGAATAGTGAAAGGCAGGGATGAGATGACATGAGCTGATGAAATAATGACAGAAAATGAGTCTCTCTTTCATGTAAAACCAATAAAATGAACTCTGTCTTCTTCATTTTCAGTGTTAGCCTCATCACTCTCTCTCTCTCTCTCTCTGTCACACACACAGAGACACACACTCACTTGAGATCTTAGTGACAGTCTAAGCTGACACATTGAGTACAGCTCTACTACTACTGATCCCTTGAGTCTATTCTCTCCTCAGGGAAGAGGTCAATTCAATACTGTAACCCCACTGATACACAGAAACCTGCACTCACACACCTTAATACACACAGAAAAAAACACCTCTACACACACACAACACACACACACACACACCTGTCTCTGTCACTTCCATCAATCACCCCAGCTGTGTGTTGACAGGTTATGTCTGTCCACAGTCCAGGTAATCTCAGGGGGCTCTTTGGGGAAGTGAGGCATTAAGCTGGCCTGACAAACTATTTAGTCTCACTCAGGACCTCAGAAGCCCTCTCTCCCATTGTGCCTCTTTATTTAACTCCCTTTTCTTTCATTTGTCACCTCTCAGCCTTCCTCGTCTTCCTTTTGTATCACAGCCTCTTGCCATTCCCTTGCCATCAATTTTAAACCTTTCACTGTCTCCTAATGTGCATCTTGTCCTCATATTATGTGGCCACTCATCCGTTATCATACTAAAGTCCCTCAGAGTTTCTCCTTCTCTACTCTGCCATCATCTTTCCTCAACACTTTACCATTTTCTGTGCAAACACCACACGCATTTAATCTGCCTCTCCTACTTTGATTGGCTCTCTCGCTCTCTCTTTTTTTGCCACCTACCTTGCATCTGTCCTGCCTGGCTGGTGAAGAGACTGGAGGAGCAGCCGATTTCCGTCCCCAGGAGAGACCCATAATCCTGCTGAAACACTGGGGACAGAGGGATGGAGGGGAAAGGAGAGGTGAGGAAAGGAAAGGGTGGGGGTGCACTGTAGGTCAGCACAGCACTGACCTGTCTCACCTATTGACCTTTTACACTGTCACCTCTTGACCGTTTCACCTTTAAACATGACCTCTGAAATGCCTTCCTAGACAATGACTTTGACACTGATTGGTTTTAGCTCAGGGTTAATTTTTCTCTCTTAGATACTGATGCAAAAGTGTAAAGACAATGTCGGGATGTTACCTTCCAGTTTGTACTTGTTGTAAAGTTTTGAGTTACTCACTGGCAGATCTACTTATTCACATAGATATTAAAACTGACATGACAAGGATACATTTGGAGATAACTTAAATTTTTCTTGTTGTCAACCAATCCCATGTGTCAATCTGTCTTTCATTGCTTTCAAATTTCCCTTTTTCTCTGCACTCTAAGCCCAACAAGGCAAACATGATTTTATAATGTATTTGTAGTGGACTACAAAGATGCAAAGATGGCACCACAAAATTAGAAACAACGGGTGTTGGTTACACAGGGAACATATCACACAATACTGAACGTTGACAATAAGAAAAATAAAGTATATCATCAGCATTATCCTTCAACTTAGTGTATGAGTCCTGTAAATTATTGACAGTATTTACAAGCTAGTACTGTATGAAAATGATAAGAACACACAAGATGAAGCTACAATACAAATTTTAAGCCTCAACACAACATGTAAAATGCTTTAAAAATTCATAATTGAAGACGTGTGTTTTGGGATTCATCATCACTCTGAGGTGTTTTAAAGGCTGCAGTGCTATCACCACGGTCATGTCATGTTTCTCCTCACTGTAATTTATTTCTTAAGCTTTAAGCTAATGTAGCTTGAGACTAAATAAGCAGCAACCTGCCAGACAAATAAAGCAGCACTCATGTTTGTTGTTTGTGTGAGAGCTAGTGCGGCTTAAAGTGGCTCTGCCCCTTTTATTTTTTTAAATAACCTCTCTGGCTAACAAGAGATCTCCAATTTATGATATCACATTAAAATTTGCTTTGTTGATATGATCATAAAGTCAAATACAGTCATGCTAAGATAGGTTGATCAGTGTTTACAGATTAAGTATAGACACTAAGAAAGAAAGGCAACAAATGGTTTTCATATAAACTACCAATTACTACCACCTACTGTGTTACCAGTGAGTAACTCTGGCCACCACTTATTAACACGATGATTAGCATGAGGCTGATTCCATGACATATTAAAAATAAGTGCCCCAATTCTTTCACAGTAACTATATAACATAAAATCCTACAAATTCCAAAATGCAATACTGATGAGATGCAGATAACTGCTTCTTAATCTTTTCCTTCCTCTCTCTCTATAACTCTCTGACACAATTTTCTTCAAATCCATTCACACCTCAAATTGCCAGTCTTTAAAAAAAAAAAAAACCTTCCACAGAACCATTAGTACGTCTGTGATGTATTGTACTGTATAGTACAATGCAGAATGAAATGTAATGCAATGAAAAAATGAACAGTGGAGCATGAAAGATACAGCATATTACCAGAGAGTATCAAAAAGCTTAGCACTGGGATGTGGTACTGGGTAAAATGAAATGAAATTCATTGACATAATTATTGATCCATTTCTGGTAAGCAGAACTGACTACAGAAATTCACCTACCTAATAAACTGGGGTTGGGAAATCTCCATGATTCATTGTACGTGGAATACTGAGGATGGGAATATGGACTTCCAGAGAAATCGCCACCTGAGAAAAAAAACAGGAATAGATCATGTTTTAAAGCTGCACAGAATAGAGAGAACTTTAAGTAAAGGAATCTGCACACGTAGTTTGCTCAGACCAAACTAACTGTAGTGAAATATTAGTGCACAAATGACAGATAAATGCAAAACTGAGGGGAATGATGAGCTCAGGGTTTTGAGGGATATGATGGTTTTTATCCTAATAAAATATGATGCAACCAAATAAACCAGTTTATTTCCTTGTAAATTCCTGTGTATGGTGCAGATGCATCTTTGACTCGTCTTATTGAGCTGTAATTTCTGCAGGGAATTAGTTGCCTCAGAGTTTGAGGAAGTGCCCAGTCAGTTTTGGCTTGGATTCAGTCTCTTGCTTTGATTATTGGTAATGGATGATGAGAGGAGCCAGACAGAGACCAGACTTGAAACTACATCTCAGTGAACAACTGTTATCAAACGGAACAATAACAGTATTTGTTGCTTATAAAAAAAGACACTGCTGTTTGACATTCGATTTGATTTGAGATCTTTCTCGGCTTTAACCAAGATTTTTTTCAGCCAACGCCCATCCAAACCTTAAGTGGTGGCAGATGTTTTCAATGACATTACTATCTACTGCTGTATGTTTACTACACAGTGGTTTGTAGACTAGTTGAGTAGGACTAGACTGAAGAGCTCAGTGAGGCTGTAGTAGTCCTGCCATACAGAGAATGATAGCTTAGCTTTTCTCCCTCATTTACTACTTACTGTCTGGGGTCTACACTTCTTCTCGTCTTCCTCTCCCACTCTCTCCTTCACCTCTTTTTTATTGTTCTCTCTCATCCTCCTGCCGCACTACAGCCTGCTACTCACACTTCACATCAAAACAACATTCTTCCCCGTTTCTTCTTCTTTCCTCTTTTTTTTCAATCTCTTTTTTTCCACTCTTTTGCTCTTTCTTTCTTTTCTCCTGAACCTTCACTCCTCCCGGGGGATCCCTCTCCCATAGCTGACAGTCACAGACCCTCATGCCCCCTCCCTCCAACCTCCCCCGACCCATTCCTCCTCTCTCCCTCTCGTTCTGTCGGTTCTGCCTCACTGCTCTCCTACACCCCCTCTGAGTGTCAGCCCCCTGCTGCAGAGAGAAAGACAGAGAGACAGAGAGAGAGGAGAAGAACAGCAGAAGAGAGTTGCTTGCTTAATGAAGGTATGATATTAGACAGAACGGACAAAAAGGAGGATAATTTGCCTAAGAAGTGTTGAGATAAAACACGGCCAAGCCAGAGAAGCAAAGTTGAGAGATTATCTCCTCCACTCATTCTAGTCAGCTTGTGGAGTCATGCAGCTTCGAATATTCACTGAGAAGAATTTAAATGTCAAGACTGTTTATGTGTGGGTTTGGATGTACAACCAAGTTTTCTCTCTTGCACTATCCTTTGTGCAAGTGTGTGTGTGTGTGTGTGTGTGTGTGCGTGTGTGTGTGCTTATGCGTGTGTATGTTTAGCTGCGTCTGTCAGGTGGGGTCGAGATGCGGTCTCCATGGCATCCCTGGGTGCGAACATCCTCCCCTTGTCATCACCGTAGTGACGGCAACGTGTCAGGTTGTTTAGGAGACAAGTGGGGGGAGAGGGGATGGAAGGAGGGGAGAGGAGGATCATGGGTCTCCCTTGTGTGGCTCAGTGTCAAGGTCGCACACACACACACACACACTGTCAAAAACAAACACACAAGCACACAAACAATCGCATTCCAGCACACGCATAAACATACACCAACCCAAACACGCACACACAAATATGCTGTCAAACCTGAGGACAGGGTGAGCACAGGGGGACAGGGCGACAGGGTTACCCATCTTTAGACCTGCTGTTCTTACATGTCCACTGAGAGTGTGTTTGTGTGTGTGTGCGTGTCAACCCTCAAGTATGTGTGTCACAAACTGAATGACTGGGAATTGGCAGAGACAAGAACTTGTAAACAACATTGTTTTGACTGTGTACCACTTTGGTTGTTGCCTTTGTGTTGGTTTCTATGTTTCTCTGCGCTATACCTCACACTGACCAGGACCACCACTGCAAGACCGAGAGAGAGAGGCAGAGAGAGGAAAGGTGGGGGGGCTGGTAACAAGAATGGCGGTCCAGGATTGAAACACAAAAGCAGCATAGAAGGCGGAGTGGAAGGGAATGAATGAATTAGTCGTGGGTCACTGGTGATTCTCATTAAAAACAAATTACTAATGTTGAGGAGGGACAGCTGTGCTACTGTGGCTGGTTTCTAATGATACACACACGCACACACACACACACCCACACAGAAACATGCAACACCAGCACAAACACACAGACACATATGTGGATGTACACCAAAGCACACACACACACACCCCCCACTGGGAGCACTGTCAGCCATAGTGTAGACAGACAAGAAAGAGGACATAGCAAAGCTAAGTGAAGCCCCTAAAGACACTGATACACACAGAAAACACACCATGCATACATCCACTGGGGGATTCAAACAGATATGTAAGTACAGTCAGTTAAAAATACTTGAATAATAATGATGTGTGTGTATGTATGTATGTGTGTGTGTGTGTGTGTGTGTGTGTGTGTGCACTCACCAGGTACCATGCCAGTGAGGGAAGGGGTGGAGTAGCTGCCCTGTCCAGTGGGAGGAACATGAGGAGGGTAGCCTGGCAGAGTTGTGCTGGCTAGGTCTCGGCCTGAAATCACACACACACACAAACACACGCTATGTTATCATTAGTCAACACTGGCACTTATTTCTAATCATTCTCATCATCATCATCATCACATTTATACCTTCTAGCTCAAAACTATATTTTTTCCTGCATATAGTCTTGTATCTCATATTTTCTTCATTTACCTTCAGGCATTATGTTGAGAGAAATGCAGCAGGTGTAAAGTAAAAAGATCAGGTTTTAATATGTATTTTAATATGTGTATTTTCTATATGGATTTATATGTATTTTTTTAAATAAATATTGAGATCATTGTGACATGAACCAGTTGCACTCCAACTTAAATATAAGATTGCCAATATTTAATTTTGTTCTTATTGCTAATAAATCACATCAAAAGCCCCCCAAAAAACAATGAATTCATCCTACTGTCAGACATTATCTGTGTATCTGTCTGCATAACCTGAAATAGCCACCGAAAATATTAAAAGCACATTAAGGAGCCAAATTATTGCAACACAGTCATGTTGCTGTATAAACACAGTAGCAAACTATAGAAGTACTTTGGTGTAAACCTACTATAGTGCTCAACCAGTTTGAGTAATTCTTTTGACTTTTTACAGCTGAACGGATATCTCTTTTTCTTCAGTAGGAGCAATTGGATTTGTGGAATCACAGACCTGCAGCAGGGAACTCTGAGAATAGTGAGAGATGGGCTAAGTCAGGGGTTCCCAAACCTGGTGCTAAAGGTCCCCTGACCTTCCACCTGATCCATCTAATCAGCAGTGTGGAGAGCAGGGATAGTTGGAAACCAAGCAGGCAGTGGGCCTTGAGGACCAGGTTTGGGAACCCTTAGAATAAGTTGTTGGCGTTAAGTGATACTCTTTTAAGTGATACCCTGAAAACTGTTCAAAATCATTCTCAAAAAATATTCTCAGAGACTGACCATCCTGGATGAGCTTAACCAGTTTTAGAATATAGTGGTTTTAGTAAATGACAACGTAGCTGCCGTATCACAGATGGAAATTAACAACTGCAGCTAATAACATTAACTCCGTTCCTCCTGCTCAACCCAGCGTCTGCAACTGCAACACCTGGATGGACTGCAGCCACTATTTGTATTGTTAGTTAAACCTGATTTTTGATCACATTTAAATGACCTATTACAGTTACCTGCCATGCCTGACAGCATAGTGACTCAATATTACTGTAGCACAGATCTGTTGATGTAAAAGGTTACAATTATCACCATGAAAATGCTTCACTTTGTGCAGGATCTTCATTGAGAAACGCTTGTCAGCACACATTCAAAATGATGCTCTCTCTTTTGTTTCCTTGTTTTCCATTTTCTGGCTTCTATTAATTTCTCCCTCTTCTCCTGTTACCCCCCCCCACCCCCCCTTTCCTCAGCGTGTCACTTGGTTGATAGGATATATAACTGCATTAGACTACATGACAGTGTGTCGGCCCAAATCATTTCTCTGTGTTTGCACGCAGTAGACACAGGGAGTGCGTGAAGTCGGAGCCCTCCATTCATCATCATCATATACACACAACCACACACACAAATGCACCGACGCCCTCCACCTTCCTCCCTGCACACACACATTTATCATCATCATAAACAACTCAGATGCTAACACCATCAATCCCATTCACTTCCCCTCCACTTAACCACCGCTAACTAACTGATGGGAGGAGGTGGCGATAGAGGAGGAGGGGGGAGTGAAATAGAGAAGAAAACATAAAAGACAAGCAGAAGGGGAAAATGTTGTTAAACAAATTCGACAAAACAAGGAAGGCAAGAGAAGAAGATGGGGTTTAGGTAGAGCAGGACAGCAGCTGCAGTGAAAGAAGTACTTATTTACTTTAGTAAAAGTAATAACATAATAAATATTTTATCAATGTAATATGATTTTATTTATTGATTAATTAAAATTTAAGCTGCATTTTAATGTTATAGTTAGTTGAGCTGGAGCTAATTCTAACTCTACTGTTATATTCTACTTTATATTGCCTTGTATTTTAAAATCTATTTACATGAAAATCTAGCTGTGTTTATTGTCAAAAGTAATTCTGGTAAATACATGAATGCAGCAGGATAAAACTAATATAATTAGAGAAGCTTCAATCTGTTATTAAGTTTAATAGTGTACATGTATTTAGTTGCTTTCTGCTAGAAGAGAGTGTAACTACAATTGGCCATGATGATATGTCAATATTAGTCTATTGCTCAAGTATAGTCAATTTCACTGATTACTAAAGAAATAACTGCAATTAGAGAAATGAGAAAAAGGTAATTTATCCACCAGAGCAGACTAACAACTATAGAATTTCCTGCACCATACAAATCTCGGTAAGTCGTGCTGGCAGCTCTGGCAGTGATTTCGAGTAAATGCAAACATCAGCATGCTAACATAAAACATTAAACTGGTACAATGTTTGTCACGTTTAAAAGTACAGCTGATGTAAATGTCATTGTGTTGAGGTAACAAATAAAAGCATTAGAAACTTTTCACAAGCTGGTGGTTCACGATTATTACAGGTCATCCTTCTAAATGATGTCAAAACATTTCACTAAAAGCCAGATATGTCAACCTACTAGTAACACTAGAGGAAAAGTTCCAGAACCTTTAAAATCACTGTGGTACATCCTCTGGAGACCATCAATGTCAAAAATGTCAAATGTATTAAATTTAGATATTGCTGTCCGAACCAAAATGCAAAAACAACGACCAAGACTATCAACAATGTTTGTGTATGGTATGTGTAGCCGATTCAATAACATTAATTTGTTTTCAAATATAAATTTTGAACAATATTTAAAGAAAAAATTCAAAGGCACCTTGGAAGCGGACTCAATTTCTTAACTGAGTTAATATGAGAAACGGAAGCAAAACAACACATGTGGTTACAAATCAGCTGAGGCTTTAGCATCTCATATTTCTGTCCTCTTCACTTAATCTTGCTTCTCTCCCTCCCTACGTGTGATTCTGTCTCACAGATTCCTTCTCTACTCCAGCTTCCTCTGTCCCTCTCCACCTCCTCTTTCCTGTCTTGGTGTAGTAAAGTTTTTCTTGGTGTTTGACGCGACAGCGAGGCATTAGTGCAGACGGGCTACTCATCCGCTCAGGGTCAGTGCACAGGGCAAGGAGGAGAGGGAGGAGAAGGTGTAAGAGAGGAGAGATGGACTCTCTACAGCCTAACTTAGAGGGGGCAGACAGGGCCAGATCCTCTGAGGTGTGTCTTGTGTGTGTGTGTGTGTGTGTGTGTGTGTGTGTGTGTGTGTGTGTGTGTGTGTGTGTGTGTGAGTTTGTGTGTGTATGCAGTGTATTTGTGCATATGTATGCCAGTTGTGTTGATGTATCTGTTCTCCACAGCTTTGCCGTAGAGGTCAACGAACAAGTACAAGTCTCCTCCATGCTCACTTGCAGATACAGATGAACACATATCCTCTGCCTCTATTTCTCCCTTACTGTCTCCCAGCTCTTGAATATCAAATGGCCATCAGAGCAACACATGTCAAACCTAGAGGGACTGCAGGTCTACACTGTGTCCCTTTATGCGGTTGCACTTGAGCAGACTGGGTGAAGATCGAGGGAAAACGAACATGCCCTACAGATTTAGAAAGGCCTCAGAAAGGAAGATTGAGTCTGTAAATGTTTCTCCTCAGCGAGTGTCCAGAGTATCAACACTTCAAGGATGCAATAACATTGCGTCAAACACACAGACGGCTAATCCCCTAGAGGGAGCTCTATTCTGAGGGAGAGGACAGGCAAGGAAATGCATGCATAATATTCAGAAGGTGTGTGTGTGTGTGTGAATATGAATGTGTGTGTTTGCATGCATAAGCAGAAATGGAAATTTTATCTCTCCCTCTTTTTCTCTAATTCTGTCTCTGTCTCTCTCTCTCTCTCTCTCTCTCAACGTGAGCAGGTAATATTCCTCAGTGGTTTCAGAGGGGAAAAAAGAGCCCATTCCCAGATATCCCAAATTCCCAGCTCTATGATTCCCCTCATTACAGATGGGAACATCTAAGCCTTGTCCAAGTGCTCCCTGGTCTACTCTTAATTAACCACTGCCTCTCCTGGTGCCCCTAAATGTAGACAGAGAAAAAGACGAAGCACTCGCTTTCCCTCTAAGCTTCCACCTTTCTTTTCCTTCTTTCCTCTGGGCTTCTCACCTCTCCTGAGATGCAAAGCACTTTAAACAAGGTACATCATGTAGAATCCATGTAGCTCCCTGTACTGCTGAGGCAGACCTTCCAAAGCCTCTAACTCACAGTGTATGGAAATTATTTTTTTCATTTTTGAAAGGTCTTAACTTGGGCTTGATCAGTGTAACATCCTTTGTATTTAATTTTCCATGAACATACTGTAATGTGATGTGGCAGAGCTACAAAATGTTTTCTATACATATATAACATTAAGAAAGATAGTGATTTTATAATTTCACCCTACAGCTGACTTTTCATCTGGTTTTTCACGACTGGTTTTATGTGATGATAAAATTTTGAGTTCAGCCTTATAAAAGAAAAACACAACTTTTCTGGGCTTTTTTCTATTGATCAAAAGTAATTGCACTGGAGATTTCGTGAATTCAGTTATAGTTCTCAAAATACTTTAAAGAAAGTATTGTGTGAACATTTGTTGGTACATAAAAACTTACAAAAGCAGGAGTTTGGTTATTAGTTGGGCATCTTCCTTACCTGGAACTAGTGAATAGGACTGTGGACCAGAAACACTGGCTCCCAACTCTGCTCCTGTTCCAGGATTGGCCAAACTGTTCTTCATCTCATCCAGTCCGCCAGCTAGCGAGGCCATGGCTGAATAATCTGATGTCTGGTCAGAAACAGGATGTGAAGAAAGAATTTTAACAAACACCAAGAACGAATCGTTTTGCAATGTACCATGAACATACAGTAGTGGAAGATGTAATCTGTCCGTTTGCTATACCCTGCTATATTTCTGACGTGCTGCCCCTTCCTCATAGCAGAGACCAGAGAAGGTTTAGGCCGGACACACACACACACATACAGAATCACACATACAGCTGAGAATTCATTGATCTGTTTACAAAGACAGGGATTTACTGTACAACCAAGTCCAACAGTCTATAACCGTAGAATCAGCCTGCTCTCTCTCTCTCCCTCACACATATATAGAGTATAGCCACACAAACACAGTGGCATCACAGAGACCATGGCTAACACAAAGCCTCTTGTCTCCCCAGATACTAACAACAATAACAACAGTGATCATCTCAGCACATGTACGCGCAGACTCCCAGTGCTCTTAACACACACACACACACACAGTCTACAGATAAAAGTGACAAAGCAATTCCTGGTTGTTGTGAAGTTATACTGTTTTTATTCTCTGTGCAAACTCTCCTCTTAAAAAAGTTTTTTAAAAAATGATCCTGAAGTCTAAGTAAAAAAGAAAAGAAAAGAGAAAAAAGTAACAATTACTTTAACTGACTGTTATGCAGAAATGGATTTTGCTGAGTAATAATTATTTTCTTCATTTGACAATCAGATACTCTTGATTAAGAGAATGAAATACTGGATGTGACCTTGATAAAATGAACCAACGCTTTATAAGCTCTGCTCTTTTGTGCACTTGCTGAAAACAACATACCCAGAATGAGCACAGGATCAGAAATTTTGGGGGGCGGCAAGTAGCACAGTGAGTAGATCATTGTCTATGAACCCCAGGGTGAGTGGTTTGATTCCTCCTTCCTTCATTTACACAGCAAGAGAACCTAAGTAGAAGGCTACTATTGGTAATAAGGTACAGTTTGTTAAATGTAGGACTGAATATTGTGTGGTAAAGATGCAACTTAAACAACTGTCACCATTTCTTCATGATCACTTCTCTCCAAGTGTTTATCGGAAGGGCACTGCTACACATCTGCTCTTTTTATCCTAAACTACTCTTGGGCCTGCAACAAGGACAAAAATTACACAACAAATCTAAAAGACTGCTACAGATTGTTTGAGAACGCTTCTGTCTATATCAGCTTGGTTTTTCCTGTCCTTTCAGTCGTCCACATTGTATACAGATGAATAGATAGATGAACAGAAACTGTCCCCTTCACCTGCGTCTGACCCCAACACACAGCCACGAGCCATTCATCCTCATCTCTTTGCCAGATCTGTGTTGTGTGTGTATTAACTTAGAATGGTGGTATTGAGTCTGATGAACAACTATATATAGATTAGCAACTGGGCAAATGGCCTGTCTGTTCACTATACTGTGTGTGTGTGTGTGTGTGTGTGCGTGTGTGTGTGTGTGTGTGTGTGCATTTTCTTGTGCTTCTTGTGGTTTGTGGTTCCTCAATCTGTCAGTCAAACCTGATTTATATAGCATGTTTATACAGTTGAAAGTGATTCATATTTCACTGCTGAGCTGAATCCGAATGCTTGAGAATAAAATGCACAAAGAGCATAAAATGGTTAATTAATTATAAGAAATGAAATAAAATTGAAAACCATATGTTGAAGTGCCTGTGAACATGACACTGAAACCCAAAATGCTCCAGATATAGAGTGGATATAGGCAAAAGGATTTGATAGTTTGGACAAAAATATTAAAGAATGTAAAGTATTAAAGAATGTAAAGTATTTATATAAAGGTTTTGTCTTACTCAATTTATAAGACGTTACAAATTTCAGTTCAGTTCAAGGCTATTTTGTGCTCTTTATAAATCATTTCGTCCTGCATTTGTGCACAAACTGCACAGATTGAATTTCACACTTCTCAGCCTTAAATGGCTCCCATTCTTTGTGTTTGTGTGTGTGTGTGTCTGTGTGTATACACTAATGACAGCAATCAGAATTTCCTTTAGGTGATGAGGTGAGAGTTTTGCACTGACCCTTTTAATGCCTCTGCATCTGTGTGTGCCTATGAGTGTGTGTGGAGGTGTAAGTGTAGGCGTGTGTTTGTGCTCACTGACCTCTTAAACACCCCTGTGCTCGTCAACACACAACACAACCACTGGACTGTGACCTGCCAAATAAGAGCTTACCCTGTACACCACACACATCTCTCTTTCTCTCTCTCTCTTTAGGCTTCAGACACATTTTTAAGCCCTCCTTTCTCTCTTAACACCCTCCCTCTCTCCACCCTCACACATCACACCTGTAGTTTTTTTTCCACCCAATCATACATGCTGTCCCTGCACCCCCCTCCTCATCTCTTGGCCACTCTCTGTCTTATTATAATGATGTCTAATGTGTCCATGTATCCATGTAGATGGAGGCCAGACAGCAGTGGCAGCAGTGAAGAAGGGGTCTGCCTTGGTAATTGGCCATGATGAAGTTTGGCCAGTGGGGTGACAGGCTCGCTAAGGAAGATGGATCATTCTCATTCGCCCCTGTAAATGTTGTCAATTCCACCGCTCATACAGCGCCATCAGCCCTCATCAAAGAGGAGGGACACAGCTGCAGGGCCATGGAAGGGTTGGGGTTTTGGGGGTGGTGAATGTGTAGTAGAGGAGGGAGACTTGTACGAGGCAACTGAGGGTGTCAGGTGGAGTTGGACCTGGGGCAGGAAGTCAAAGTGGGAAAGAGGGATGGAAGAGGATGAAAGGAGACAGATATAAGTAACATCCGTAAGAGGGAAAGATGTGATAGAAGTGATGGAGGAAGGTGGTTGGTGTACATGAGCTAAGATGGTAACTGTTGAGTAAATTCAACACAAAAAATATATACTATAATATATATATATAGTCTCTCTCTATTGTTGTATTTAAGGTCTCTAAGAGCATCTCTATAAACAACAACAAAAATGCTAATAATGGAAAGTGACTGTATCTGTGAGGTCCTTTATAGAAGATTCATACTCACACACACAGCAGGTTGGTGCACTAACTCAGATATGAGAAGGTAATGGTTTGGTTCAACTCTCACATCAATAACAGATGAGCCTTAATCAGCCCTCTGACACACACACACACAGACACACACACGCTGGCCCTGTTGGCTTGCACAATTTGCATAATAGTATTTTGCTTTTTCTCCATTCCCCAAATAGCTCCAGATTTCTCCATCTCTCCCTTTCCCTCCCTCTCCCCCCTCTCTCTTCACATTGTCTTGTGTACTCCTGATGGGAAAAGGCCTGAATATAAACAAATACAATTCCCTCAGAGGCCCACAAACTGAGACAGCGACTGTGGGGAAGAAATTCATCTGCGCTCAAACTGAGCGTGGCAGCAGTGGGGAGGTTATTCATTTCCAGATGAGGAAGACCTAAACTTTGGGGAGAGGCTGTAAGTTCAGAAATAGTGAATAAAAAATTAGACTAATGTTACTAATTTCTGATTTTTTATTGATTTAATTGATATATTGTTGTGTTAGTGGTTAATTACTCAGTTGACTGAATACATACTAACAAAACAAGATAGGGCAACTGATCCTAATCTACATTTTTCTCACTATCAACAAATCTCATAATGAAAACAAAACCAACACTGAATCCTAATTGTGTTCCGTCTGTGAGGCCAAAGCCTGAATGTGCCTTCACACAGAACACAAAGTAAATTGTAGAAATGCTGCAACAATTACATACAAAAGCAAAGTCTGCGGGAATTATTACATGCAAATTGAGGCAAAGATGAGGAAGAGGCTTTATGCTTATACTTCATGATAGAAGGAGTTGGAGCTCAGAGCTAGACATAAACACACATACTTCAGTATGCATAGTCAGCATGAAGCTAGATGTTTAAAAAGAGGAGAATCTGTCTCTGATCCTTTTTTAAAATGAACACCTTCAGTGGGAATGAGTAGATTGGTACTGAGAGCTATAGAGCACCAGTGTCCATTATGGGTGTGTCAGACTCTTTTGACCAGTTAAATGACCTCCATTCTTGAGAGCAGGTCACCTTTAACCTATGCTTCAGAGAATGAGAATTTCTTTATCTTTCAGTATGCCGTCATGGGCATGGGGAGGGCATGTGGACCCGGGGCAGCATGGGTGGGGACGCCGTCAGCCCTGCTGATTTATCACCTGGGTAATAGGAGGTGATTGAAGGGAAATTCAAATGAACTCTCTCTGACAGGCACACATGCAGACACACATATGAGCACGCATACTCAAATTAATAGTGGGGCTTAATAGACTACAGGGAGCGGGGGTACGAGCTGTGGGGGAGATGAGATAAAAGGATGGCTTGTTAGGGAGAAAAGATAAATAGGTCTGAGACAAACAGGATAAAAGAAGTAGCTGATAAAATAGGACTTACTTGTGAAAAACGTGAGCAATTTTCATTCTTTATCTCTTCAAGCTGGATGAAGAAATAATGAATGAGGTTCGTGTTTCAGAGCAAGAAAGCCGAAAGATAACAAGAAACTTGAAATAACCACTGAAATTACAGTATATTAGTATACCATTATAATATACTGTAGGCACCTGAAATTGAGCTCTGGTTCTTTTACTTGCTTCTTCTCTTTACCTTTCTCTGTCTTTCACGAATACACATTTGTTCACACTCTATCAAAGGCATCCCCACACACTGCAACAACAGAAGCAGCAGCAACACCACCAAGTCTATCAGGCGTCTTTTAGCAATGACAGTCACAACACAGCGTGACCCTCCTTGACCATAACCTCAGTAACGCCTCACACACACACACATATACATACCTCAGTCAGCCCACATACCACAGAGGCTGAGCTGTGGCTGTCAGTGTGTCAGTGTTAAGGGTATGACTGTCAGTCATTCCCTCTGGGAAATGCAAGCTGGGAAAAGGATGATTGGTCAACTAGACAGGATGAGAGACGGGACCAGAGGTAGTGATGTAGATTTATGTGTGAGCCTGCATCTCTTTGTAATGCAGTTTCTAAAACCAGTTTGACCCCAGTGCAACCCAGACCTTAAAGCTCCTATTCCTGACCCTGACCCCAGCGGCTTGACCAGGCTCAGAGAGGACACTGACCTATGAATCGTGGGTATTATAGTCTTGAGTCGTAGTCTATAGAACTACTACAGCCAATCCCTGTCGACCTCTCGCCCTATGCCACTCTACAGCCCATGTTGGTCAGAGGGATGTGAATGGGCTAAAAAGCCAAACTTTGCCCTATAGGTCTAAGGCTGCAGCCTCTCTGTGGTTACATTTACTGCTACTCCACCATTAAGTGTTTCTCCTCTTGCCCTTGACATTGACTTAATAAGGAAACATTAAGTAGGGACCCCTTTAAAGGTTGTGGAAACAAATATGTCATTTTGAGACACTGCCAAAATTTTCCTTAATACTGACCGAAGGGCTGCAGATTAGAAGACGTTTGAGAAAATATAGAGAGAATACAAATTCTATCTTGCTGTCATTTTGTTATTCAGCGCACCACTTACATCTGCCTATTCCACTCACATTTACATTAACTTACCCCTGAGAGAGGGCGAGAGGTCAATTTACATGCAACAATAAGACACGAAGACACACCCTTTCCCGCGCTTGTTTGCTCATCTTTTTCTCTCACATGCAAAGAACACAGACATATGCAACACATTCCCAAGGAGCATCAGCATGCGAGCAGCTCCATCAGTGTCCCTGAGCAGCAGGAAGTGAGGTCATAATGAGAGCCAGGTCAATATGCTCATTAACCCCTGCAGTGTGTCTAGATTATAGGAACATCAATAGGCCAGGCCTGAGTGAGTCCCTGTTGCAGTCATCACCATTGTCAGGCCATCAGACCACAGAAACATGCAGCTGTCTGTCAAGCTACCAGAGAAAACGCAACTTGATCCTACACTCGGTGAACAATGGACATGAAGGTAGTAAAAAACGTCTACCATGATGAATGCAGGTGCAATGTGACTGATTTGATCAAGACTGAAAAAGAGCAAGCAATCATCTCGCAATTCAGTAAATCACCAAACATTGTTACTAGTTTTATAGCAAATGTCTGTAACATTTTTTTAATTTATCTTATCTTTTTTTTCATTTGTCCTTAAAGATTTACTACACACCCCTCTTTTCTTTACCTTTTGTTTCAGATTTTAGTAGTTTAGGTGTGTATTTGGAACCTCAGGTGTTCCCAGTCGTGACCTGCAGAAGCCACTATACTATACTATACTATACTATACTATACTATACTATACTATATGTATGTTTACTTTGGTCAAAAAGTCACTGGCTCTTTAAAGGATAAGACTGACAACTACATTGCTATAATTAACAACAAAACAAAAAAACCAACACTGTTAGTAAGCTTGTCAGTGCTTCCCAGGGCTGTCTGTAACACATCATTTGTTTCTATTTGAAAATAATAACTTTTTTAAACATATATTTTTTAACAAACATCACTCAAACAGGAGGAACTAGTTCATTTGTTGGGGTCTATTTTTAGCTGCTACATATAATTTTGTCAGTCTAGTAAGTAGACAGCAGGAATGTATGTGGGTTCAGCTCAAACTACAGTGGTCATGTAATCATGTTTATTATAATGAATGGTTTATGAAGAGTGAATAAACGAAGAAACATGTCACCCTAAAACACTGGCTCACTGTTTTATTCATTTGCACAACGATGGGACAGTTTCCCAGTTGATTAATAAATTATGACAGTCTTTTGGCTGTACAGTTTGTTGGTTTTCGTCTTTTTATGAAATTTTGACACTAAACAATATAAAATATGAATCCACTTATCCTTAAGGTCACTCAGGCAAAGATGACTGCTTAATGAGGAGAAACGTACATGTAAACTATTGACTTAGTAAACATAAATCACTATGATGAAAATAATCACCAGCTTGTTTATGAAATATAGGGGCAACACAAGTGGACGTTTGCATGGATAAAAGCATGCTCATGTAGCCAGTGGGGTGGCAAGGCTTTAGTTCATGGTGACCATTACTGGAAACACACTTCTGTCAGCCTGAATCAGCCTTGTACTTGTTTGTGACACTCTACACAAACCCTATGTTTTAACATATAACCTGCTCCCGAACTCAGCCTCAGCCCAGAGCCTGCATGGTGCCACGCCCTTACCTTGCCAGAGTCAGGGCTCACATAGAGGTCAGAGCTGGGCTGGATTGGACAGGATGGCTGTCTGTCAAACAGTCGGTCCAATACCTCGATCTGCTGCGGTGAGAACAGCTCCCCTCTCATCTGCTTCCTGAGGAAGTCCCGGCCACTGTGGCTGTGCCCGTTGGCTAGCGGAGACTCCTGCAAGCCTACAGAGAGAAGGCAGGAAGAAGGAGTGGGGTTAGATGGCTGGTAAACGGAGGTAATCTAATGAAAGAATAGTGTGAGAGGAGAAAGAAAAGGTTTAATGAGACGGATAAAGGAGGTGTTTGTGAGTCTGGTGTGAATGACAAAGGGATAAGCCAATAACAGATGACGATGAAGGATTGAAGGGAGGAGTGAAGCCATGTTTTGATAAAATAAATTACAGTGGATTGGATTGCGAGCATAATTCGTTCCACAAACATGCTCGTAATCCAAAACACTCGTATATCAAAGCAAATTTCCCCATAAGAAATAATGGAAACACCGATGATTCGTTTCACAACCCAAAAATATTTGTATTAAAAATACAAAATATAAAATAAAACCAGTCAAACCAACATTCACTTTCTGGACTGAAACGCTCCGGCCAGCGCCCTTTCACTACTTCTCTTATTAATGAAACCTGTTTCTGTACTTTTGCCGTGGTTATTGTTCAAATGTAAAATGCAGATGTCCCGCACGAAGCACATGAGGACAGCAAACAATATAATTTACTGTTCTGACTGATCCTGACTAATCATGAATAATTAAAGAAGTTATCGATGTTGCGACACCTGCAGAAATGCGCACAGAAGTTCTCACCATGGAAACGTTTCATATGGATCCTTTTACTGAGCGTGTCTACAAACCCACAGGAAATACACACAGCTGGAAGCTACAAACTAAAATTTAGTGACTGTTAATGTTAATTAATGTTAATTAATGTTCTGAAACAACTCAGATTACGCTGGAATGAGGAGACAGTATAAGTGAGTCTCATTCATCTATTATGCTGCAGAGAGAAGTTGTTATCACATGAGACTCGGCAAACAAAGCGTATACACACTGCTCGTATTGTGAGACATCGCTCGTTCATCAAGTTAAAATTTATTCAAATTTCTTGCTCGTCTTGCAAAACACTTGTAGACCAAGTTACTCGCAATCCAAGGTAAGGCAGAGATGTGGAGAGAGAAGTTAAAGTAAAGTATGGACTCCAGTGAGCTGATTTAGGACTGCGTGACTTAGATTGTGGAGACTCAGAGAAAATGCTATACAAATGCAATCCATTACCAAGCATAGGCTCTCTCTACTTCTTGATCTCTCAAAAGTACACTCTCACCTCTCATATATACACACTTACTCCGTCTCTTGTGTCGTATCACCCATACACACACAGACACACAAATATATATTGCTGTGGTATCAGTATTAGACCGTGAGCTCTCGTATCCTGCAGTTATTGCAAGGCTGAGGGACTGAACGAGACAATTATAAGAACTCTGAAGAGTCGCGGCCCACAAATGATTAGAAAAGAGAGAACGAGAGAAAAAGATAAAGAGAAAAAGGGGATGAGGGTGAAAATCCCCCACTATAGAGTCAATTCATCGCTCCAAACTGCTCCTGAGAGCCTATTTTAGTCCTGGGGGTCACTGTGTGTTTGGTGTGTGTATGTGTTACTGTGTGTCCATTGGCAGTAGGTAGTGATATGACAGACAGGTTTGAGAGGGGGAAGGGGCTTCAAATACATATATATATATTTTCCATTTGGACTGAAAATACAGATCCATTTGCACCAGACTGGTCCTAAAGTAAAAACAAAGAGTGATGTATCAAGAAAAAAAAAAAAAAGAAAGAACAAAGTAAACAAACCATAGCTAAGGTTAAAAGGCATTTGTGAAAATTATATTTACCTTCTCTTTTGCCACATTAATAATTCAAGTCCAGTTTTAGTTTTGGCCCACATTTCTCATTGTATTTATATCACTGCACTCACAAAAGATCAGGAAACTTGAAGACACTGTTACAAAGAAGAAACACAAACTGATGGGGAAACTCCACTCTACTCCTGAACCTTGGAACCAAATGCTTCCCTCACACTTACTCTACAAATTATTGTAAGAACATTGGATTCCTCACCTCACAGTTTACATCAAAGACTAATTATTAGAGCTACTGCTTGCCTTTAAGGCTGTGACGGTTGCAGTGATGATTGGCAGTGTTGCAAATCTTAATCTTTCCCTAACCAGCACTTCTCAAATAGTGATGGACTAATAAAAAACAACGCAGCAAAACTGGAGTCTTTTTTTCGATGCATACATTCTCCTTAACCTGGCACACACTGTAGGTTACCCACAATGCAAGTCAACTGCCAAGCATTCAGGTAGAGAGTCAGGTGTGTTATGTTGCTTGTGGCTAATGTAGCTTTCAGCCACTCGCAGTACATTGAGAAACTGGGAATAGGTCAAGTAAAAGCACTTATTTGTAACTTCACTTATGCACCCTTCAACCTTCACCTCCAACTGAGACTTCACACATCCACCTTTAGAGATACACATGAAGTAGTCGCCTTCAGTATCTATAAACAAACTATTTCCTTTCAACAAAGAAAAAAAAATCCAAATGTTTTAGTTGCCTCGTTAAGTGTAATGTATTTGCCACAACCAGAATCTTTCCCTAACTTTAACCATATCCTAGCTGTCATGCAGAGATAATGTTTAAAGAATTTCATAAACATAGTTTGGGATTTTGAAATTGTCTAACATCAGTAATCTGGTTTGGTGCTGTATGCCTAGCCTGGGGTTTGGTTTACAACCAATATGGTCACGTACTGCTCATGTCTCTTACTGTCTCTGGCTTCTTTGAATGATTCTGATGTGTTCCCACATTTTAACAAATAACTTAGCGAGCACAGTGCTATTATTTATTATTACAGAAGGATGGTCAAAACTACACATGTCCTATACTAAGTTATATCACCATCACTGCATAATCCTACCGAAACAGTTTTTGGATAGTTTGAATGGTAACCTCCCATGTGGCACCTCTGTTAAATATAATAATTGGTAACTTTAAACATCTCTTCAAAGATTTATAGAAAACCTAAGACGATATCTTGCAGCTTCGCTCTCACACAGTGCTGCGTAACTCACAAACTCTTGCCATACCTTTGTGGTACACAAAACCTCTTTCACCCAGTCTTTCACAAACACACTTCTTGATCATAATCTCTCTTTCTCTCCTCTAGTCGCGCACACACGTATATACAGATGCAATGCAGGGAGCAGTGTGAGTGTATGGTCCAGGTCTCTGGTGACAGACCAGTCGGGGGGAGATAAAGCCAGTGTGATGCTTTAGCCTGGTAACCCACAGCGACCCATTTAATCCCACCGGCCAGTCCCCATGATGGAATTCAATTGATCAATCATGTAGCTCTGATGGCACCATTTCAGCCAGCTTATTGCTTTCTGCTTTCTGTCTGTCTCACACACACACACACAAACACGCACACACACACACACACACACACACACACACACACACACACACACACACACAAATACACCCTGAAAGAGTGACCCGAGCCGATGGAGGACCCACAAAGGACCAGAGAAAGACAGAAAGGGAAGAAGACTGAAGGTACTGTAATCGAGCAGTAAGAACAAAGCTTTTACTTATGATAATCGATATTGTCCATTCACCTGTACGAATTAGTGTGTAGGTGTGTGCATACTTGTATGTGTAAGCATATCTTGGCGTGGATGTGGGTGTGGGTGGGTAGCTTGATATCCGGCTGGTCTCATTGTATCTATGGATGGGTAAAGAAACTCATTGCCGTGACGGGTTAAATCCTATTCACTGTCAGATGCACACACACACTTACACACACACACACACACGCACGCACACACACACACACACACACACACACACACACACACACACACACACACACACA
>JAUBNQ010000001.1:12464593-12475412 GCA_032353495.1 Ctenopoma kingsleyae | reverse complement strand
CTCTAGGAACCACGAGTAGACCAGCACTCTGAGAGCGAAGTGCTCTGCTGGGATAATAAGGTTCTATGAGGTCTTTAGCATTACATGTATGTGCAGCGATACATATATGTGATGTCCTGACTTTACGTCAAAGAGCATCTCTCACTGTCACTAATTTACCAAAATGAATAAAACCTTATTTGTTATGTTACACAGACAGATAACAGATAATAGGATTATGAAGTGAATAATAATAATTAATGATGCTGTCATTTCTTAATATAACCAGAGAGGGTGGTCGGTGGGAGTCAGTTTATTTTTGAAGAGGATAGAACTTTACTATTTGTCCCTAAACGCAGCGTTCCCTAGTAACAACATATTCTTATGTTTTTTTCTAAACTATGTTTTTTTTGTGCTGCCTGCTTAAAAAGGTGGAGAGAAAATCATTAAACCAAAAATCATTCAGCAAAAAGAGAAAACCAGGACTATGACGGAGACACTGGACCCAGAAGACAAAGAGAAATCTTTATATTTGGCTCAGATTCGATATTTGGACGAGCAGCTGGAGAGGTAACGATTTTCAGATGGAGAAATGTTTCATTTAACCTCCAGATAAATGTAGATGTGTGTTAACAGCTCGTTTTTGTCACTGTGTTGTTAGCCGTGTTAGCATTAGCATCAGTTTGTGCTGTGATTAAAAAAATGTGACCGTCTCTGCCACTTTGTGATAGAAAATATATAAAAAGAAGTATTTTATCTATTTGTCAGATTGTAACTTTACTGATGATGTGTTCAGGTTCAGCATTTTAGCAGCAGTGTTTCCTCATGTTAATATCCACTGACAGTCATTGAGTTTCACTTCTTATTATTATTATTCTAGCAAATAACTGCACATTATGTTTCATAATTCACATTTTACACAGAAAATATTCAAATAAAAACAGTTTGAACATGATAAAACTCTGATACATGATGCAGCTGCTGCAGATATGTCATTTAAATTACTCTATTAACAAAACTATGAAAGTAAATTAAAAACCGAACATTTCATGTATAGTTTAAGCTCTGAACGCCTCCTATCCCTCTTCATCCTGCAGGTGTCAGCTCAGATGTGACGAGCTGGAGAAACAGAACAAGGACTTTGTCTCTCTGTACAGAGCGCTGGAGCAGGAGAAGATGGACATCACCGAGTACCTGAAACACTCTGTGGCTGCCAAAGACAAGGAGGCGGACGAGCTGCTCAAGGAGCTGGAGACGATGCAGCAGGCAACTGAACGGGACATGGAGGCTCTGAAGCTGCTGCACAGAGAGCAACAGCAGGAGCTACAGGAGCAGATCGATAAGCTGAACACAGGGATGACGGGACAGGGTGAGACAGTCAGAGGACTAACGTTTGTGCAGCCACAACACTTTTGACAGAGGACAGGGTTTCACTTTTAAACACATATTAAGGGTCAGACATGTTCACTCTTCTCCCGTCAGTGGCTGTACTGAAGGAGCAGCAGGAGCAGAAGAAGCAGCTGCTGGAGCTGCTGCAGCAGATGCCTCCTGCAGAGTCTCTGGAGATGCAGCTGCTCCTTAAGCAGGAAGAACATGAAGCTGCCGTCTGGAGACTGAAGGAGGAAGCAGCGACGGAGAAAACAAAGTAAACTGGAGCTAAACTGACTTTCAGAGCTTCATCTCCAGGCTAATTTCAAATGTTCATGATCGTTTCCTCGTCCTCCAACAACAGGTGGAGAGAGGAGATGGAGAGCACAATGATCGACAGCAAGAAGAAAGAGATCTTAAAGACTTTTCAGGACGAGCAGGCTGAGAACAGCGAGCAGCTGGAGAAGATCCAGGTGCTGCTGAAGAAGAACATGAAGCTGTGGGCGCAGAATAAAGAGCTGGAGTTCACAACGTGGGATCTGTACTACGATTTGGACCAAATACGAGACAATATGAGCATGTTTAACCTGGACGTGTATAACTCCAAGAAAGTAAGTTACACACATAACTATCAGGGGGTATCTAGATTTGAACCGGAGACCTCTTGATCTGCAGTCAAAAGCTCTACTGACCCCCACCCTCTAAAACTGAACATGAGCAAAGAACAAGATGGAACAAAAGAAAAAGCTGCAGCCAACTGTTTAGTTATTAGTTTTCTTTTTTCCTCCACAGTTATGTCTAAAAACTGAAATAAATCATCAGATTATCTGATGTTTGAATAGAGAAAATCAGAACTTCCTTCACCCTTCGTTCCTTTTTTGAGTTAAGAATCTAACTGAACTCTTCATCAGGAGGTGGAGGAGCTGACGATGACGCTGCAGCAGCTGAAAGAGGAGCGAGAGGACTGTGACCTCACTAAGGAGCGCCTGCAGACAGAGGAAGAGGGTCTGAGGTAAAATATTTAACTCATCATTCACTGTTCATGTCATGTCTGTAAAGTCCAGAAGCAGGTTTTCAATGTGCACTTTTACCGACTCCAGGCCACATGATTGAAGAGGTGATTCCAGTCAATAATTACAACACAGGGGACTTAAACCAGAGACTTCTTGATCTGCGGTCAAACGCTCTACCACTGAGCAACACCCCCTCACATCATGGCTCTCTTGTGTTTTTCAGACTGGTCATAAAGTCCTTGTCAGACGAGTGCTGCCAGAAAACAGCCGAGGCAGCTCAGGTCAGGGCCAAGCTACAGAAGGAGACCAGCAGGACGAGGCAGCTGGAGGGCGACATGCAGGAGGCGGCCGCCCTCCTCAGACGCACGCTGATGGTAAGAACACAGTCAGGACCAGGAGTAAGAGGACGGCTGCTTCAGTAACACTGATGTGTATCTCAGCCTGTCGTCACTGAGGCTCCACGTTCTCTGTCTGCAGGACTCAGAGAAACTGTCCGAGAAACAAATGCAGAAACTATTAGAGATCCTGGAGAGAAACGTCCCCCAGGGAATTGACCCACCCCCCCAGGGAACCACGGAGCAGAGCTGTGGAGGACAGAAACCGCAGACCTCTGTCCTGAAACCAGACAGGTACTGGAACCAGCCGCCCCAGGATGAAGCCTCTTGGTTTTAATAACTTGTGACAGAACAAATAACACAGCAACGTTTCAATGAAAATTATAACCTACACACACACACACACACACACACACTGTAGGAAGACCACGACAGCCTGCTGTTGTTCCAGTCCTCCTTTCTGTCCTCCACAGAGAAGAGACCCAGAACCTCTCCACAGACCCTTTGTTCCTGATGGCTCGCTACAGGCTGGGAGACCTCGGCTTCGTGCCACGACCCACATGGAAACAGAGACCAGCCCAGACCAGCTCCCAGCTGCCCCTCAACAGGTTTGTTGTAAATCACTTATCATCACTTTATTTCTCTTAGTGGAGGCATTTCCATTGTTCAGACTTTACACGGTGATTTCACTGATGGATTCATGTCTGCATTTGAGGCTGCGAAAGACCCAGAAAGTTATTTAAAGAAGAAACTGAAACACTTCCAGACGATGCTGTGTGTAAATAAGCATGTGCTCGACATTTGTTGCTGTGTCCGTCCCTCAGGAAAGTCTGCAGTCAGGAGACACCCAGCGAATCTGCTCCAGCTCCTCAGCAGGTTGATTCAGAGGCAGAATCCTCCACCCTCTGCAGACCACAGGACTGAATCGCTCTCCATCCGTCTGCTTCACAATAAAACCAGAGTGACTTTAGTCCTGTTTGACCTGCTGACCTGTTTATTTAGATCAGTACATAATTACTGTGCTGAACAGTTACAGGCTGTTTGTTTGACCAACAGTTCAAAGATATTTAATTCATAATGATTCAACCAAAAGCAAACAGAAAACTTTCACATTTAAGACACTGGAACCAGAAAGTTTCATCATTTGTGCTCATTATAAATGTTATCATATCATAAATGTTTCTCACAGTTTCCAGTAAGTGAAGTCCATGTTAAACCTACGTATTTATTATTAGTTATTTGTGGTTCAGAAAGTGTCTAAATGTCATTTATTTAGTGCATGATATGAGTGAGTGGTGGTGTGAAGAACTGGAGGGGTGACGGCTGAAGACGTGGATGGAGCAGGATTAGCCGGTGGAGGAGGGCTTTCAGTTTTTTAAGTTAGCAACAGGAAGTCCGCTCTGCAGCATCAGTCGGTCCATCAGAACCACAGTCATGACCTGTCGCTGGCTGGAGTTACTGTGAGCAGGGTTTGTGCCTGATGAAGTGACTCTGAAAATTCCCAGGTGACTCTAAACACATGGTCAGAGCAGCATCACTGGACTAAACGGGAAAACACAGCAGATGGTGTGTGTGTGTGTGTGTGTGTGTCTCTGATGTAACAGAGTTCACTATCAGTCCAGAACCAGTGTAAGAAGTGAGCGAGTGTTTTGATTTTTTTCAAAGGGGAAGTTGGAGCCAGTCGGGAATGTCCAGCTGACACACACAGACGTGCACGCACGCACACACACACACACACACACACACACACACACACACACACACACACACACACACACACACACACAGCTGCCTCTATCTCTGTGAGTCAGTCTCAGAAGGGAAGCGCTTCTCTTCCCTCTTTTTCAGAGCAGAACAAAACAAACAATGAGCCCTTATTGTTCTCTCCTTTCTGCCTTTTTCCTCTCTCTTCCGCCTTCTCTGTCTCTCTCTTTCACACTCTCACTCTCTCCCTCCCTCTTGGTTCTTTCTCCATCTCCGTCCGTCCCCCTGACTTGGCCTGCTTTTGCCATTTTTCGACAAATAAGGAAGAGTTTAATTATTAAATCCAAGTACCTCAGAGAGTTAGATGAGTTGTCACCTATTTGTCGGTTTCAGTGCATGTTTTGTGTCTCTGCAAGGGGTAGAACACCACCAGTGTGGATGTTTTTATGCTCAGATTATCATACTGATAAGACTAGGGTTGTAAGTCTGACTTCACAGCCCCAGCTTGTGTATTAGTGTCTGTGTGTGTCTGTCTGTGCATGAGTGTGCCTGAGTGTGCCTCAGTGTGTGTGTCCCCCATCTTAACTTCATAGATCAAAGTTTTCTTGGGTGGGAGGCACAGAGAAGAACTTGGGGTAAAAGGCGGAGCGCCACCCCCCTCCTCTCCTTCGTCTTCCATCTCTTGCTTTCTCCCAGCTTCTTTTATCTCATAAGCTGCTGCATGTCACAGTGGATGCACAGGGGGGTGAGAGGTCAACGTGGCATTCTGGGTAAATGCCATTGACACTATTTCTTCTTTGTGAGAAAGAAGATTTTGAACAATGACCATGTATGATTTTCCTCCAAATGTATTGAAAATACTTTTCACTCGAACAGAAACATTTCCTTCGGTAACTGGCCCGCCTGTCCTGCAGGCCATATCACTGTTGTATGCTAATGCATATGCACATTCGTGCTCACACACACACTCACGCACATATACACACCAGCCCTCTGTGTCTCTCCTTTTGGCCCCACAAGTCAAGTTCTTCTATTCACTCCCATTCACCTACAATCTGCCCCTAGTCACCCCCACTTCCCCTTGCTTTGGCTGGGGGCACAGGTCACCACAGGTCTTAACAGCCACACACTCCTGCTGCGGATATGCACACATGCTACTGAGCCTGCCTTCCTGTGTTCCCATCACTTGCACAGCTGCTGTTGTTTCTATAGCAGAAATAAAAAGTTCCTGCACACATGGTCACCCCACAGAATCATATCATATTATCACAATAAGATGATAAACAGTGGTTTGAACCAGGACTTTAAATAATACAAAACCAAACTTCTTTTCTCTTCATTAAAAGGTATACATCATTATTCACCTGGTTGATTTTGAGTTTATAACAAACAGGTGCTTCTCCTGCACTGAATTCCAGTTTAGTAGGATGCCTCTTAATTGGCCTTTTTCATACAGGCATTTTGACATGTAGCAAGAAAAGCACAAGTGGTACTAATGATACTAGCAATCACTCAATTACTTCAAAATGGTAAGGAAGTAAGGAAATCATTCCTGTCTAACGCACTATGGTACATGAAAGACACTGAGGCTCAGTGTTACTGTCTCATTAATGTATATGTAACATATTCACCTCCACAGAGAAATAGATATACCGCCAAAGTCAACAAGAGAACACTGCATGATCGTGTGTGTGTGTATGAGACTTGAGCATGTTTATGTCTTTTTCCTTCTGCGTGTCTACAAATGTCTGTACAGACAAGCATATGGGTGTGAGTGTGTGTGTGAGAAACTGGCGTTATTGTGTGTTAGTGTTTGTGTTTGTCTGTCCATGTCAGTGCATGCTGTTCCCCCGTCACCCCTTGCTGTGTGTGTGTGTCATTATCCAGCGGGGGCTGCTCTAATGGAAGCTGTGATTAGCAATGCTGTTAATTAGACCACAGAGCCAACCGCGCAGACCTCTGCCACAGCAGCACTGTAGATAAAGCACACAAGCAAAACGTGACGCTGAGCGACACAAAGCCTGAATGACACTTTCTGGGTGCTTCAGTGAAACGTGAAGTGATACAATGTTTTCAATGTGAATTATGAAACACAAAGTCCAGTCATAATCAAACAACAGACAGACCACACATGTAGCACATGGCGTAACACATCGTGCACATAAAGAACAAAGCGAAACAATACTGCTGCTAATTAGATCACAGAGCTTCTACTTTAACTACTTAGTACAGACCCAACCACAGTCTTTGTCACACACATTAGAGCACACATAATAGTATGGGATAAATTTGTGTAACTGCATAATGACTCACTCTTGTCTGTGGCTTTATATGAAAAGCAAAGGCCTGATAAAAAAAATGTCACAGAAGATATTTTGGCCAAGAAAAGTGTGGCTGAACAATGACTCCACTAAGCCAACAGACAATAATTAGCATAAAAATGCATAAAATGTATAATATTACGTGAAAAGGCCCATCAGAGTCATCTTTACTGTTGTTGGTTATGTTGAAATTCATCAAATATTTGCTATGAACAATGTATGTTATGTCAAACATGTCATAATGTTCAGATGCTATTTAAAAGTAGCCACTATCAACGAGTCAAGTTTCCAACACATCTTAAAACTTTCTTTTAGCTGCTCCCTTTTGGGATTGCCACAGCAGATCACTGTACATATTTGATTTGGCAAGGATTTTTACACCGGATGCCCTTCCTGACGCAACCCTCCCATTTATCCAGGCTTGTGACCAGCATGCAAACCATCAACGCTGGGATTCTTAGACAGTTAGCAATTGCTAACTGCGCTACCACTCTGGCTCTACCTCTGTCCCGGCTCTCTGCATTTCCAGAAAACACAGGAGATGAGTGCACCAAGATAAACAGTTTGTGTTACTAATTCTTCGGTAGGGTCCCATTAAACTTTTATACGGCAGGATGATGTAATTAAAAGAGTGCTAAGTAAACCTCAAACAAATTAAACAAACGTGGAAAAGTGATGGCAATGTACTATTTCTGTTTGTTTGATGTAATAATTTGAGGATGCAATCTCCTCGATGCTCCACATAAATGTCATGTTTTCATTTTCTGCAATTTAGTGAGAGTATGCACAATAATACACTTTATATCTCTGTCAAAGCACAAGGGACAACCCTGGTACTTTGCCAGCTGATGACTGATATCGATGTCAGTTCAAATTATTTATAGTGATACTTGTCTGAGCTGGTCAGATACTGATAATTACACATATCCAGATAGTTTGTTCCACTGTGTGTATGAGCTGACACCACAAATTATCAGCGACTATTATGCTAGAAAAAGCTCTATGTGTCTGTGTTGGGTCTAAAGTCTTTGTGCTCTGCTGATGGGTAAGTGGTCCATATCTGAACATATAAGAGTGATCAGGATGCACCTGGGATTCATCCTGGGACCTGGTTGAATGTTTTAGAAATTCATCAACAGTGGGAAAAGGACCCCATAGTGTATCCATATGTGAGTCTGAGCGAGCAAGTGCGAGAGAAATAGCCCCCAGTGGCATTCTGTCACCTCCCCTCGCTCCGACATCTGGTCCTGTCTCATTTACCGTAGGAGACTGTGTGATGGCTTTTTAATGCCACCGACACACTCACAACCATGCACACATGTATGCACATCCACCTGCACTAATACATACATACAGTTTAGGCAAGAACCTCCTTATGTGCACAAACAAGCTCAAACCTCAATTAACATGCATACAACATTGATCCAATATGACAGTGTATATGATCAATAGTGCATGAATCAACTGACTTCCTGATGAAGCACGGTAAACAAACAGGGGTTTCTGGATGAAGATGTTTAGTTTAGATCTCCCAAATTGCACATTCACACACACAGATGTACATCTATCAAGATCCCGATGTACTGGAGGGGATCAATCATCATACAGTTTAATGTGTTAATGTATGATGTGTAATTGTGCACATGAATGTGTGAGTAGTACATGAATTCCTGCATATTTAGAAACATGCTGTTTCCAAATAATCATTTATAAGGAAATGCAAAGACACTCAGACATACACAAACATATTCTTGTGCTCACCTTCATCCCTCTTCCTCTTCCCCACATCAGCAGCTGAGCTGATACCCAAAATGCCACTGATGGAGTACGAGGAGCCGGCCGAGTCGCTGGTCACTGCTGAGACCTGTGTGGCAGCTGCGGATGTTGCTGCAGATGAATCACATGACAACACAAGCAGTTTGAGTGAGGCATTATCAAAGAGAATGATGAATCACATATTTACTGTAAGTATTTGAGTAATTTGCAAGATTTATTTTCTAAAAGACCATTTGAGAAAGACTATCACATAATTTCAAAAATACAAATAAGTCTATTAACAATTAAGTGACTCAGAGATGAAGCAGTTATTATAGTTTCACCCATTTTAAACCTACAGTATATAATCTTTGCTGCCAGTATACGTTCTTCTTAAAACCAAGGTTATGATTAGCAAAAGTGATTATAATGAAACTAGAGCATCTGTAAATAATAGTATTAAAAGCTACAAAACTACATCAGCTTTACAGTGGGATTTTAAGGAATTTAGCTTAGACTTTCTATGACTTTGTGCTGGACTTGTAGAATACCACATATAAAGCCCTCTAGGAAATACTATTGTAAACCTTACATGATATAATGCTAGTCAGCATCTCTCTTTATAACTCAGAGATATAAAGATACAAACATTTATGTTCAACTGCAACACCTATGATAACATGTTATGACCTAAAACAGAATGTATAAGATTCATGTAGAAGGTTGATGCATATATAATGCTGAGTCATTGGATGATTGATCAATAAATTTAAAAAGACTACTGTAAATTTGATATATATACTACATGAACTCTATGTGCGGTTGTGAGTCAATCACACAAAAAGCTCTGTGTGAATTTAAATACTCCATAAACAGATGCACTTTAATCCTCTAAAACTTTGCTGGGTTATATAGAAAAAAATGAAGCTTGAAAAAAACCCACTAAGGACAGGGGTCTGTCTGTGTTTTGCTCCTCGTTGTCGCTCCCTCTAATCTTCCCCCTTGAGGAGACAAGTTGCTCGCTGGGTGACACAGCGACATACTTGTCATCGCTTCAGTGACACACACACCCACACACAACCTGCAAGCTGACGCACACACCAAAACATACAGTCACTCACTCCTCCTTGGTGCCTTATCTGTGCCCCTGTAAGCGGACGTGTGGCTGAGTGACAGTATGGTATCCCAAGAGGGACAGAAAGGTGTGGAAACAGACATCCTAATCCTCTCTCCCAGCAGACCCCCAAACACAGAAAGACAAGACCGAAAAGGGAATAAAAAAATAAAAGAAGACGAACCAGAGGATCAAGGTCCCTTCCAGCCGTTACTCCTTCACTAACGACAAGGGGAGTATAATGAATGCATATCCCTCCCTTTCCCATCACTTGATTTAGCACTTCAATTATCTGATTTTCCTTTCTCTTTCTTTTCACTCCTTTTTTTATCAGAACGTAACGCTTTTATTCTGCAAATCCAAATGTTCAATTTTCCGCCTGGGAGTGGGACCCATTTATCTGTGTAATCTGTAAACGTGCATGCGTGTACGTGCGCGTGTGTGTCTGCCTGCATCTAGGTGTGTATGCACGTGTGTGTGTGTGTCTGTTAAATGTGTTTAAAAGGCAGGGGTGCGGGAGCAGTGTGTGTGAAATTAATTTAGATTAATAGACAAAGTGAAGATTATGAAGATATGAGAGACACCGAAACACAATCCACTGCAGGGCAAAGGGAGGAGGAGAGGGAGCGAGCGAGCGAGGGAGACAGGCTCTCATGTTTATTTGTAGATATTCATCAAATAAAAAGTAATAATGTGTCAGTCATAGTTGTAATAGATGTATTGCTTCATTCTGTAACATGATTATGAATTTCACGATTAATCTGAACAAAGACTGAAGGTTCCTTTTATGTTCATTTAGTTCATGATGTCACTTCCATAATTGTGTCCATTGTCACTTCACAACAGAATTATTGATTCCTAAAGGGAGAATCACACAGAATGGGTGCAGAACTTGTTTATTAGTACCAAAAATTCTGTAAAGATTTGCTTTGACAGATTGAGAGAGGACTTTACAGCAGTGACCTACCTAAGTTGTGAGCTGACACTGAGCCTGTTTGGCCAGGCTGCTGCTGAACCTTCGTCCGAATGATCCTGCAGGAGGAAAGAGGAGATATTAGTGTGTGTGAAGTGGTTGTTCGTGTGCGTGTATGAAAGAGAGAGAGAAAGAGAGAGCAGATTCTGAGTGACAGAGAGAACATGACCATCGTGGGAGCAAAACTGTGTGTGTGTGTGTGTGTGTGTGTGTGTGTGTGTGTGTGTGTGTGTGTGTGTGTGTGTGTGTGTGTGTGC
>JAUBNQ010000001.1:12443954-12455002 GCA_032353495.1 Ctenopoma kingsleyae | reverse complement strand
GTGTGTGTGTGTGTGTGTGTGTGTGTGTGTGTGTGTGTGTGTGTGTGTGTGTGTGTGTGTGTGTGTGTGTGTGCACTTTTTTATCCTCCAGGATAACGCACTGTGAAAAACTGTCAATCACAAAACACGAGTTTCTCCGGGACTAAATGAAATATAGGCTATAAACTAATACGTAATCCATTACAGGCTGAAACGCCTGTAGGACGCTTTATTCGGCATTTAATTGCAGAGGAAAAATATTATATGCAGTGCTGCCGTGCAGCTTGTGAATATAGGTACTGAAATCATATTTTTGCATAATAGGCCATATATATATGTATATATATATATATATATGTACACACACACAAATTTGTCTATAGAAAAATACAGGCTTTTCAATAAGAAAAGATTTGTCTGGGGAGGGAAAGTAAAACTGTAAATACAAAGTAGGGCCCGCCGTGTCACGACTGAACGACTGAGTGACCAAGTTCTGTCCCCCCCCCATTATTATATTCTTCTCATAGCTACGTCCCCAAGCACCTGCTCTGCTCAACTGTCCTTGAGGAAGACACTGAGCCACTGAACACGCTGCGATGCTGAACCTGCATGCGCTCTGACCTGAAAGGAGACTTTCCCTCTGCGGGGCATCAACAGAGTCTCACCTCGTTATTATTATAAGACGTGGAGCTGAGTGTGTAAGGAGCGGTGTGTGTCTGTCTAACCTGGTTAGGTGCAAAAACACTGCTACTGTTGTGACTCAAGTTCAGCTTTTAGTCATGCTTTGTTACCCAGCTCTCTCTGTGTGTCTCTCTGTGTGTGACCCCTGCACCCCCTCTTCTCTATTCTCTTCTTCCATTCAAAGAAGCACAACAAACCGTCCCGCTCAAGGCAACAACAAAATTATCATATTTAACCCGCAAAACAGTGTATTTCATAATTCAAAAAATCACTTTGGCTCAGTCACACAATCCACAATTATTTTATGCCTGTTTACACCTGTTCGATACATTTATTCAACACTGCATTAGTCATTAGAAAATTAAGCAGTAGGCTCAACAACAAACATAAATCACAAAACTAGAAAATACCATAATTTAAGCGTAAAGTTTTCAATGTATTCAGATTTAAAACACTGCATATCCATCTTTTAAGATGATTAAGAAGGTGAAAAAACGAGACATCTCGGTTGTTTTGGTTTTTTTTTACAGGTGCGCAACACATCTTTAAGCAGCTGCACAGACAAAGCTTAAATAGGCTAGAGGACATCATCTTAAATTAATCGTTGATATTAAAAACGTTGAAAACATTTTGTGACCAGCAAGTTCCTCGCGAAATGCGAGTGTTCATTTTGTATTATTTTTTGTGTCTCTTCTGCGAATCAAAGCAAAAAAAAAAAAGTAAGTAAAAAGTATAAAATAAAAAGTAAATATAATAGACAAGGATGTTATGCAGTGAAATGACAATACTGTGGTGTTATTACTGCATATGCACACAGTTGGAGACGGTGGTCTGACTGGTGAAGTTCGGGGCAGATGGGAACATGCACATGAAGGATAATATAAACGTGTAGACTTACTGTGCATTGCTGCAAACGGGTCGTGCTTGCAGTGAATCTCCATTGTTAAGTTGGGACTCGAGGGCCCAGGTACCATATGACGAGTCTTAAAAATGCCACCAGACGCCCCGTTTCAGTCGGCCCCTATAACTACTGTCAGACCGTGGCCAAACAAACGGGAAAACCTACCAGTTCCCTTTAAAGAGAGAAACTTTTTTTTTTTTTTGCTCGATTAATTAGAAAAACGCGAATTAATAGACAAGGTGACACATGCCATACCTTACAGGCTATTACAAGATAGAAAATGGGAGATTCGCAGGTAAACGAGAGGAAAGAAATGGCGTCAAAAATATGAATCAGAAGCGGGCTCCCTCCTCATGGGCACGGGACACCACAGCAGGTCTGTTCAGGCGTCTCCAAAACCAGAGGAGGGAAACGACAGCGATAGCGCTCATTCCTTCAGCTGCTCGTCAACACCGACAGGCACCAGTGCGAGGGTGAAAAAAAAAGTCAAACTTCTGCAGGAACATACGGAGAGGAAATAAAGTGTAGGCTCCCCCCTGTCTCTTCTTCTTCTCGGTCCGCTGGCAGTGACCCCTGAACTGCGAGTGCACCAGAGGGAGCGGAAGTCTCTCCACTAAGTATGCTACAAAATATTTAGAAATGCAAAAATAGAAAAATACCCAGTTTGAACAACAAAAATATTCGTTACAGATCCACGTTCAGGTTGGATTTTTTTTTCTCCAGGTTATTTTGTGCACATCGTCCCCGACAGTTGCTTTCACATTGACACTTGGTAATCTCCCATCAGTGAGTGCGGATGAGTGCTCACATCTTGATATCTCATATCCACCGTGCAAAAAAAAGAAGCAAAATACAGCAAGTAACGCTCAAGAAAAAAAAAAACAACAGCACTCGCTAGTTTGAGCAAAATGTGCTGATGCTGATTTGTGACTTGTTGTCCTGTTTGCATCAACGAAAGACAGCTTTTGGTCTCTCAACTATGTCTTTCCCCTCTCCGTTCGCCAGGACCCACTGGACAGATGTAGCTCTAGGACTCCTGGTGTATGTCTGAGTTTGGAGGCAAATTTCTTCGCGCTGGAAAGAAAAACTGTCCTGCACACATTCAAAAATGTACTTTTCTCCGCGCACACGAAAGAAAACGCCACTGCTGCGCTGCTTCTTTAACCACACAGAAAGGCTGCCTGCGCCCAGCGTCCACGGTGGCGCACGCCGCGTTTCAGGACCTGCTCTCGTGCGGACAGCGCCCGCGCTCCCAACCCCCTGGAACCCTAACCCACACGCGCCGGCCATCTGCACGTCACTCACAGCGAATCCAGCCAATCACGGCCCCGGCGCTGCCTCCACGTCACCGCCAACCCCAGCTATTGTCGAGCGGGGGAAGGCGCTGATTGGCTGATGAGAATCCCGTGGGCCAATGACGCCCAGCGTGATTGTCCGTCCACCAATGGTGCGGCTCGTGAAGCGACGCAGGAGGGCTCGGGGAGTAGATGATCATACGTTTAATTTCAATTAACGAAGTAAAAAAAAACCTAATGCCTTTATACCCATTTGCGCTCAATTTATTCATGTAAATATTAAATGGCTAATTAATTGAGTATTACTAAAAACGAGGCTTAGTTGCAGCAAGGATTTATAAATGAGGGAAAGCTGACGAAGTCAAATACCAATTGTCAGTCTATCTGTAATACAGTATTAAAATAAGAAGAAAAAAAAGAAGAAGAATATCTAACCTAAATTTAAAAAATAATGCTTTCTTGGCCTATAGAGTTTGAACCAAACACGTTTAATTTCTTTTTTCATTCTTTTAACCGTCTGTTTCCATTTGCAGGCCTGCAGGAGTGATAGCTGTCAAGTATTGTGAAAACAATTGGCCCTGCATATACCCCCTTCCTTCAGCACGACGCTGTAAATCTTTGTCTTGATGAGCACTGAGAGAAAACATGCATTCTCACTCATTACCTAATTGATTGTGGATCCAAACGGATGTCGTTTTTAATGAAATGCAACTGGCGAGCTCCGCATTCCCACTCCAAGCTGAGAGACGGGGTATTGAATATAGGCCCTACGTGTTCGTCCCACCTGATTTGAGGGGGCATATCTAAGCCTCGCTCCTGTAATATTAACCACACAAATAGCCTAAAGCGTGAGCCATATTAAAAAGTGTTATTTCCCTTCTTCCTATTTCTAGACATTTAATCATTTCTGTCCTCTGTGTTTAAACTGCGCGCACACATTAGACACTTTTCCAGCTACACGAGACAGAAATAATCGTGTAATTCTGGTATTATTATAAATACGACCTGTAATAACGTCTAGCAAGCTTATGTTTATAGGGGCACACGAATAAAGTACAATAGTACAAATAATCTTCATGTTATTCTGCTTAGTTTATCCTCAAAAAGACTTACACTCTTGCTATCCCAAGACAATGCGTCTGATCCTGAAGTGCTCATGATATTTTATAGAAGTAGCGTATTACTGCTTTTATTTCATTTCCGATTTTATTTGTACATTCTGATTTGAATCATCGGTTTCTGTCTTCCTTCCATCATATGAACTTCTATCCATGAAACCTAGCTTCATGGAGTACCTTAAACTCAAATACAGCTAAATTAGACAGACCACCAGGCTGTCCCCATCAAAACAAACATATTTAGATAGTTTTAGTTTGTCTGTTTATGATCATATCAGGAAACTGGAAGCTTTGACTTTTAATTGGCTTTGGTTCCCTGTCAGAGGCTTTTCATTGTGGATGTTTGCGGGACGGACCACGAGGGGGCGTGCAACCTTGTCCAATATCCCTGTTTATACATGCACGCGCACAGTGATACACGCGCATATGATGATATACAGAAACTTTACCATGGACATAAAGTAAGGGTCCTTCAGTCAGTCCAATTAAGAGGCCCCACGTGTAACCCCATGGACCCACAGGCTGCCTCTGGAAGCGTTTTAATACAATACAGCATCACTGTAATTCTGGTATTTTGACTGTCAATTTTTTTCTAATCCAGATCCTCAACACTAAATATGGTTTCATTAAACTTCATTGACTCCGCGTTCCTGCTCTTTAATCCGCCGAGGGTAAAGTACACCCCGAAACATCAACACTAATCCTCATTCATATTTCACCTCTGTTTCCTGAGTATTCATGAATTTAGGCCTCATACAAATCTCATAGAGAGACAGCAAACCATATTGATTGAGTTTTTAATTCAAACAATGACATAAAGCAGACCCGGATGAATATAACAGAAGTAAAAAATAAAAAAGAATCATGCAGCAGAGACCTGGGCCTAGGCCACATATGAAAGAAGCAAAAGCAGGTGAATTTGACACCAGTGTGAGAAAACACTCCGCAAAGTGGGAAATCTATTGGCTCTTTACTGTTATTATGTGCATGTTATAATGGGCCGATTTTAAAATTTATACGTTTTTGTATTTATGTCCTTTTGCAAATAAAAAAAATAATACTTATATATTTTTGGGAATTGCCTCTTCAGTTCTCCAAAAGCGATATCATATTGCGTTTCTTCGTTTTCGTCCCGTTCTCCTTGTGCAGATAGTCTGTTTTTATTTATTGAGATATAGACACGAGCGCTCCACACACAAGTAAATTGCAGCCGTCGCCGTTGTCTGTCTGATTTGCAAATTAAATACATAAGCAATTAAAAAATCCAAACACAATCAATCATGTATACAAATTGTTGTTGCTTTAGGGTTTGAAATTTGGAGAAAACTTCCATCAGACTAGGATGACTTTAATCCGGGGGTCCAAATCCATTACCATATTTCATTACTTCTCCAGTGCTGGAAATGGGTGGGTGTGAGGGTGGAGGGGGTGGGGGCAGATACTTTTTTAAGCATTAGTAAGAATGTGGTGGAGTCGTGATAATCATTTGGAGGCAAATTGGAGGCAATGTTGTTGTTTAAGTGTTTCTCTTTCTTTCCTCCTCTCTCTTTCCCTTCCCTCCATCCACCATGAAAGCTTCGGCTGTTTTGCTTTTTGCGCCCGAGCCTCGAAACGAAAAAGCAATGAAAAATTAATAGCGCATGTTAACTCCACCAGCTCGTTTATTACACGCCCGCTGACTGTAAACATAATGAGAAAGCTCCCGTATCTCTCCTTAAGTTTTCATTCGCTTATAAAATATAAAAGTCATAACTAATAAATAAAATATATGGACTGGAGACTTGTGTACCAAGCAGGTAAATCACTGCGCCTCCCACTCATAGGCCTAATCAAACGGACCCTTTTTGTAATAATTTGACTCGGTGATAACGCAAGTAAAGACCAGCCTGTCATCTGTCAGAGGGCCCCGCTGGCCATAATATCAGGTCATGGGCTGTGCTATGATGAGGCACTTGAGGTCAAAACGAAAGTAGGCTATGCCATGTGAGGTCATCCTTCTCTTTTTCCCCTCCCTCTCTTTTTCTCCTCCCTGTCTTTCTCTCGTAGATTTCTTTGGTTTAAGGTGAGGAAACGTCAGAAAGAATACATGCGTAAATACATCACAGACCCTTTTAAATAAGAAAAATTTACTCTCTGAAGCCCAAATAGCCAGAGGAACTAACACAATGGGTTTGATCGTTAGCTGCAGGGACGCATACACAGAAAAGGCTGATGAAGGTGACACTGTAGCCTATGAGGAACATAAATGATTCACATTCAGTGAGAATGAACATGTCTTGGAATCACTTTTGTCTGTGCAAAGTTTATTTTTATTGTTATCTTGGAGAAAGGGCCGATTGCACATTTAGGGAGGGATTTTCTTGTTAGTAATATAATAATTGAACGTAAGGCACTGCCCCAATTGTCGTCAGACAATGAATGAAACGCGTATTGGAAGAAACCGGTCTACGCACTTTTACGTACAGCCAACCTGCAGGGCGGGAAAAGAGGGGGACTCATTAAATCCACGCTTATTCGCAGATTCTCCTTTGTACCCTATGCACGCATTTCAAAGTGAGAGGAAATGAAGAGGCTGCAGGTATAGGCCGTGGGCCCTGAAGACCTTACTCATCAGTAGGGGAGGGCCTCCTTTAAACTCTGATTTCCTCCGTGGTTAAACAGTTATTATCCAATTGCTACACATTCTAGTGCTTTTTATCGTTTGTCGGGGGTAAGGCCTCCATAAAAGACTGCAAAGGAGGCATTATCTGATGACGCATTTCCGATGCGCAATCGGGATGCACTTCCTTACTGCAACACTGAAAATGAATGAAAACGACAACGCTCAATGCAGCTTGCATCAATCAAATTTTTATAAGTGTATTGCACCATCTACTATGCATGCATGATCATTTTCTTAGATACTATTGCAGATTTTTTCTTTTTTCTGGAGAAAATGCTTTCCATGAAGAGAGGCTGATCACCTGCCTACAGTTTCTTAATGACAAACGACGTTTTATCAATGCAGGCGCAGCAGGCAGCAATATGAAATGATGTAATATCCATTGGGTGCCATAACAAGGTCGATGACCTGATCCATTGCTTTACCAGACCCTGCTGTTTTATGAATAGGCCTATAGGAAATGGACCTGTTGAATAAAGCAATGGATACACACAGGGGAAGTATCATTTATTTAATTTAGGCAGTTATTTTGGGCTGAACCGTTGAGCAACTTTAACTTCTGGTCCACAAACACAAAACGACCCATTGGATCTCATTCTCATTCTGTTCAAAATGTTGTTTTAGGCCTTGGTTGACATTTGACAATTGTGATTAAAAGTCCGACCTGTACCACCAAACACACGCACACACACCCTTTACTGCAATCCTGCACAAATCCACTAATTAAAGCATCCAGGTACCTGTCCCAGGTGATGGGACACGTGGAGCTAACCTGACGGAAAACGTGGTAGCAACTCAAACAACATCTTTCTTTAACAACATACAGTGCCACAAATGAAAAAGATTAAACAAACCCCTTAATGACACCAAAAACTAGCTAGATAAAAAAAGCCAAACTGAAGTACATGACATCATTTTTTCATTCTTTTTCTAATGTCTAAGATAATTCTTAGAAAATGTTTCACAAAGTTGAGATAAAACATTTTCACTGGTGTTAGGCACAGCTACAGCAGGTAAAAATAAGGCAATGTTATGACTTTTCGTATTCTTAGTTACAAAAGACAGCTTCAGATAGCCTGTGAAACATTATGACTCGCAGCATCATGCAAAAGTTAAAAAAGGAAACTTCCATAAATAGGTTCCACACATTAACGCGTTAAAACACAGTTTCTCACAAGCGCAGCTGTCAACCAATAAACTTCACGAAACACTTTTAACTTGGTAAAATAGTAAATAACAGCGAAATGAAGCTTAAGTGAGCCGATCCGACCCTACCTGCTCGCCCCAGCCTCAGTGCCGGACTTTTGGGCCCTTGGTCCATGTTACTTGATAAGAACAAGTTGAGGCGATGGAGGGAGAAAAAAGGAAAAGAACAAAAAGTTTTTTCCGGTGTCCCCCTCTCCCTCTCTTGCCCCCTCTCTCTCCTTCTCTCCCTCGCCCCCTGGCACTGTTGTCTTCTCTCTCTTTTTTTTTCTTTACTCCTACAGTACTTTTGGGGCAAGTTGTAGGTTGAAATAATTCGACCCTTCCGCTCCCAGTTGCACTCCCTGCAAGTGCTCAGTCAGCTGCAACTAAACGCTTTAGGTGGAAAAAGGGCTTCGGGGGGAAGCGTGAAATGATCACGCCAAGTAAAAGAGCCGCTTTCTCAATGTGCGCTCATGTTCTGTCCCTTTCTCCTGCACAAGCTGCACACACAAATGTTGTACACGTACACGCTCACGTGCATGTATTAACACGCGCGCGCGCGCTTCCACGCATACGCACACAACATAAAGCCTCCACCCTTCCCCGCAGGGCCGCGCCCCCCTCACTCGCATCTGTTACCAAGTTCCAATTTACTTAACTTTCCCCACTCTCCCTCTCTGTCTTTCTGTTACTCGCCCTCTCTACCCATCTTTTATCTTAGATTCACTTCCTCTGGGACACACCCCGTAGACAGTTGTGCAGGTTGGTAGGTAGCATTAAATTTGGCGCGTAAAGCCAGTGCAAGTTTTAGCTTACAAATTGGAGAAAGTTGATTCTTAAGTGAATTTATGTTCGGTGTCCTTTCAGCAGCTTCTGAAAACACGCTTATCAGAGTTGCTTTGAACTTCTGTCTCCCCTCTTCCAGACTACACGTGTTACGCACGGTCCTCTTTGCGCATTACGCACGGACCGAAAAGACTGTGGAGCACAGTGGGCTACAACTTCAGCTTCATCGCTCCTGCAGTTGGAGAGTGTAGCCTTGTCCTCGTGCATGCACTGTGTGCAAAGTGTTTGCCACAAAACGGATAGTTCCGGTCTTCAGCGCTGATTGTTCGCAGACTCACACCTGTGAACGCATAACATCTCATTTAAATATTAATTTGCCAACTGAAAATTTCCACTCATACTGATACTCACCGTTTTGTTTAGTTCACATCGACAACTTTATTCTCTGGCGGAACAATGACATTCGAGATTTCCTGAACATGTGTGCTCCATTTGACTCTTCGTTTTATTAAAGCGAGCATCAACTAAAGACAGTGTTGTCTTCAGCCATTATAGAGCAACTGAGAGGGTTTTACTGTAACAGTTACATCCTACTTCTTATAGGTCACCGCAGCTTGACCAAAAATCAAGAAAACACTCAAATTACCGTAAAATTTAAAAAAAACTTCCATTCTAGGTGCGTCAACTTGAGTTCATATTGAATCCTAAGAGAACTTGTTCACACATCTTTGTCTTTTCCTTTGCCAAATTATCTTTTTACACTAGTTACAAATACTCGCAGACAAACATTAAAACATTACAAATTGTCTCATTTAAAGATGTATATCAAAAGGCTGAATCTATTCAAAACTTGAATATCTACTAAAAAATTTTATTTGTACACAATTATAGCGGAAGAGTTTTTTGGGGTGAAATTCTGAAAGTTAGGCATGAGTGAGTTCAGCTTGATTTGAGGTTTCAGCCGGAAGTAAGGGGTCTGTCACAAAATATACATTCATATATCGTGGTTTTTCTGTTGTGATGCAGGTGATCCAGCGTCAAAACATGTTAAAAATAAATGACAAGGACGACACAAATGAAATCTAATTTACTGCACAGGCACAACTGAGGGAATTGGTGTTAAAAAGGTAAAAAAAAAAAAAGGCCTCTTCACAACACGAAAGGTTTCACCTACATTCGCCATAACATATGAAAATGCAGAGTTAGAAGATACATTTCCACAGTTTTTGGTGTCTCTTTGTTTTGTGTCTAACTTCCTCCCTCCATTCCTCCAGACATCTGCAGGTCTCAGGGTTCACGCGCAGCCCCGAGACAATTGAGTGCGGAACAAAGCGCGAGACAGCGACCCATTTTGCCCTGCTTGTCGTCTCGCGCTGCAACACTACGACCCTGACCTTCGGCTCGCGCCCTCAACATCAAAACATAAATACTAATGTTTTCAAGTGGTGGCGGGAAACAAAAGGGAGGTCCAGCTGTGACCTTCAGGCAGAAAACAGTCGCAGATAAATCAATTGCAGACTGTTGTTAGGAAAATATTAAATAAGCTGTTGATGTAGAGGTAGAAATTAAAGATAAACAGTCACATAACAGGTGAGTCAAATGAAGGAATAAAGTTACAGTATTACACAATTAGAAATCTACACAATCATATTGCTTAAGATGTTGGCAGAAATACTGTTGTCAGTAGATTTCTCATAGTTACAGTTAAAGTCCACCTCTTTGCTCTCTGTGGCAGTTACATGATGTTGAATTCGCTGCAGACTTGCCTCATCCTTATCTTTTTATAGGCCCAAAAGTTGAATTTGTATGCATGACGATGGCTGCGGATTATTCAGTGCATTTCTTAAACGTGCGAGCAAGACTGTACAATTATCTGCTATTGAGCTGTTTGAAGAAACCCGATAATTATATTATACAGAGGTTTACATTTCTGTTATTTTGTCAAGTTTGCAGGGGGGTTGAATAGGAGTTTAAATTAAATTAAATTTAACATCTCTCATGTATATATATTTTTAACTTATATTTATACACAATACGCATATAGCTCATATAGATATGGGACACTGGACTATTAGAGGCACTATCAGCATATTAGCTTGGTTTATTCCTCTTCACTTTGATGTAAATAACAAAGGTTGTGTTTTTACATGAACAATATCAAATTTAGAAAAAAATATAATTGCAATGGTTTTAATAAAACTTATATGATAACTCGATGACAGATTATTCTTATTATTATTATTTCTAACTTTAACAATGCTGTCTGTATTGTTTAGAAATTCACGTTACACCACTGTCACTACAGCCTACATTAGTCTTCTTTTTCAAGCATAAAGCAAGGGTTAAATTATATTTAGCTGCATGAACAATAACAGTTTCTAACGTTGTTCTAATATCTACTTATTTTTTTACTATCCTATTTGGGACTTTTTTCATTTGTC
>JAUBNQ010000001.1:12368388-12389176 GCA_032353495.1 Ctenopoma kingsleyae | reverse complement strand
AAAAATAAATATATATGATCATAATAGCACTCCCGAAACTAATGGTGGCCTAAGACTTTTGCACAGTACTGTATATAGAGTCAAACCAAACTGTACAACATTCCTACTGCACCACAAAGGTTTAATCTTGACATCAGGTACTTAAATGTTGCAAGTAGGTTTAGTTTTAGAATCACAGAATGACCCTTATTAGTAAACTACAAAAAGTCCATTCTGATGCCGTTCAGTGTTACCCCTTTCATCATTTTTATATTACATTACTCATGTTGGTTGTGTAATTGTGACTAAGAAAGTAAGAATAATTGGTAAGACTCTTGGTGTTTTCTCACTGACAGATACAGTTTTTAAAAAGTTAGTATAGGTTCAAACTAATTTTCACCTGGAACATCTTTTTGATGCTGCTCTGCAAGACAGTATTTGCTAAAGTTTATACCAAAGTATATTCTGTATTAGATAAACAGTGGTAGATTTGTGGTAAATGAAAAGAGCAGTGCAGGGTATCATGCTTTCTCTAACTTAGACTGACAAGGAAAATTAAGAAATAATACAAATAAGCTGATTTTATTTACCTGAGTACCTGGCTCACTCCACTTCACGATTGTCATTTGAAACATATTTGTAATTTTTTGTCACATTGAGTGCTTAAGACATATTTACTATACTTATGGGCACACAATGTAAGTGGCCAGTGTAAATTCTATTATCTTCTTTGAGATCCTTCAGTATACTGAAAATTTATTTCTTTCCTTTTACCTGCAGCCTTTCACAGTTTCCCACCTGGGTCTGTGTGCAGGTATCATGGTGACTGCCTCTCACAACCCCAAACAGGACAATGGATATAAGGTAACACTTATTCACCATTTGTCTTCACTGTATATATTTCTTGGGCAAAAGTTGTTTTTGGCTCTGTACTTGATTACAATTTGAAGCTCACATGATTAATCAGATCTTGTTTAGTGTTGCATCTACTGCCATATCTGTCTTCTGGTGCTCTGCCTTGACCTCAGGTGTACTGGGAGAATGGTGCCCAGATTGTGTCTCCTCATGACAAAGGAATCTCCAAGGCCATAGAGGAGAACCTTGAGCCTTGGCCTGAGTCCTGGAACACAGAGGAGGCTCTGAAAAACCCCTTACTTAAAGATCCCTACCAGGACATCCACACACAATATTTTAAAGCCATCCAGAAGCACTGTCATCACAGGTGAGAATAATAATAATGATGATGATAATATATGTAACATTTAAAATGCCTTGGGGCAGAGAAAGGTGTCAATCAAAATTTAAAGGTAAACTTTAAGCTACATTTTTTCTTCATAGGGAAATAAACAAGAGCTCAGAGGTGAAAATTGTGCATACATCTGTGCATGGTGTTGGTCATACATTTGTCCAGTCAGCTTTCAAGGCTTTTGACCTTCACCCACCGTATGCTGTAGAGGAACAGAAAGATCCAGATCCTGAATTTCCCACCGTCAAATATCCCAATCCCGAGGAGGGAGAGGGAGTCCTGGTATGCACTGAAGATTCATATCAACATGCTAACGTGCAGTCATACACAGATGCTGTGTGTTGATTGGAGGAGTATTGAGTGTTTGTGTGTTTCGCAGACTTTGTCATTTGCACTGGCAGAGAAGGAAGGAGCTACTGTGGTGCTAGCTAATGACCCTGATGCTGATCGGCTGGCCATTGCTGAGAAGCAAGAGAGGTGTGTTTGTCTGTGTGTGCATGAAATATTGCCTTAATAATACTACTAATGCCCCCATTACAGTATTTTAACAGTGCTGTCTGTGCTTATGCTCTTTGTCACATTTTACACACACTACAAGCCACAGGGAAATAATTTCACACTCAGGTGGTCTGTCAAATGTAATAAATCACTAAATTACATGTTAATTAAGCTGGTTTATGTAAAGTAGGTTCATAGGGTGATAAAACATTTTTCTGAAAGCAGTAGCAAGGACATTACTTCAGTTTCCTCAAAAGTAGTTGCAGTCCTGATTAAAACACATCAACGTTGTTACGATGGTGAAAATGTTGAACACAACAGACTCATTATAATATAAAGTTATGTTTGTTTGCATGCCTGCACTTGTGTAACCTTTGCCTGTTTCTGTGTGTCTCTCTGTCAGTGGACAGTGGCGAGTGTTTAGTGGGAATGAGTTGGGAGCGTTACTTGGTTGGTGGATATTCCGCTGCTGGAAACAACAAAACTCTGATTCTGCTGCTGTGAAAAACATCTATATGCTGTCGAGCACCGTCTCATCCAAGATTCTGCGTGCGATCGCTCTGAAGGAGTGTTTCCACTTTGAGGTAATACAGTGTTACAGATGTGAACCAGTAAGGCATAAATTCTAAATATCAACCTTAAAAGGAATTCACATTACATTCTAAATGAACAGTACTCTTTGGTGTTATTGTGTAGGTTTCTTATTACTCAGCCATAAAATTTCTTGATCTAAATGATTTGATATAAAAGTAATTAAAAGTGATTTTATGTTCTATTGCGTCCAAAAGTTGCAGTGTGTCCTGCTACAAGAAACAATTGCATTTTCCAGTATATCAGGTTCTGTTGCAATGAAGGGGTAGAAAACATTAATAATAATTCACCCGATTGTCAGTAGGCTTCACCAGTGCAAATGCTGCTGCATTAAAAATCTTAACAGCAGTAAGCCCACGTTTAGTGTCACCTCTGTTTGGGCAGGAAACGCTAACCGGGTTCAAGTGGATGGGGAACAGAGCCAGCGAGCTTTTGGACCAGGGAAAGACTGTCCTCTTTGCCTTTGAGGAGGCCATAGGTACACACACACAGACACACACATAATGTATGCACTTAATTATCTCCACAATGTCCCAAGCTGAGTTAATTAGATCTGCCTGCAAGTATTCATGTGAAAAAAATTACTAAGATCACTTAACTAAATCCTTTTGCCAGGTCACAAGAAAATTTAAAATCTTAGCATATAAATATAATAAATCATTGAAAACTGTTTTTACGATGGAAACATTTTTATTTGATTGAAAATCTGGTGATACGATACATTATCATGATACAGAGGTTAAAATTCAGTATATTGCAATACTACAAGTAAGGCAATGTAATGTATTTTTTAAATCTAATTTTAGGAAAACTGTCAGTATATGTCACACCACCATATGCTGTATGATTTTTAAAAAAAAGTTAACTTTTTTATGTTTGGGGGGTTTAAACACAGCACAAAATGAACCACTGTCTGCCACAAATCTTTGCATATAAACCGTTAATTAAAAATCTTTACAGTATCACAAAACATAATATCACAATACTGTAGTGTATTAATATTGTCTTACGCCTCTAATATCTGGGCATAGGTGTAGCCTGCATCACAGCCAGTAACTTACAGTCTCAATCTTAGTACCAGTTGGATAAGTAAGATTCTCTGGAGGGTAGAAACCACCTTTTCTACATTTGAGACACACCAATCTGTGTTCAAATACCAGCAACATGTTGCAGCCACCATCTACATAAAACTGATTTTCGAACCATATTATACAGTCATGGATACTTGTTAATGGAAATCAAGCATTACAATCAGTAAAAGCATGAAAACACCTTAACACTGACTGAGGAACTTGAACTTACTTATTTGAAGTATTTCAGCTACGTTTGCAGGCAGACAACATGTATTGGGTTAAATGTTGTTTGGATTAATATATGATCTTCAGTCACACATACAACATCATGTCATTTAGAGCATCCACACATAAGTATGGTACTGTAATTGGAACCACATGCCTTTGCACACACTGTTACTAAAACAATCAAGTGACTACAGCAGCTGGAGGTTTACACATACCAGGGATGAACTGAAAGTATGTGTGTATGTATGTGTTGCAGGGTATATGTGTAGTCCCTCTGTGTTGGACAAGGATGGAGTGAGTGCTGCAGCCATAGCAGGAGAGATGATCTCCTATCTGGCCACTAAAAACACAAGCCTTTCTCAGCAACTCTCCACCATCTATGAAGAGTAAGCTCATCTGACATAGACTTTTATATATTAATTGAAACTGTAGAGTAGACCTTTGTCTCTCTCTCTCTGCTCCCCTATGTCAGATATGGCTACCACATCAGTAAGAACTCCTACTTCATCTGCCATGACCAGGATGTGATCCGCAGCTTGTTTGAGCGCCTGCGCAGCTACAGTGGCCAAAAGGACTCATATCCCACCGAATGTGGTCGCTTCTCCATCTCTGCTGTACGAGACTTGACCACTGGCTACGACAGCAACCAAGCTGATAACAAGGCTGTAAGGGCACAAACTGACACATTAAGATCGCCTCAGAGCACTGCCAGGCTCTGACGTTTACTATGTTTTTGTGCTGAACAGTTGTTCTGTGCAACATGACTACAATAGTTTGGGACAGAAAGAGGAAACTGCAGTTATGGTCGCTGGACAAATTTGCACCACGGGTGTGGCAGTATGCGCCTTAATCACAAGGTTGCTATGACACCCCAACATTATACCTTTTAAACGATATTTATAAAACATACATAGTTAGAAATTTTGTGTTTGGATAAATACTGTATAATAAGTGTAAATGTTTTGGGTTTAATTGTAAGTTGCTACATGTTTAACACACAAACAAACAATAAATTCTATAATTTTAAGCTTTTAGAGTGTTTTAAGGGTCATGAAGTGACACAAATTTCCATCTTCAGTTTGTAAACATTTTTCCTCAAATATGTGTGAAATGTTGTTTCAGTCTGCTGGTCTGCCGAATTATGGTGACTGTTCATCTCATTTGTCCATCACTTCTTCATCTCATCTCCCAGGTTCTTCCCACCTCCAGTTCCAGTCAAATGATCACTTTTACCTTCTCTAATGGAGGTGTGGCCACCATGAGGACCAGTGGCACTGAGCCAAAAATCAAATACTACACTGAGCTCTGTGCTGCTCCTGGTAACAGGTAGGTCACTGTAGAGACCAGACCAGCAGTTGTTCAATGGGCCCAAGCCAGTTTACAATTACATAAAACATGGAAAATCTGTATATCATCTAAGAGATGCTGAAACAGAACATTTAAAATTGTTACTTAAAAAATTAGTAGATTTTTGAAATGGTTGCCAGTTACCTTTCCAGATCGACTAATTGTTTTAGTTAAACTGTCTTAACTGTTCATGAAAACTATTTCACCACAGCTGCTACTTCAGCTACATAATTATATGTTTTCTTCCCTCTCTTTAACAGTGATGTGACGCGCCTGAAGAAGGAACTGGACGAGCTAGTTGATGCCATTGTTGAAAACTTCTTTGAGCCACAGAAGAATAAGTTGGAACCCAAGCCACAGTAGCACAGATACACAACAGTGATGTGATCAATATCTGACCAGAAGTCTCACACAAGCCCAACTCTTCATTTAGACACATTGTTTTACCATATTTTCTGCTAGTTCAACCAGGTAGAAATCTGGATACCATCTTACATACATCTGTGTTTATCTTAATCAGCAGAGTCAAGGACAACATCAAACTTTGACTTTGACTTTGTTTAGCTATTCCTGTGTTGTGTGTACTTATGGGCCCAGTGAGTTTTTTACATCCAGCAATCACCTTGGGTCACTGCTACATGATTTGGATTCCATTAACCTCGTGCTGGAACTGTAAACTGTTCATCATCATCATTCAGCCACAGTCATTCCTGCTTTCTCATTGTTATGTAAACAGATTGTTGTATTTTCATCTTTATCTAACATTATGCATTCCACGCTGTCTCAGCATCAACTGCAAGGCTGCTAATATAAGTTATGGAAGAGTGTGAATGAGCTGTAACTGCTGAAACTGATACTGCAACTTTAATTTTAACAGATTTTGGAAATTGTTGTTAAACCTTGAATGTATAACCTAGAAAGCTGATAAAACAACCAAGTCTAACAGCTTAGAGCACCACCACGTGGAGATACTTGAATTTATAAATAACACTGAGCACAGAGTTATACAACTAACCTTTTACTTCCCAGTATTCAAGTGATTTTGACGTGTAATGAGCAGCTCCCCTCTACTTATGTGCCTCTTATTCCCAAATATTGTGCATAAAACACAATCTCCTTCAATAAAAATGCGTTTGAACAGTTCATGTGGAGACTGATATTCATGATGATGAAGCGGAAGCGCGCGCATACGCAAATTGCGCGCCTGCACGTCACCCCTGCATCTTCTGGCAGCGCATGCATGCAGCATGCACTTGTCATACCCGTCAGAGTATAGAGGAGGAGGGCGGAAGGGTCGGTCCTGTCTTCTATTTTTAACTCAAACTACAGAGGTCTAGAGCTGTGTGGAGTTCTGTCTCGTGTGTAGGAGTGGAGTCGTGTAGCTGCTCTTTAAAAACACAACCTCGCTTGGTCACTCCGCGCAGGACTAACAGTGAACAGGTAAGAAAACTGCGCAGACATGAGGATCAGTTTAAATTCCATCAAATTGATGAAATCATATATTGTGCACTTTTAGAATAGAGTTCATCAGTCGCACCCGCTTGACGGGCTATGCAGTGTCGCGCGTAAAAATAGCCTGATCCGTGCGTAAAATTATAATAAACTGTTAAAATGGCAAGGCTGCTCTACTTGAATGTTATATCTATTTTTCACGTACGTATGCTATTCCGGTGCCACAGATAGACCTAACATGTAGTATGCACTTCCCCAGCTGATTTAAGTTGAGGATTTATTTATATTGCAAGGTCAAACTTGAAGTGCGTAAGCAGAGTTTATTGTGTTTATTATTCGTTAACTTGAAGGGGTCATTTTAGTTACATGGTATGATGAGCTTGCCAAGAATATGTTGCCGTGTATCAATGTTTTGACATTATTGCTTGTACATCTTCCCACTGATTTCACATACTCCGCTTCCCGTTAGTACGTACAGTATAATGTAAGCGACGTTTTTGGATACGTAGTGAAAATGACAAGAAAGTAAATACACTTTCTTGTCACTGTTTAAATGCCGTTTGTTTGCGTGTCCTTGAGACTGTAAAAGTCTAGGTCAGTATTTAAGCCATGTGTTTCTGGTTGGGTAAACACCAGGTGGTAGTACCCTCCAAATGACCCTCTGAATGCCACACTGTAAGACTCGGCTGATTCATAGTATCCTGCAAAAATGAATCTGATTGTACAGCGATGAGAAAGTGAAGCATACACACTGCAGCAACATTAATTAAAAATAACAGTTTGCTAAGAGTATTATTTTGTGTTCCTTTGAAATAAAATTACGTATGTTGTACGTGCATTTGGTTGTTGGCTTTAAAGATCTCTGTCCTCTAACTTATGTTTTTCAGGTAAAGCCCAGGCAGACAACTGCCTTTGGCCACACAAGTCATGGAAGGACTCTATTTTGAAGTGAAACCCAAAAGAGATGAACCCCGCAGGCAGAGTTCTAATCTTACTTCAAATCACCGCTCATGTCCATCATTTTCATATCTCTTTCATACCTCTTCCACACAGTCCCCACAGAAACTCACCCACTGGAAGAGGACTGCAACATGGGGAGAAAATGATGATGAAGAAGAAGAAGAAGAGGTACGATACACACTGACATTGATCGGTTCTCTGCCAGTCCACCACCTTACCACCATGGCCATGCTGCCCTGGGTGGTGGCTGAGATCAGAAGGTCTTGTCCTGCAGGGAAGGAGCCACTTGCTGGGATCCGAAGAGGAGCTCACATAGGTGGACAGTTTGACCCTTCTACCTCAAATCAGACAGTTTTTCTGTGTGTAACAGCATTGTGGGTGCGATGTGTGTCCTTCGTGGGACCTGGAATTGTCTGGGACCCTTTGACACACACAGTGCTGTTTGAATGTCGTCCCCACCAGGTGACTAAGCTAATTCACAACAGTCAGGAGCCCAGCAGCTTTGCCTGCCTGGTCAAAGATTTTCCAAGCTGTGCCTGCTATGTCTTCCAGTGCCAGGACAGCACCAAGGTGGGTGGCTGTAAATATGTGTGTAAATGAAATGACATGAGAATAAACAGTAGTGTATTGTTATGTGTCATATCATGTTATATTTCAGAATTTAAAGTTAAAAAGTCGTGATAACTAACAAACATAACATATACTACACAACAAAAAGAGCTGAAAAGGTAGTTTCATGACTTTTTTACATTTTTGCTCTGTATGGCAAAGCAATGGATGAAATGTAATAATCAAGATGTGCTTAATGTGTAGACTGTCAGCTTTAATTCAAGGGTTTGTTAAAAAATATTGTATGACTTGTGTAGGAATTAATTTTTTGTGCATAGCCTCGCAATCTCAGGGGCTCAGTCGCTATAAAAGTTGACAGAGATATAGCATGTCAGATTTAAAGAGATACAAAGTAGGTAAATATTAGACTGATACGAGAAACAGCCTGGCACAAATTAAATGCCTTCTTGAATATTTAATGACACAAAGCTGACTGTGACTGCATCAGTATGTGTTGTGAGAGAACTACTGTAGCTTTGGCAGTGTTGCAGCGCATGTCTAATGTGGTTTTCCTCCGTTTAACATCACAAGTAATGATGAGCAAACATAAAATCTGCACACCCTGACACACCCTGCCCTGACCCGTAATCCTTTCAACTCTCCTCCACATGGTGGGCTCTTCCAACAGCCTCTGCGTGCACTGCAAAGCTGCAGCTGGTCTCAGAGTCAGCCAAGAGATACTGGATAGCATCCTCATTGTACGTCATATCCAACATACCAAAAAATTAAAAGAATCACCCGAATTAGGAAGATGGCGACAATGGACCAGCGTTAATAAGACATTAATTGAATCAAAGATGGTAGAATACACACATTTGCTATATTGTAATATGAACAGCCAGCGTGTACTGCATGTGTGTGTGTGCATATTGTATATTACTGTATTTGTATGTGCACACGGCAGATCAGCTGTACTTGAGCATACACACAGGCTGTTTACATTGTGTGTGTGGGTGTGTGCAGGTATTGTTTCCTCCATTGAAAGTAAAGAAACTTTACATCAACCAAGCAGGATGTAGAACCATGTTACCATGGAGACCACTTCCGGTGTGCCTGCTGTTATGTCTTTGCTGTGGAGTTTGTCTGGGTTATAGAGCGTATGAGTGCTTTTCGTTCTCTCTCTCTGTCTCTTTATCTCCTGTAGAAATGTGATGGTGATGTCAGGCTGACCACCTGTTGCTCCAACTCTGTCACACTGGGCTCAGACTCACACGCAGGCTTTCACACATGCTGAGTATTAGAGCAGTCCTTGAGCAGCACTGTTGGGATTTGAATATTTACTCTGTTGCTAACACAGATCGTTTGTTTATTAGGTGTTTTTAGCTACTTTTAACTTTTTACGTATGAGAACGAGCTACAGTGGGAATCAAGAGCGGTGCTGGTCCTTACAATCAAAACCGCCCTTTGCAGGAAACACTCAACCACGCACCAAATAACACCACACATCCGCAATTACTGTCACTTTCAGGAGCCGGAGGAGATGGTTTAGATTACAGTTTCATGAAGTAAACATTCAAATGTGTGTTCAAGTTTAGCATTAGGTTTAGGATAAGGGTTAGGCATGTAGTTGTGATGTTTAGAAATCAATATTGGTCATCATCATACACAAATGTATGTCGGTGTATGTGAAAAAGAGTAAGAGAAAGATTGACTTGTATTTGCATAAACAGCGTACAGATGTGCGACATTAGGCTTGTCATTATTTGTTTATGATGTGAAAATAATCATGGAAAACTAGATAATAAGTGCACATTTTAAGTTCAGCAGAACTGTGTAAGTAGACAGAAACTCTCCCAGAGGGTCTGTGGGGTTTCCCCTGGTGCTTGTGGTAAACAGCAACCACTGGGTGTCACCACTGAAGTGTTACAAAGATCACTGAGTTTCAGTGTGAAGTATGTTTTAAGGGACTGTGTATTTGTTGCAGTGATATTCGTTGGAGTTCAGTGGCTGGTATTTTGTGTTTTGCTATCTTAATCTTTTAAAAAGGCATTGCTCACTAAGAATAATCTTTTATTTTCAACATTAGTTTGATAGTTTGTTTATGGTGATTAAATGACACATTCTACTTGTTTTCATGTTGATATCAATGTGACTATCTGCAAAATTATTTGTAAATAGCTTTGTAGTGAACTTTTAATTAACTAATCACATGATTTATGAGAGACAGAGTTGAATTGTTACAAGCGGTTTCTAGCGGGATCTAATCTTTTAATCCACAAAGTAATCCAAATACACTGATTCATCTTCTTCAGATACAGTAAGCTATATAGTACTCCATTCTCCACTATGCACTATTGTAGGCCATATTGCAGGATAAGTAATTTAATTACCTGTTTTTATTTGAGTACTACATCTACATGACCATCACCTGTGTTTGACTAATTAAATAACTAAACTACATTAACAAATTCACTATCCTCAGTTTGAAAAAATATATAATTGAATTAAATCACTCTAGCATTTGACCATCTATGTTGTCTTTATTATATTATTATAGCTGTAAATGAGACATTTAAATTTAACATTGATACTTCCACAGTTGATTGACTTATACAAACTATGATGAGTTCTGTACTAAGGTTGTGGCGCTTCACATAAAATCCTGATATTAAAAACTTTTGGAAACCTCTATCCAAAACATTTCATTATTCCCAGCTCTAGGTTAGCTGCAGTGCATCCCAAGGGCACTCATTCCTGTCTGAATGGGTCTGCTCTGTCTGCAGACAGGAAATACTGTCTATATTCGGTCATACCAACGACGATCATGTAACGGTAAAGTGAAAACCACCCAAAAGTCTACCGCCTAAAGTTTGACTGGCCCGGGACACGAGCTGTGTCCACCCAAGTCTCTCAGCGTATTGGCGGAATTAGCTGAGTCAAAATAACCGCAGTCAGCTGGAATGAAGACGGAAGTTGTATAAGTGACCTTCAAAACAAGATGAAAAGACGCATAAAGTGCATGGCGAGTCCATAGGAAGTGTTGCGGTTGCTCTTATTTTGAAATGTACGATCTCGACGTCCTGTGGTTTCGTGTTGGTCAACTTGTCGCTCAACCGCAGGATCATCGACTTTCAGGGAGCAAAACCAGCTTTCTAAAGAGATGGTACACAAGTTTCCCACACTGTCAGACGCAGGTTTCGGAGAAGTAGCCATCCAGATCTTGGTTTTGTAAAGTTTATGGCGGATGGGATGAAAGCGCGACTCCAGCGACTCAACCTGTTCAACATCAAACAAGAACAGAAAGATGTAAGTTGGGCTTAAAAAAAACTGAGTGTGAGCGGAGCTGGGTAGTTTGCTGCCATGCTAAGAAGACAGTTAGCTAACTTTAACTGAGCAGTGACGTTAGCTTCATTAGCTGTTGTTAGCCAAGTCCAACAAGTTGTCTGTCGGTAACGTAAGTAAAGCAGGACACTCGTTACACGAACAGTAACGTCAACGACATAACGTCATTATTAGGTTTTCACCGTACATTATCTTTATTTTGCTAATTATGCTACGCACGGGCTTGTCATTATGACTAATATAAATGTTTGTTTGACAGTGTTTGTAAATAATAATCGAACTTAAACGCACTAACGAGTAACTTTACTGTCCCTCATAGGCTACCATAATGCCAAGATATTTTGGGTGGTAATGGTGGTGAGCTGCTTGCACATACTAAGGGTTTAATTTAGCTTATTGCAATTATTTGTCCGGGACCATGTTTAAAAACATTATTTTTATAGATGAAGAACTTAACACAATGCATTATATAAATGATTACTGATGCCGTGTCTGTGTCAGAATAATTTAGACAACATTCATTTCCTATAATGTATTAAAGTCCTATGTTTGGCATCACAGGATAATGTATGGACATCTACACATTTCGATAGTATCAGGTTCAGTTGCCTAATGATCATAGATGAAAAGGCCAAAGGCAGACCTTCTAGGAATTGGACACTTGTTGACCTTGAAGCTCTGCTGACTTGTGCTTAAAGTTTTTCAGTGGTGGGCTGCAGTACTGTGTTGCAGTATTGAGTGTTTGATTTGAATCAGTAGCTGAACAAAGTTTATTTACATTAGATAAATGTGAACAATTGTTATATACTTAAGAATCTTAAAGCATTTTTGCTTGAAAATGTTTTTATGATCCGTTGATAATGATCATAGTTGCTTATTAATTTTCTGTTTTTCTTTGCTGCTCTATATTTGTTATGATAGAGATTTATCTCCCAATTGTACATCAAATCACATGTAAGTAAGGTTTATTACACTGCTGCAGAACATAGTGGATGTGTATGGTAGGGACGTAAAATCTGTGGCTTTTTTTTTTCTTTGTGGTTTCTTTGTGGCAGTACCAATAATAGAATAATCAAGAGTATAATTTTTCAAGTGCTCACACAGACCCAGCTGTAACCTTTCCTTTTCATTCACAGTGTTGCTCAGCCCAGTGATGGGAACAGTAGTTAACTGTGCTGGTAATGCAACAGGCTTTTTTCTTGACCGGATGGTATCAGACCTGCTGGTTCTGCCGAACAGTGGATTAGTGACTGTCAGAGTCTTTTAGAAATCTTAGTACATGAAAATGTATCTGATTAGCTCCTCTAAACACAAGCCAAATGTACTGTAGGTGGATGTGAGTGTGTGCGTGAGTCATGGTGATATCACCTCCAGAGACGTTGTACTTGGGCCAGGATTTCACTCCTTGAATGTGAGGCAAGACATTTGGTACGCCATATTAGTCACATAGTCTGTCTCTGACTCTCTATTCAGCAGACCCTCTTCCTATAGCTGGTTTCATCTACATGACACCTTAAAGCTTTGTCCGAGTGCCTCCTAGACTTAGGATCACCACTTTCAGATTCTTGACAGACATTTTTGGCCATTTCCCAACTGACTTGTTTATGGAGCTCACATTAAACCGTGTTGAGTAAAAAACTCCTGTCTGCCTTGGCTTGGAAAGTACCGAAGTCAGCATTTTGTTTTGCACAAAAAAAACCATACTTTCAAAAGTGATTAGAGTTAATAATTATCCAAACTGTTTAAGAGGAACTGTACTGGATGAATTTTTCATCCCTTTTTACCTTTCCAGCCATACCCTCTTCTTGTAATTCCTTGGTCTCACGTGCTTTCCCCTCCTCTTTTTATGTGATTTCTCTCCTCCTTTCATGTGACACAGTCCTTGCACTGTAGGAAAAACAAGCCAGTAAACTGTAGGCACTTTCCTGTCTTTATATAACTGTCAGTCGTTGGTCTGTTTATTGTCAGTTTGCCCAGCACTATGTCTGTCATTTGTCTCACCTGTCTTCCACCTAACACTCCCACTCTACAGACTCTTTTAGTCCATCTCAGATGAGGACACTGGGGTTATCTGTAAACCTTCTAAACTCATTTATTCTTAGTCATGAGTGCACTAAGCTTGTAGACAACAACCTCCTACACTATGTCTCTGTTATCACATTTAATGAGTTTGTCATCTCTGCCTCTCTTGTCTTTGTCCTATGAAGTGACTCTTTAGTCCAGATGGATTGATGTCAATGTGTTGGACCTACCCTCAATCACTCAGTGACACTTCCTGCTTTAACACTGTCCTCAACCTTCCACAATGTTCTCACTTCTCATTTGTGCTTTTCTCTCTGTTAGTGATGCTTCTTATCTCCTGAACTTTGAACTTCTTTGAGCTCTGGCTTCGCTCTGCAAGGCACAAGACGCAGGCACATGACCATGGGAAGTTCAGACTTTGAGTTGGCTCGTCATCGTTGTTGTTTTTCAAGGCTGCATGATGTGTCATTGGGGTTTTTAGTGACATTTCTCTGTAGCTTCTCATTTTTTATCTGGGATTTCTACTCAGGCTTCCAAGTAAAATGTGTATGTTTACAGTAATATGCCGCATCAAGAAGTGGAATTAAATGATATTTCACTGAGAGTAGCGCCCGTCATGTTTCCCCATTTATTCATTAATACAGATTATTCAGTACACTTAAAACTATGTACTAATTTAGATTTAAACATAATGTTGATAATTCTAAATGTATATTGTTTGTGTAGGTAATTTTTAACATCGCTACTGTTTTATTTCTCATGTTTAGTGGGCAAACCTCCCAGACATGGTTAAAAATGACGCATCTATAGAAGACATTTGTGACTTAGTTTTCAACAAGACGTTGTGGGAACTCAATGCAGTCTTTGTGATATTCTCATGAACTGACCTTCTTCTTCTATTTGACAAACACTGAAAAGTTAGTTTTGATTATTGCACTAAGTTGCAGCTTCTCTTTTACTGGTAGTACTTGTGTAACTTCCTTTTTTTCAAGGTCAGTACTACAGTAGCTCTATTTAATTCTGGCTTGGTGAGATACATCGTGCTTGTTCAGTGTTGTTCCCCTGTGAGAGGGCAGGTCTGTGGGTCACAGCCTGTTCAGCTGCCTTCCTGTCAGAGATCAGCCTCATGTAAACGTTTCACTGAACAAGATAGTGTCTGTTGTGTGTCCATAGCTAAGGCTGCACTCTGAGGAGCAAATGCTTTCTCCCCTCCACTCCTTCTAATTCCTAACTCCAAATCAGATATTTTAGCCTTGTGCAAGCAGTCTAAAAAAGGAAGAAGTTTGTAAGAAGGGATCTTAAAAAGGTTAAGTATTGGAAGAATAAATCTGGACAACATCTGATGATGATGTAGAAAGAAATGTGTCTTTTGCCAAAAGATGCACAGCAATTTATTAATGACTACTGGATTTCAGTTTGTTTTCTTCTGTGTGATTGCTGAAATGGATAGAAAAAGTGCATGTCCCTTACAACAAAGGCTTATTTTGATCTATTATTTATTGATTAATACACCAAGTATTAATTGTTTTATCGTTTAAATGTCAAATACCTACCAGTACTTAATACTAGTACTTAGTACTTAACACTCCAATATCTCTACCATAAAAATTACAAATACCATAATGTACAGTGACTTCGGAGGCAGTTATTATTTTCACAATATCTTGTTTACTGTCTGAAGTTGCTTGAGGTTAACATAATATTGTCGTACAGTTGTAGGTTCATGTTTTATTGAATAACGTTAATGAATATGAATACATGAGTGCACTGTTGAAAAAATGACAATGCATTTGAGAAGTGAGTGACAGAAATTGATGAAGTAAAAGAGACTGATAACATCATCATGTTGAGCAGTTAAAGAGCCATTATCAACCAAAAAAAGCAGAGAGAATGAAGGAGTGAGACTGAGGCTGTGTCGGAATGAGAAAAGCCTGGACCAGGACAATCAAGAAAACAAATGCTCCTCCTCCTCCTATCGTCTGTTCTGTGTCTTTAATGACAGAAGTACACACAAGAGAGTGGAGTGAGAGGACAGACACATGTAAGGACTAAATGCATCCGTTAGTTCAAGTGTTTCAGAGACCCAAGCAGTGAAAGCAGGAGGAAGAGGAAGGGGTAAATGGAGGGGGTTGGCAAAACAGAGAGATCTGTTCTAGTCGACAGATAGCAGACTCCATTCTTCTGCCAGGAAGATTAAAAACAAGTGGATACTAGAAGCTACAGAGTGAGAAACGTGGTGTTTGGAGAGGTGTCTGAGAGGACACATGAAGGCAACATGGTCTTAATCTGCAGTACCTCAGGAGAGCACACCCATCCTTGTTAATTCTGCCCTCTGTGCCAAAAGAGTGCCAGAAGTCTGAAACCGGAAATAAAGAGGGGAAACTGAACTGAAAAATTAAGATGTGAAACTGTCAAAAATAATATCTGAATGTGAAAATATTTTTAATAGGTGTATAAGAAAGAAAAGAAATAACATTTATAATTTATTCCCAGAAATTCCTAAAATGTATATTTTCAAACTGACATTTGAATTTAATTTGAAGTTATTTTTCCAGGTTTTAAGGTGACTGCTTCAGCTTTCAGTTTTCACATGGCCCCCATTTAATGCCGTACCACAAAGTTAGTTGCTGTATATAAAAAAAAGATGCAGAGGGCATCAAGTGCCCCTCTTACTAGCTCCTCTCTCTGTGTGACAGCAGTATTGTCCAGAACAAATGCAGTGAGCTTTGAGAACAAACTCAAAACACTTCATCAATAAACTAAACATGTCTTATCTATTTTCTGCTGCTGCTTTGATTTGACTTTGTGTGTGTGGTATCTGGCCTGACTGACCCACTGGAAGTTGGGGTTGCAGCAGCAGATGTGTTTTGATCATCATTTTCTCAGACAAAGTGCAGCAGTGCTTTTCTTAAATGGCATTTGTGGTGTTGCCTCCTATGGTTGCTATCTTGCACAATGTCTACACAAAGAGTGTGTCAGCCTCTTTTTTGATATGTGCATGTGTCTCTTGCACTATATACTGTATGTGTAAATGTATATAGCATATTTTTTTAATATTTTAAATCTTTCTTTTAAGTCTTCTAAGTGTTTTTGTGCCTCCTGTGTAGACACATATGCAGGGTGAGCTAACATGCTGTTTACATTACACTTTCTCAGTAGACACAGCGTTAGACAGCCACGTTCAGCACAACACCTGTTTTGCAGCGCATCCTCTTGTCAAAATCTGAAATATGTCCAAACGGCCGACGTACTGTTTTGATTTGGTGCTAGTGTCGTTTCATGCTTGTCAAAGTTAGGATTTTCACCTGTCGAGACCACTTTCAGATCGGCTAGCAACAGCACAGCTAAAATTCGTCTGCGGGCTTAACATGAATCTTGTGAAGGATGCTTCTATAGTATTTATAACATGTTTTCATCTTAAATTAAATCTTTGTTGTTATAAATCTTACACTGTTAAATTGCAGTATTGATTTGAAAACAATCACTCATTTAGCCATATTAAATATAATAAAATTCAGTTTTCCAGTGAGTCACATTAGTTCTGTAAAGTTCCACACATATATGTACAGATTTTATGTTAAGACAAAAGAAAGCAGCTTTATTGGATTCACTTAAAGTATTTGCAGACACCACAAGTGGGAGTTTCAGTAGCAGTAACTGGAGATATATTAGATAAGTACCTAATTTCTAGCTATATTAGAATGATGGCCAAAGTTTAAAAAAGGCTAAAAGTAAAAAAAAAAAGACAAATACAGATTTTTTTTTTTATCAGAATGTTTTTTCTTTTTTCTCCTCCAACTGTAACTCTTTGGTGGTTGTGATCCCTCCAGAGGAACACTGAACTAAATGCTGATTCCTGGTTACTGCAGAGAAATACCTGCAGTTCTCGTCCTAATTACATCATCTTAGCCAGTGTAGGTGGCCCCATAGGCCTGGATTTATTGCTTTATTAATTTTTACTTTGATCGTTCTCATGAATTTTGCTGATAATTTTGTACTTTTACTATAATTGAATTTTAAATGCTTGACTTATATTTGAAACTGAACATATTTACACTGTAGCATTGGTACTTGGCACCAGAGGTAAAAGTAAAAGTATTTTTTACACCACTATGTAATGAGGCCTTTGCCCTCATGTTGTCTTTATGAAGGCATATAGACAACATGAGTCAATGTCAGTCTATGTTGAAAAGATGCACTCAGGACCAATATAAAGTAAAATCAAAAGGCTGCAAAAAGCCTTAGTGCCCTGAGTTGTATAACTTCTGTATCGTAAACAAACACAGACCAAAAAACTGTGCAAGAAAGTAATTTCAACAATTTGAGCTCTTTCCAAATTGTACATTTCACGCACAAGTTGGTACATGTTGCCACAGTATGTCTGCACTGTGCAGTCGAGGAACATTTTCATTGTCTGTTTATGTCAGTGAACTGCTAAAACACCCTGAGGTTTGATTCAAATTCATGTTGGAACTGAGCAAACCTTTAATTACAATGTGCAGGCATTCTTTCTTTGTCTGTGTGTCTATTTTTTAATCCTGTTAGTGTTAAAGATCCTTAGGTCCAATATTGTTTTATTTGTGGTTAGTTGAATGTGTCTTTGCTGTTAGTTTAAGTTTTACTGAGATATCTTTTGCAAGAGAGGTTAAGATGTTAATTAAACTACAGCTTTAAAGTTTCTCAGAAGAAGAAGTTAAGTGTCTCTAACTTCTGAGCCCATTTCAGTAGTAAGGTGTGTAGTACTAGAAACTTTCCATCAGTTCAGAGTTGGAAAAACTTTTAAAGCTGGGTTCTCCTGTAAACTAAGCTGAACTAAGCTAAGATTAAAAATCTCAGCACCTTTAATAGAAGGGTTAGAGTGGAACATTAAACTGATGCACTTGCTTAGAGCAGTGCACTGTGAAGACAGAACCAAGTGTTTTGATAAATTAACAGGAGTGGGCAAACCTCATACCAAAGCAAGACAAGGCAGGACCAGGCTTTAAGTGTGTCTGTAGGTTTAGTAGCTGCTCAGGCATCTCACATTAATGACTTCGCTGCTGTGTGACTCAACCACTGCTTCTGCGTAGCTCGTCCACTTCCTCCTTTTAATTTGTCGGTCTGGTTCACTGCCGAATGTGCGTGGTTTTGCAAACCGAGTCCATTACATGAAAAGCATAAGGGCTGTATGACGGCAGCCACAGGTTATTGTGTGATTTGTGTCATGTTGTTGTTGTTGCTCCTTCTGCTTTTGCTGTTGTTATTCTTGTAAGTAATTTCAAATAAAAGCAAGACAGCGAGACAGAAAATCCAAATAAGCCCTGGAAAAGTTTTAGAAGTTTCAAGGGCCTGATCTGACTACTTAAGGAAAACTGACAGGATTGACATTTTTTAACACACTTTTGTTAACTAGAAGATAGCAAACTTCCTACTTAGACTTGTAGTGGGCTTTTTTTTTGTTTTGTTTGTGTGTTACTGGAAGTTTAGTTATGTACAGTGTGTTAACATAGAGGAAGTTGAAAATAGTAGATTAACAGGTTGATAAATTCATGAAGACATTAGTCATGTTTGTCAGAGTGAAAATAAGAATAAATTAAAACAAAACAAACATGTTTGGTTGCAAGAAAATGTCGGACTCTATCGCCCTTATTGCAAGAATAACCAGTGGTTCAATGACACTACTACACTACAGTACAGAGCGCTGACTGTTTAATCAGCTTCCTCTGTACGCTGGCCTTTTACTACTGTGGTTATGTTGCAACTGTTGCCAATTATCAGCAAAAAAAATACAAATCAAGCGAACAGAGCGTTCCTCTGGTAAAGATCACCAGCAGAATGTGTGTAGTCATCAGTGTGATAATGCTCACAGTCCAAGCTTATCTAACTAACAGAGCAGAATGACATGTCTGAAAAAAAGGATTTCCAAACCTATGGTTCAGTGAGATGCCACGTTTGTAAGATGTGAGATGATACATGTTCTCAGCTACTACTGCTTTTCACAATTTCATTATTTACACTCTACAACACAAAACCTTTGCTATATTGAGCTGGAGCTGAGCCATGATAGTGGTATGAATTCTCTCCTTTTTCCTGCTTCTTATTTAATTCCTTTTAGACTGACATAGATCCTTAAAGTACCATTAAAGTACATTTAATCAAACAAGTTTAATGACTAATTTTAATGTGCCCGCAAGTGCAGAAAGTAACAGAAATGATTGTTGTTATTGGTTTGAGAAGTTTCTGTGATGCTTTTTGCTGTTTGAACATTACTGTTCTGAGTACACTGCAACATAATTTTAAGCTGAAGTGTAACTTTAAGATTGGTTTGAGGTTGCCTGTTGGTCCTTAATCCAGGACGTGTTTCTCCAAATGCTCCCAGTCCCCTTTTTTACTGCTTTAAGCATTCTTATACTTCTCTCTGTTGCTAACAGGCACAACCAAAATGCCCAACTGTGTTAACGGTCATGGAAATCCTCTTTGTTAGTCATGGAAAGTGTGATTACAGAAAAGGATTTTTGTGTGAGTGAGAGCTTTAGGCATGGGTCATTTGTTTTGGTCTGTCCTTATTCAACCCCCAGTGTCCACTTATCAGCAGGCCAGCTCAGGTGAAAAAGAACAGCTCAAAATGAAAAAATAAACCCTTTCCTAAATACAGATGTGGACTGAATTGTTGGTACACTTCCACAAAAACACAGTATTCTCAGAAATCACTTTAAACTTTAAACTTGAAAGATGTAATAATAGGGGTGAAACGATTCCTCGAATTATTCAAATAATTAAATTTTAAAAAATGATTGAAGCATTTTTTTCTAGAATCGAGGCTTCGCTTACGTCATATAACTCACGTTAAACAGCATGTTCCGTTTGTGTTTCGTTTGACACGCATTCAGAAGGGGTGTGATCAGAGGCGTCTAGTCTACCAAACCAAACCAGATGGTTAAGGAGGATTGGGGAGGGGGTGCGTGCTCCCTGTCCCCCCAAGACGGTCAAGTTTATTTTATTTTCTTTACAGCACCAGATCACATTAGAAGTTATTTCAGGTTCCCTTTCCTATAGAACAGGTCAGTATGTTGTTCTGCCATGATGCGTGCACACAGAGACACTCACGTGTGCACAGGTGAACTCACCAGCTGACAGAGCGCGCGCGTCGGGAATTCTGACTTTTAAAGCATAAAGACCAAAACACACACACACACCGGCCGCGGCACATCATATTTAAACTGTACAGCTGATATTAAGCAAATGAAATCCTCTATTTCTAGGACTTTAGCGCATTTTCCTTGTTATGTTTCCAGCATTAAATAACATATTTCTACAGCCAAGACCTTTCAGTTGCATGCAGAATTGTTTGTGTGTTTGGAGACATCGCATAAAAGGATCCATATGAACATTTACGCAGTGAGACGTTCTGTGCGCATTTCGTTACAGGCACTAGCTTTATTAATTATTCATGATTATTAATTGTCCCTGACACAGATTCATGATCGGTGAGTGTGACTGTGACAGTAAATTGTTTTGTGAA
>JAUBNQ010000001.1:12331055-12341173 GCA_032353495.1 Ctenopoma kingsleyae | reverse complement strand
GTTTGACTAGATTAATTCATAGTTGCTTTTGTTCTTTTTCATAGGAATATGTTATTAATAATACAAACACAGAGTATTACCAGGTAGCAGTGACTGCTCTCTTGCGTTGATCCTAATGGAAGGTGGAACATAAAGTTAAACAGTGGGTCAGTAGCTGGATAAACTCTTGTACTTTGTCTGATGATGTATCTATGTGTAAATATGAGAGATGTTGTTTTTATGTTGCTGAATGTACTGAAGAAACAATTAAACGTCTCTCACGTGTGTTTCACTAGATCTGATTTTACAGCTCATGGCAGAGATAAGGAAACGGTCTAATTACTTTATGATTAAGCAAGACAATGGAAAATAATATATTTCAGTGACGAAAGCTGTCATTGTGAAACACACTTTCTAACTGAGATGAAGGCAGCTGATGGGCGGAGTGTCAGTCAAGTAATTTAACCTTTGCTTTGGGCGTCATTATTTGTGTAAAAAAAAAAAAAAAAAAAAAGCATAAAACTACGGTATGTCAATAACACTAGGCTCGCATGTTGAATGACTCCAATAACCAGCTTTTGTGGAATACAGTTCTGTCTTGTGTAAACTGACGTCAGGAGACAATATTTACCATTAACATGAGCAGTAATGTAGTTTTGTTCATTGTAAGATACCAGAAGGGGCTGACAGGAGTTTGTGATGAGTCAAATGCATGAGGACAGATATTGTATGTATTTATGCATACTTTGGCTAAAGGGTGTTGAGTCATGCTCTAACTTGTCGGTACTTTCCCTCCAGTTCCACTTATCCACATCAGATTGTCTATATGTTACCTTTGGTGTGATTCACAGGTTCACCACACAAAAAAACAGGGAGTGTACCTACCGGATGTGTGGAGCCTTTTCTGCAAAACATCTCTCCACTGTTCATTTTATATTTATCAGAAATGCGGAATTTTCTAGGTACAGCATTACAATTACTTAATTCGGATCATTTGTGAAATGGGAAAACGTTACGGGAATTTCCAGTTTCACACAAACTTTTGTTCGTAATGATAACATTGTTGGGTTGAGAAAATGGCAGCACTGCTATACAGGGGACAAGGGGAAAAACACTGTCAGATGATCATACATGCTTTAAATGAATATACAGGTTAGTCAGACCCATTTGAAACACAAAATGAAGGCAAACAGAATATCTTATTTTATTATTACCTGTGTGGTATAAACACAATAGCCTTCTGTACTTGCTGTAGTTCAATAAGTCATTGTTTCCCAGTGCTTTCACTTTCAGTTTTACTTGCAAATTAAGTACTTTAGATAATCTTGCTAACCTGGAATAAACTGCAAGTGCCTTCCGTTCACAAGTCGCATTCAGTGGATGTGGCATTGAATTCAAGGCACTCTGGGACCGAGTATAATTACACCACGCAACAGTACACATTTTGGCTGAAAGCCTGTTTCTTGTTTTAATCTTGTTGTTTACAACCTGTCTGATTGTTTCATGACTCCTCTTACATTCAGGTGTCACATTCCCAGATCTCTCAGAAGTTAGTTTAGCATGTAATTTATTGTTATCATAGTCAAAACTATAAAAATAAGTTACATTAAAAAAAAATGTGTGTGTGTGTGCTATAAATATATGTGTATATGTGTGTGTGTGTATACACAAGAAGAAATGCTTTTTGAATACTGAATGTTTAGATTCTGTCTTCCAAATAGTTTGTTTTACTAAACTTGATAAATATCTGGACACGCGCTGGACGAACTTTCTTGTCTGTTAGGTTTGTGAGATGGACGTGTCCAAGCAGCTCCAGGCCTATGAAGTGGAGTACCACGTGCTGCAGGATGAACTGCTGGACACGCCCCCAACCCTCAACCAGCACCAACGAGCTGCTCAGCTGGAGAGGACCAATCAGAGCCTCCGACAGCAGAACCTCGACCTGCTTGAGGAGCTGCAGGTACACACACATGCATCACACATAAACACAAGTTATCTTAGACTTAGACTTTATTAATCCCAGCTTGTCTGTTCCACCAGGTGTCCCATGCTCGTGTGTGCAGCCTGGAGAGTCAAGTAGAGGCTTTGGTCCAGTCGGAGAACCAACTGAGGGAGCAGGTTTCTGCACTGGAGGAGGAAAAGAAGCAGCTGCTGAGCACAGTCACACGCCTGCAGGACCTCCTCTCCGGCCTTGGCATGCACATGTCTCCCGATGGACACATACTCCCACCACCCACTGAAAAACACACAGCCACAGAAGAAAACAAAGAGGAGCTAGGAAACAGGACTGTGGACTCCCTTCTCCACCCTTCGGCTCCAGAGGGTTCATAATTACAGCCAATCATCTTCCAAATAGTAACATCATAATAACGCTGTAGTAGTATAACTGCTGTGGAGAAGCCAGGAAGCAAGAGACAAGAGCGAGGTGAAGATGTCTCCCAAACTGGGGGAGACCTTTGTTCTCTTCTCAGCTGTACAGTATTCCATTAAAACAGGAGCGACAGAGGAAGTTGGACCTAAAACTCAAAAGAGAAGAATGGACTAAAACAAAAATGGGGATGAGGTTAAGAAGAAATAATGAAGAAGAAAGGATGGTGTGTTATTAAAATGATACAAATGTCCCCTTCCTGTCTCACAAATATAAATGAACGTGTGATTTGACCAACAAACTGTCCCACTGGGCATCTATTGCAAAAACAAAGTATTTACATTTGCACCTGTACTGATATTTGTGCGTCTCTAAAAGTCTGTCATGTCCTTTCCCGTGTATTATGTGAGGAAACTGTGTCGGGTGCAATGAGGCTAAAGTAGCCAAAGAATGTCAAGTCATGCAAAACAAGCTTGAACAAAGAGTCAGTGTCCTGAAACAACATGTAATTGATCACCCTTCCACATGACAAGTTACACAAAGATATTTCCAAAGAAAAATGAAACGGAGAAAAATGTGATGAAGGGAACAGGTGAAGATATAAACTTAATGACAAAGTATTTTTTGTTATCATTGTTAGTGGATGGTGGTGCTTGTATGCAGAGGTGAACTATGTTTGATTCCTCCTTTGCTTTCCTAGTCTCCCATGGTTTGGTTTACATATCCTGTAAGTTTTAAACTTTATTTAGTTACAGTAGCTTACAGGAAACATGACACAATAAATTCAGTCCATTTCGCATCCTGTTTTTTCACCTTTAGAAAATAGATGCAGTTTCAGCAGAAACCAGCTGTAGTGCTTTTCTAAGTCTAGAGGGGTTTTTTTTTTAAGAGCCTCATCACTTACTTTAAATTATAAGAAAAACATTTGTCTTCAACTTCAACTAGAGACTTCTGCTGCTCAGACAATCCGTCAGCTGTAAATCATTTACTGTATTCAACACTGAATTGCTTCAACTCCAGCTGCAGCTTTGTGTGTTTGTATGTGAGTGCCTGAATGTGTTACCGTGTACTTGTACACTTCACTGATTGCAACAAATCTGTTGATTTACACTGTAAAGATATTTTTTGCTTTTACTCCCGACTCTCTTTGCACGTGTTTTTGTTTTATTGATTGTTATTCTGTACTTTAAAATACATTTCATATACTTTCAGTGCATCTGAGGCCAGTTTTCTTTTTATTTAGTTTTTTGTGCATAAACACAGTACGAACTCATGTGTCAGGTGTCAGACTGTTAGAGATAGTGTAAAATTGTACAACCTCCTGTCTAAACATGTCAGTCAATTTCAGTGCTAGGGGCATGATATAAGGTTTTGAGCATATGGAAATATTACTATACACAGTATTTAAAACACAGACATGCATTTGTTTGCAGGAGCTTGTCCTGAGGGGGAAGAAAAAGCATGTTGGGGCAAGGTGTGGCTCTTAGCATGTTTGTGTTTACACAACAGAAAAAGCACCAACAACAGCCAAAAAAATCATTTAAATACGCAATAAAACGTGAGACGTTTTTAGTTTTCAGTAATAAAAACATTTAAAGTTTCTGAATATCTTATCCTTTCTTTACACAGTATGTCATTAGTTGCCATGTAAGAGTATGCTTCATTTGTCAAATGTTTTTCCAGGTAAAACTTTTTTATGGTTTGTTTTATAAGCAATGCATTTCCTCTAAATCTAGTATCATGAGCATTTGTCAAGCTGCTGATTAGCTTGGAGTTGCCTATTTATCAGAACAATGATGATGAGCCCATAGAGAATTATCACCTGACTGCTGGTAGCGTGTCTACTACTTTTAGTTTATCGTTATGGCCCCGCGCTGGCGATAGCCAAGGCCCGGGGGCATTATGTTTTCAGGTAAAGCTAAAGTTATCTTTTGGTAAAGCTGTCCAATTGGAGTCAGTGATGACCTGATTAGGTTTTGGTGGCCAACAGTCATATACACCTCGCATTCATCCAATCCTTGTGAACTGATATATCAGGAATGCATCGAGGGAATTTCTTCGAATCTGGCAAAAATTGTCCCTTGGGGTCAAGAATGAACTGATTACATTTTGTTGGTCAAAACTCAAGGTCACTGTGATCTCAGGTATGTCCCGTTCTCTTCAACACTATATCTCAGAAACGCCTGGAGGGAATTTTAATTGCATCTGGGACAAATGTCTGCTTGGACTCATGCATAAACTTATCAGAATCTGAGTCTGGACAGACGTGTGTGTGTAAACTACAGTGTCAGTGGTTAGTGGTGCACTGGTTTTACCTCATGCAAATTTTTGACATTGTTTTTTAGATGCAGCAGCTGCTGTACGTCACCTGCTCAGCACCAACACCAAAGTAATAAACCTAAAAGATAAGTTTTCACTTGAACCCTAAATGAAAAAACAAATGCATGAGTACTCCCGAACAACCAGAAATGTTTGATCTGTAACTGAACTTTGACCTGTTTGTGGAGGAGGCCAAAACAAAAGACTTTCCCTACAAGTATTAACAAAACAGCCACGTTGTTATTTCAATGTAAAACCATAATTAATGCTGTCAGTAAACTCTTACAGTGATCACGCACAAAGACGCAGCTCAAGTCTTGATCCAAACCAAACAGTGCAGTGCAGTACATTTCCATGAAGCAGCAACAAAGAGAGTCAGGTTCTTTATATAACATGCAGTGGCTGGGTACGCCCTCCTCTGCTAATGAGACTGATTAGCAGGTAAACCCCATGACTGCTCAATAAATGGCCACACCCTGCAGACCACCACAACCACATGATGCAGTTAATCCATCATCTTTTTAATTCTTTTGTGGATTTCTTTACATAATCCATGAGTGAGCAGCCCTGCCCATCTTGTGTGTGTCTGTGTTAGGGGCTTGACAGTCACACAGTGTAATAACAGCTGATTTTATACTGTCGTGTGTACAGCACGCTTGCTGTGTCACAGCTCCTGCTGTTTAGGGGTTGAAAAGGGCAAAGACATCATGGAGCTTCTCGTGTGACTGTGCCCGAAACTCAGCATCTCTTGGTGGATTTTCTTCATTTTCTGGTTGAGTGAAGTGAGAGGGAGCAGGGTCACCCGCTGGCGATGAGAGTGCTGCCTACGCTGTGTGTCAACAGAGCGTATGTGTACCCTGTGTCCATTTATGTGTCACTCTGCCAGGCTTAGTGCCGTTGCCCTGAGTTTTGTTTTATTTGACTTGGCATGTGTTTACCCTTCCACACTCCACCTCAGCCCTGCCCTGTCCTGCATTGAGCTCCACCACACCACATGACCATATCCTCCTAAAAGTCCTGACGTCAACACACTCTGAGTGAACCTGAGAGGTATTTTCACACTGTGGATGTTATAAACACATAGATTATTAAATCTATCTTTTTAGCCAAAGGGTTAGGCAGAAAAGTGTTTAATGTGCATGTAATGTGCAACTTTGTTGGTGGATTATTACATAGCCAAGACTCTACAGACAGCTCAGCTGCCTCCTCCACAGTAGTTTTTTTTTTTTTTTTTTGCTTGTTTGTTTGTTTTGTTTTGTTTCCGTCTCATAGAAGCATGCAAAAACTTTAAACAGAGAAATGTTCATATTTTTTATAAAGTTTTACAAAAATAATTTTGGTAATATATCATCCTGTCCCTCCCACCTGGCTTGTCAACTGCAAGTCTAAACTGTTCTTCTCAGTTGCCTCTCTATACTATATGATAGTAGATGTAAATTACAATACCTTAAAAAATCACACAAAAACAATATGGTTTTGATAATAATGGTACAAAGACACCTCAGCTGTGTTAATAACCAAACTGGATGTCCCAGCACAGCAGGACCGTAGTAATGTAAACATGCAAACACAAAGTACTTTAGAGGATGTTGGGAATGTCAGGCATGTCAGGTCTGCTATTTTCCAATAATTTCTTGAAGATTTCCTGGAAGAAAAAACATTTAGCTTGCTACTAATAACAGAAACAGTAGAAGAATTTTTGATAAATTGAAATTTATAAAAACGTAAAATAAAGCGTAGGGCGTATGATGTGTCAAAGTCATTAGGTTTGCAGGTACTTAATGTACTGGTAAAATAAATATGCTGACATGATAATGATGTTAGATCAAAAGGACAAAAGTGATTACAGTTCATTGCAGCAGGAACATGAAGAACATTGACAAATTTAACTCAAAACAACACCACAAACCTCTCGGTGGCCATTGGGCTGACCAGCACCACTGTCCATAGAGCTGTCGTCTGACTTTTATCAGCTCACCTTTACACACTGACAAATACAATGCACTTTTATAGGGTATATAAAGTAATTCAGGTGAATGCAATAATTAATGATGCTTTGACACATAACAGCACATTTCATGAACCAGTCAGTACAAAAGGTCAATCAGTTTCACAGCTAACAGCTCATAAAGCACTACCGCAACGCTAAACCTTGATAAGCAGCCACTTACCTGAAGCACCTGCTTTATAGTCTGATTATACTGGACCAGTTGATGTTGAGCCTTTGATGATTTTATCAGCACATGGTGTTGAATCTTTAAAATATTCATCTTAATAAATGCATGGTTTCATGGCATTACCAACAAACGCCAGACAGCACTGATTTGACTCTCAGCAAGCTCAAGAAAGCTTTTCTAGGTCTTACCCAATCTATGATCGGATATGATCTACTTCAGCTGCACAGGAAATTATGCATTTTGTGTTACATAAGCATCAACAGGAATAGAAGAGGAAATGCTAGAAGCTGCAGTCAACACCAAGTGTCTTTTGTCCACTTTACCGTTTTGCAAAAAACAGCACATCCTTAAATCAAGTTAAAAAAAATTTATGTTCTGTTTTTCTGCATTTCTGTTATTAGCATTATGAGTGAACCATCACAGTTTCACCAGAAAATACTGGAGTTCTTCAACATAACTAATAAAAATAATAACTTTTCTTTACAATTTCAATTCATTTGGTCCCATTAACGTATTAGTATCACACAAACATTTGCATTATTCCTACAATGCAATGTCCAAATTTCTGTTCACATAATTTTAAAATGTTTTTAAATATCTCTTTGTAAATATAACTGACAAACTGTGCTTCAGATTTTCAGTTCCTCACTGCAACTGCTCGATTAATTTAGACAGTATACTTCATCGTAGTACATCGTCCTCTGTGTGTTTTTGCACTGCAGTGCTCCACACATATGCATAAATCTGCATGTCTACTAAATGTTATTTGAGTAAGTATGACTCAGACTTTGTCATTTTTATTAAAATTTTTAGCCGTTGTATTTTTTCTTGAATTGTGAACACGTTATTTATACAGTACTGTAGCACTTATTTTGTTTTTACCCTTCTTAAACATACTCATCGCACTCAATTCATTATTTACTTATAGAAAAGTCTTGTTTTTTTTAACTTTACACTGTGCAACAACTGAATAGTTTGACACCAATCTGTTAAAAAATCTGTTTTGACAGATAGTTCAGTGGGTTTATCCTGCATTGTGGTCAGGGTGTGTCAGTCTGGCATAATTTATAGAGAAAACCTGGTTATAAAGGAGAACAACAGGTCTTTTCAAAGTTCTGGCAAGGAAGTTGCACTCACATCCCAACCTGTGCATTTCAACATCACTGTCTGTGTAAGAGCAAGCATGTGTGTGTGTGTTTCATCATACCACCCACACATTGCATTCTCGTGCCCAAAGACTGCTAGTTAACATGTCACTGTCACAACAGTGCTGTGTTCAATGAATAACTGTGTGTGTGTGTGTTACTTGATTGGCACATCACAATTTACTGAAATTAAAAACACTCCCTTCTGTTTACTATTGTAGCTTCTGTTTTCTTTCTTCTTATATGATGAACAGCAGCTACGCGCCTGACATTTATTTCCTTGTCTGTATGTATTTACTTTATTCATCATGTAGCTGTTTAAAAAAATAGATGTAACAGAAGCTTTCTCTAACACAAGAACAGAAGCATGTTGTGTTGATTTGAAGGTAAAACAGTGAGTGTTTGAGATGGTGAACCCTGTTATAAATCAAAAGAGCAGATGTGACGATAAGAGTTGGTTTGGGCTTACAGCGGGCAGCCTGGCATTATAAAGAAACAATGATTTATGGTCACTGATATCTGAGCCGATTAACACTTATGAAATAACGGTCATAAACAGAATTAGATGTATGAGGCCAAACCCTCAGCTAGCATCCATTAAAAGTTAGTTCTTATTGTCAGTGTGTGATAGAATAGGAAACACACATAAATGATTAATCTCTTTAACAACTGAAAGTGAATCACTGCTAGTCAACTGCGAACCTGAGCATAAACAGGTTGAGTAAAATGTTACTGCTCAAATGTTGTTCTTCTCCTAATCTGTGACAAAACTGAGATTCTCATTTCAGCCTCTGGTTTCTGGCTTGTTTCTGATATGTTTCTGCTAAGATTCACAAGGACAAATAACCTAAAAGTTAGGTTTTAGGAAATGAAGTGCTCGGCACCTGCAGACCAGTAATGTCACTTTTTCACTACATATACTTGTGTTGTCGTGGCTGGAAGATAATACAGAAACGAAGGAAAGAAAGCTAAGAAAGAAAAAAGTTTTGACCCAAAAATGACTTTAGTATTTACGACCAGGACTCAAGATTATCAAAGAGGGCAAAAAGGTTATAATACTGTTCCTTTAATTTTTTTAAAAACTTTTTTAAGAGTAGTGTGAGACGCTAGTGAAATGTTAAATCAACAGAGCAGTTGGCTCTTTCTTACAGATATTCATTTCAGAAACTGTAGAAAGTGACAGGCACGTCCAGACAGTAGAAATCATTTTTGGAAAAAAAAAAAACAAACCCAAACCTGTGAGGAAGAAACATGTCGACCACTTCAGGCGGGTGGCTTAGTGATGTATTCTTAATCCTTTTCAAACAACACTTGAGGCCTGTGCCACAGATAAATAACTCAACATCAGGTTGTCTGTGAAGATTCTCAGTCATCCAGGTCATGATTATCAAGGAATTAACATCAGGTTCTGGATTCACAGATGTTACAGTGAGTAAATGCAGTTCATTGTTGGTTTTAGTGTCTTTAAGGCACTTTTTAAAAATATCAAAAATACAGAAAATCACTGGCTGCAGCCTTTTTTTTCAAGATTTTTAAAAACCTGCAGAAATACTGTGCACAAGTTAAGCTTTAGCACAAGCTAAATTTATAACCTGAACACATGTGAGAGTTCACCACCTCCACCACCACCAGAACATGCTACAGAGCCTCTACTAGCGACCTCAGAGTTAGAGAGAGAGGCCCAGATTGTGAAAGAGGCAGATAGTAGTCGACCTGCTGAGTCACAAACTGTTAACACGCAGTCTGAACAGAGAAACAACGTCCTCCCAGGAAAAGTGGAAGGATGATGTTGCAGGATTGGTTCACAGTCGTGTGTGTGTACTACATGTGTGTGAGGGAGTTGCTGTTGGCTGTAGAAGGTCAGGCGCCACAATTTGGGTGTGACCACCGCTGTTCTGTCAGCACATCGAGTGTCCACAAAACCCCTCCCTATACCCCCTGCTCGCTTTCTCTCTCTCTTGCTCTCTGCCTCTCTGTGTCTCTCCCTCCCTCCCCTCTCTCACCCTCTTTCTGCCTCCCTTCCTCAGAGCCAGGGTGTAACCAAGACTCTACTTGTCAGTTACTCAGATCTGTAAAAGGAGAGGGGGGTCTTTGTGTGTGTGTGTGTGTGTGTGTGTGTGTGTGTGTGTG
>JAUBNQ010000001.1:12299286-12311850 GCA_032353495.1 Ctenopoma kingsleyae | reverse complement strand
CTGCTGTTGTTCAAATCATGATTGCGGCGACTTTAAAGGTCCTCAGCAGGTCCAAATTTGAAATTAAAATTGCAACAAGGAGACGTGCGCGCAAACACACACACACACACACGCACACACACCGCGCGCGAACTGGACCACCCCGCCCCGGTCCCGCCCAGTGTCCGACCCCACGGAGAAGAGCCAGCGGATCATGTGACGGCAGCAGTTTCTACACGCCACAGCGGAGAGAGACGCTCAGTGAGAGAGATTCAGAGACTCACACACGCAGACACAGGGAGTTTCATAACTTAGGGAAGTTTCGTGGAGCCATCGGTCACTGGAGCGCCTTGTTTATTCTCTCGGAGCCTGATGTCAGTGACGCCGCGCAGCGCTGATCGTCGCCTGCGTCACTTCGCCCTCGGACTTGTCTAATTGAGTTTCTCACTAACCGGGAGCTTTTGCCGTTCAGCAAGGCAGCAGTGAAACTACCGTCTCCGCTCCTGGAGTAGACTGTGTGCGCCATCTGCGAAGTAAGTCTGACGCTAATGAACCTGCGAGGAGCCGACAGTGCGTCCGAGCTGTTTCATGTGGTGACACTGGGATACTCCAATTATTTCCCGTCGGATGTGAAGTCTGTAATTGCTGCGTGGTCTTCTGAAAGTTAGATGCGGTTGTCGGAGTGTTGTATTTACAAACTTGATTATAAAGAAGAGAAGTTGTGCATAAATTCTTACTAACAGTTGCGGCTCTGGTTTAATGATATCAAGCTGTAATCGTGGTCTGATCAATTAGTTAATTGCTCAGATTTGTTTTGTGACTTATTATCGTGTCCGGGAATGATTGTGTCATGTTGTAAAAATGAAGCACATCAGCGTTCTGTCTTTAATTTATTGGCCCGACGACTCATGATGTTAACACTGTAACGCAATAGTGAGGCGGCACAGACACGCTATTTTTAGCATTTACAGCCTTTTATATAACGTGTAGTTATTAATTAGTTAAAGCAAAGTGGTCAAATATGGGTTTATGAGAGACAGAAGGAGACTCTGCCAGTGTTCTGTCTACTTGATGCATGTGCTTTTAATCTGTCTGAGACACACAGAAGTATTTATTTCACTTCTTACAATTTGTACGATCAGTTTAAGACTGAAGAATCTGTACTTTATATAGAAAAAGAAGTTAAATATGTGCATCTAAAGTTCTGTTAGGCAGTTCTGAAGTGTTTTAATTTGTCCTAAATCTAAAGATTGTCTAATCAGCCCATATTTGAAAGCGTTTAAAAAGCAGGTATCAGTGACTGTTTGGCAGCTCGATTCACTGATTATCAAAAGTGCTGTTAATTATCAATGATTTGATTCTGTGAGTGGGTGATGTTGTCAGTGAAGGCTGAATCTGATGCTGATGCAGAATCAAACAGTGGTGTGACAGTGTGAGGGAGACAACCTTCAGAGCTGCTTCGTGGTGTCAGATCTGAGGACAGAGAGGAGTGTATGACAGGTGTGTGTGTATTTGTGTATGTGGGAGGGAGAGTGAACAATTCAACAGTCACACCTGAGCTTCGTCCCCTTCAGTTTACCTACATCTTTTACAATACTCATCTCTTTCTCTCTTTCTGTGTGTGTGTGTGTGTGTGTCTGTCCCTGTTTCCTGTGCTTTGTTTCAAGGCTGAGGCTTGCGTCACACATTCCACTTGGCATATGAAGCCCTTATCCTGTTTAGAGCCTGGAGTGAGGGAGAAAGAGGGAGGAAAGAAGGGAGGAGAGAGGGATGTGGATGTGGGGGGTGTACGGGTGGAATGAGGGCGACCTCTCTCTCTCTCTCCCTCTTTGCCTCTTTGTCTTACTTCATACTCGTCTCTCACTTTGGAAAAGTTAAAAGAAAGAAGAAAAAAAATTGAACTGACCTCTCTTTTGATTTATTCCTTATTTATTTGTCTCCCATTCCGGCAGTGCACACCCACACGCCCCAAATACCCCACCCACCCCTACGCCTCTTTTCCTGAATCAACATGCTGATGTTATCTGGTGGAACAAAATGCTCAGGACTGTGTGTACACACACACACACACACACACACACACAAACTGCTCAAAGGGCATGTCCTAGGGAACATTAGGGCTAAACATTAAACTCCTGGATGCTGAATACTTGGTGATTCTCCATTAGAAGTTAAGGAACTAAGGACACTGTGGTCCACAGACAGCCATAAACTTAAAAAGCTGTAACTCGTTACACAACTTCACATGCGTGCCAGCGCACGCACGCTCATGTTAAAGCACACCCACACACACACACACGTTTGTGTGTCTGTTACCGCTTTTAAACCACAGGATTGAGCCACTGTGACTGTGTAGCTCTATCTTACCGCCTCACCCCCTCCCCGTGTTTGAGGTTCATTGAAGTTTTGTCATATTTTGGTTGAAACCCACTTCGTTTTCTTCCCCGTCTCTGTCTCTGCCTTGTTCTTTCCACTTCCATTTTGACATAGTTTGGTCAGAGTGGCTGTTTTCTTTGCCCTTTCTCTCCTTCTATTCCCCCCTCTCTCATTCTTTGAGTTGGGGGGGGGTCAAACAGGAAACCGCAGGCCCCCTGCAGCAGCACCCCCCATTTGGCTTCACTCTCCTCCTCCTTCTCCTTTACACCCCCCGACCCATCACGCAGTGTGGAAATAATAACAGTCAGACTAAACTCTGAGCGCTTCCGCTTCTCTCTCTTTCTCTCTGGCACTCGCTCTCGTTCTCTCCTTCTCTCTGTCCTCAGATGTCTGGAAAGCCTCAAAACTCGGCTCTCAAGTTCGGCTGGAGGTGCGCGCACAAGTGTGAGTGTGAGTGTGTTTGTCACTGTTTGAACCTTATGTCAGCTCTGGTGTGACTTTAAATGTGTGTATCCATGTGTTTGGATGTGTGCGCGATGATGGATCCTGTTTCCTCTCCCCTGCTGATGGCCCCCTCTGGCTTCCCCTGAGACCTGCAGCCCGTGGTCTGCTGGAAAGGAGCTGGGAGGGACTGTGTGCCTGTATATATGTGTATATGTTTATGTGTGTGTTTGCGGGGTGTTAAACGATGGGAGGAGTGAAGGAACAGGAAGCCAAAATAAGAGGATAGGGGCCCTCAGCAGGGGCCTTAAAGTAAGAGGAGTCAAAGATAGAGCATGTGAGGGGTTATTAGGGGAGACGGGAGTAGGAAGTGAGGTACGGGGTTGAAATAAGGGAGCAGGGAGGTGCACTTAGGGGTGAAAGCTTGGAATAAGGAGTAAATTTGCATGGATCAAGGACAACAAAAGAAGTGTGGCGCAATGAGAAAATACACTTGAGGAAAGCTCAGAAAAAGGAAAAGTTAAATGCTGGAATATTATCTTGACACACTGATTAGTCATGTAATTGAGATCTTAAATTAAGACTAATGATTGTGTGTGGAGGTGTGTGAATGAGTACGAAGGTGTGAATCAAGGTACAACGTGTACTTGAAGTTCTACACCACAAGTGATGAAATGTGTGGTGTGTCACTGCTGTGTGAATCGGGTGTTGTGTGTGATCAGTACGATGGTCATGATGTAAAACAGTACAACACTGACATAAGGTGAGAAATGCAAGGTTCAAGAGGTGTTGGAGAAGGAAAAGTAAAAGAGTCAAGGCTTTATGTGTGTGTGTGTGTCTGCATGTGTGTCTAATGTGGCGCGTTCTTGGACAAAGCTGTTGTCTGGAGGTTTCTGGTCTCTCTGGTGATCTCATCATCTCCAGCCTGTTGCCATTAGTGTGTGTGTGTGTGTGTGTGTGTGTGTGTGTGTGTGTGTGTGTGTGTGCAGCCCCATATGTGTCTGCGTGTGTTCAAGCATGTGTGCATGTCTGTAATAATTTAGTCCTTTAGTGATTTAGTGTGTGTATTCTGTTGAGCTAGCAGAAACTTGGTGTGCGGCTGTGAGTGTGTAGAAGCACGTGTGTGTGTGTGTGTGTGTGTGTGTGTGGTTGAGTTGGTAGCCAGCGACTCCAAGCCACAATATTTTCCCCTTCAGTCATGTTGTTTTATATCATTCATAGAGAGGGAGAGAGAAAGCCTGCGGGCTGGTGTGTGGTTCAGATAAATACAGTAGTAAAGATATGAGTGATTGCTGATGAGCGAGTTGAGAAGAGGTGTAGAAGAAGATCTGGAATCCAAGCGTGGAGCTGGAGAGAGACACAGGGGTGTAGGAAGTGTTTGCTGAGTGGGTTGGGGTTGAGTACACAGTAGCTCTACTGACCTAGAAGGACAATATTTGCAGACCACACTTGACACGCACAAACACACACCCACATGTAAGTGCTCAGGGAGAAAATACTCAACAACCCAGGTAGGGCGACTTATTTACCACATAGGTGTAGCACGCACGACTTTGTTCATCAGAACTATAGAGTGTTTTTTTACCTGTAAGCCTCTAAATACTCTCATGAAACAGAGGTGCAACAGCTGTCTGATTTCAATCTCACAGAAAGAGGTCGTTGTCCTCCGGGAGGTCAGTTTGACCTGTTACAAAAGCTAGAGCTGCTGCAGTGTACGGATTGTTAATCGTTTGGTTTATAGAATGTCAGAAGCTGTGAAAAAGCCATTTACAATCCTCCAAAGGCCAAAGTGATGTTTTCAAACGTTTGACAAATCAACAAGCTCCAGCTGCAGATTGTCTTTTATCTCCTGAGGCCTGATGGTCTGTTGCACTGAGGAAGATGCTGTGCAGCTGAATAAAATGTCTTTCCTGCAATTGTGTAAACACTGTGAGACTCATTGTATTTAATCTTTTGTGATATACCCAGAGGGAAAGTTTGTCTTTTTCACAAGGACGGTCACCCTCACTTACCCTCGTGTTGCCTAATAACTCTCATTCTCATCATTTCCCTGTATAGAAAGTCCTAAGTACCTCACACCTCTATGCTGATCAACATCAACACTAATGATTTTCTGCTGCTGCCGTATGACCTATAGCTCAGTCACCATCAAGTAAACTGCCCTGTGTTGACTCAAACCAATGGCAAGTAGACTCAGACTTCATAAATCAACCTCACCATCATGTCAGAGGAATGGTGAAGGTGTCTTATTAGCACATGAACATGCAGCACATACATGACTTGTGTCCACAGGTAAACATGTAACTGTAAATCTCCCTCAGATGGGCCCAGCCCTGCTGTGACAAGATAATTGGCATGTGTTGTATGTCAGAGTTTAAAGGAGAGCATGAGTCACTCAAGTCTGAATACACAAATGTATTTGATGGGTGGCTTCTTTGTTTCAGATGCACAGCACCCTGTTGAACTTATGTCACTCAAAAACTTATGTTTCTGTTCTGCAGACTCCAGATTCTTCACAAGAAGGAAAAGTTTGGTCAATTTCCTGTTAATGTCTATGTGTAGGAAAGGGTACAACAGCAACACACGTGTGGTTGATGTCACCACCTACAGACAAAGATAAGGATTGCCAGCAGGTGATACAAGTTTGAAAACTGCCTGTAGATGGCACATGTCAAAATGAACGTCCAACACGTGACAAATTGATCATTAGCCAGCTGACTAAATAAGGGGCCTTAATGATTTTTGACTGTGGCTTAGACATACATTTTCGAAGACATCACCTTGGACATACTAAAGAATTAGCTATTTAAAACAATAAAAGCTTAATCACTAACAAAACAACGCTCTGGCTGAAAGCTCTGTGACTGTCGTTTGAGTAGAAGCTGTTTTCTAGTGATTTCTTTTCATTAATGACATTTTTGTTTGCAAACATGATTAGCTGTGAGTCAGAGATGTGTCTCTTGCAGTAGTAAAGGAAAGTTTTTAGGTTTGGGGATTTCCACTACTGGCCACTGCACAGTCCTTTGGAGATTTTGAATTGTTTCTGTAGAAAAAAAAACACCTCTGCTGTGTTTACACTGTACACGTACAATATGAGAAGCCTGGAAGAAGTGAATTCTTTTGTCAGTTTGCTGTTTCGTGATCTGTTCTCGCCTCATACCTGCTCTTATTGTCACCTCTCACCACCTCTGTGTGTGTGTGTGGATTACAACCACAATAGAACAAGTGCTTGACCTCTAGTTGAACTACAAAACAATACTAACCCAGAGCAGAAAACACACCCTCAGAGATATAACTACACACACACACACAAACATGATCGCAGTGCATGACTACATCCCCACCTGACTTCAGTCTCTTTTGTTTCTTTGGAGCCGGCTGAAGGGTGAGGCTTCAGTCGTCATGTTCACACCCTTCCTGACCCAGCAAGCAAGCATCCTGCTCTCCTTCTGGTCTGCTCCCTATCTGGGCAGTGTATGTGTGTGCGTGCGTGTGTGTGTGACAGCCTGTGTTGTTGCCCATTTGTTAATAATTAAAGGTTAACTTGTCTCCAGACTGTGGACTTTAATCAGGTCACACACACACAGACACACACACACAGACTCCCTCAGGGTACATTCTTTGACAGTTCATTTTGCCTTAATGCTCCAGTGAGCACACACACATACACATACACACGCTCATAAACACAGTCATTTAGGCACAAACACAGAGTCAGCGCAATTGCACCTGGATATTCAAAGTTAAGGTAACTGGAACCACCTTTGAAATTTCACACGCTTTTGATCCAACCACTTGCCAGCCCTAAGTAGGTGGTGTGTGTGTGTTTGCCTGTCTGACTTCTTTCAGCTGTCGTTGTCTGGTCCCCAGCACTGGCCATTCTCTAGCCACATCACACCTGGAACTGGCTGTAGTCTTGTAAAATGACCCACAGTAAAGTCACCTGTTGCATTGTCTGAGTATCAGGTATTTTGAGACGACACCAATGCTGTTAAGTGGTTCGTTTGCACGGCCTGACAAAATGTCAGATGAGCACGAAGGGTTGGTAAAGGTGGCGGTCAAAGACTGAGAGACAAGAGCTTCTGAGCTGAGCTGGTGAGACATGTCAAATGTGACAGTGAAAAATGTGTTCACTGCTGTTGTCTGATGTGATTTACTGGAAGTGAGGTTGGGTGTGCTCACATAAACACACATATACACACTCACATACACACTTTTCAGTCACGTATACCTAACTGCAGACCCTTCTCCCTACTTTAAGTGATTTACTTTTCATCATTTCACAAGCTGTGTATGTGCATGTGTGAACCATCTGGGAGTTTTTCCTCTTATGCCTTCAAAATAAGATAATACGACAAAAAAAAACAACAAATGACCAGAGTTATTGATGGTGGTCAAAATACTTACTGTATTGTCAAGTATTGTGTATTTGTGGTACTTTATTGTAGCCTACTTGATATTTCCGTGTCACTACATTATAGAGGGTTATATTGGCCTTTATTCTCCACTACATTTAAATTACACATATGATTATAAAATACAACATACTATTAAACGCTAAACCAGCGGTTTCCAGACTGGAAGCGTCTGGTTGAGGCCCCTAGTTACTTTTCATGTTTATGAGTTGTCACCACCAGTGAGACATTCCCCCTCGAAACTTCTCACGTTTTCAATTCTCACATGCCCAGAGGTAAAACTAAATGCCTGCGTGGGTTTTCTCCGGGTACTCCGGCTTCCTCTCACAGTCCAAAAACATGTTATGTTAATTGGTGACTCTAACTCTAAATTGGCCATAGGCGTGAATGATTGCCTGTCTGTAAATGTCAGCCCTGTGATAGACTTGCAACCTGTCCAGGGTGTGCCCTGTCTCTCACCCAATGACAGCTGGGATTGGCCCCAGTACCCTCACAACCCCAATGGTTAAGATAATAGATGGAGGCCCATGCTTGTAGTAGGGAATCACTGGATTATGAGTCACAGGTGGAGTTTTTCTGCTAAAGTTATTAAGTGCATATAGCCCATAAAACGTCTGCACCTTTACTTAAGTAGGACTTTAAGCTTAAACTGTTGTACTTAACAAAAGGATATGAATACTTTCACCACTGATTATGGTTATACAGTGTAGAACCATAGGAAACCAAGAAGTAAATTCAGTGGTAAACTGTGTGTACTAATGTCAGTGTGTGTCTGTGTGTTCTTCTTGTAGGAGCCTGGCCTGTGCAGCCATGCTGATGTATGATTACCCTCTGAAGACAGACATGGAGACGGTAAGGCACCTGTGTGTTTGTGTAAATGTAGCTTTGGTTGCTTGCGTGTGTTTTTGAGTGCTCTCATCATGCCTGAACATGTTTTTGATGCCATACAGTAAGTCTGACCTAGACACACAAACACCTACATACGCTCCTGCTACGTGTCTAGACAGACTGGTTCCCACATTCCGGCTCTTCCTGGACAAACAGGCTACTGGACAGTTGATATTTGCATACAATGGATACACACAGTGCCAGGCAGCAGGCTAATGGACACACACACACAAACACACGATACTCAGAGACATAACAGTTGACAGGGTTTAAAATTTTTGGCTGGCTATAGCTGTTTGCGTGGCAGAAACATGTTTTCCTTGCTATTCAATGCGGAACGGAAATTTTTAACTCTCTGCTCTTTTGTCCCCCTTCACTGCTTCCTTCATCTGTATCCTCTCTTTCTCTCTCTCTCTCTCTACCCACAGTCATTCTATTCTTCGTTAGTGAAAACCCCGGAGCCCTACGGAGTGATCTTCCCCCATCCTGCGCCCCTATACCACATGCACGCCTTTGCACAGTCACACACCCCCAGCAATCCCACACACGCCCAGCTGGAGCCAGTGGACCTGTCAACCAGCAAACGATCCTCCTCCACCTCCTCTTCCTCCTCCCCTCCTTGCTCCTCTGCCTCTTCCCCGGCCTCCTCACGCAGCTCTCCACCTTCCCCTTACAGCTCGGCGAGTCGTGGCTCCCCCCGCTGCTCGCCTCCACGCTCCCAGCTGCGCTCCTCACCCTCCCACACACTCGCTCCACCCACTCCCTCAATTCCTTATCCCACTATGGTGGCTCCGCTGATCAGCTCAGGTTCAGGGGTCATCCAGGGGTCAGGGGTCATGGTGTCTCCAGTCATGGTGCCTCTGTCTGTCCTCTACCCCTCACCTCTCCACCTGCATCAGCCGATAATGGTGAGCCCATCTGTCACCAGTGACGACGACCATCACCGAAGCAGGGAGCACAAAACAGGTGAGATCCCTTTCATGATTTAATGCAGTGCCATTTAAGTGTACATGAAAAAAACATAAACTAATAAGATAAACAATAATCAAAACAATTAGGAAAACATGAAATAATTATACACAATTTTATTTCAAACTTTCCCCATAAATGTACTTATAAAGTATCTTTCACTTAAAATGAGGAAGTGCTTTTCATTTCCTCTGTTCTTAGAATAACAGTTTCGGCAATTTCTTGTTTCTTAGGGAAGCCATGTTTTGTGTTCTGTTTTCTGTGGTCAGCTAGAGGTCACTGAGATTCACAGAGGTCACAGTCTCTGATCTGTAATAGACAGACAGATGTTAAGCCCCACATTAACAAAATGCAGTTGTACTATAACTGTCAGATGCATTTCATCATAGGGCGATCCCCCTCCACAGAAGATCTCCTGCAGCAGCATAAAAAGAAATACTAGAATTAAGGATTCAAATTTAACATTTGTATTTTAAATATCTTGGAAACTAAACCTAATTACTAATTATAAAAATTGTGTAATGTTTACCATGTTCATCATTTTACTTTAATATGATAACATTTGCTATGTAGCTTGTGAAACTAGGTGCAACTGAGGCTAATGGGCATTAGTTTAGTTTGTACAGTGTTTGCTTATAAACCGAAGTTTTGGACAAGTTCAAGGATCACCATAGGCATTTGGATTAATTATCTGGGGAACATGATTTAGAAACTTTATTGCAGTCCTTCAAATACTTGATTTTAGCCTGGATCAAAGTTGTAAATGGACCAATGTGCAAATCCTTTGTTTGATGCTTGATGTAAATATATTTTATATCTGAGAGAAAAATAATAGACTTTATCACTAAATATAGATTTAAAGAACAAACTTTACAGTTCTGACATGTGGCCTTGCAGATGTATTGACATGTAAATGTGAATATGTGCCAACCATGCTGACCACCTGTTGATGTTGTTTTACTCAGTTCACTCTACGAAACCTCTGGAGTTGCACGGTGACACCCACGACCTGCACAAGTCAATCAAAATAGAGCCTCGCCCTGAGCTCTCTCATGACCCCCACAGCAGCCACGAGATGAAATCATCAGTCATTCGGATACCACACGGATACGAGTGAGTAACATGCCAACACACTCAGAGATTTTGACAGTAGCACCAGGAGTTTCACAAGATTTACTGTCTGCTGTGACGCTTCCCCTTTAGCTTTATATGGAAGTGTTGGTCACAGACGTATTTACGACCAGATCCATATCTGTTCCTGTTGTGATTTTATTTAGACAGGTGCAGTCCCAACACTAGGGCTGGGTACTGATACTACAGCAACACTATGATACTATTGTTTAATGGTTCTCAAACTGGTGGCTGGGAAAGACCAGTAGAGTTCTGAGTTATCTAGATTAATTTAGTAACATTTATTCAGACGGTGAAGTAATACATTCTGTACAAGGTGGACAGTTTTTTGATGGGGCAGAAAAGCAAAAAAACAAAAACAAAAGTGCATGCTCCCCCATCAGTGAGATGTTTCCTTTTATTTAGTTCAACATTTCACACTTCAGCCCAGAGGAAAACATATCTGTGGTTTGAACTGAGTAAAAGGAAACATCTCATTTGTGTGGGTGTGCGAACGTGATTCTTTGTGCTTTAGATTTTAACTTTAATTTATTTTTGTACTTTATATGCACTCCAACTCCCGCTTTGGATGATGCTGTTTATCTTTGACAGGGAAAGAAAGAAAAACAGATGACATTTGTCAAACAAGCACATCATTCAAATCTGAAATATGCTCATGATATATAATATTCTAATAATGATTATCTTGCACTAAGGCTTAGTACGATCGTCACTGTGTCTTTTGAGTCTAGAGCAGTTGGGCAAAGTTTAACTTTTCAAGCAACAGTGATTCTTGCGAAACTTTTTGCTTGTTTGCTCAGAAGTGGTAATGGTTGGTGAAATGTATTCTGAAGCAGACTTCTCACATTCATGACTGTTTGGTTTTGTCAGTATGACGATATTAACCCAACATCTCCAGTTCTAACCCGGCCCTTTGTTATGTGTCAGTCATCATCTCCTCATTTATTCAGTGGAGTTATGTTTGTGTCCCCGTCCTGAACTGAGAGAGCAAAGTTATATGGTGTAGAGAAATAATTAAATTTGCGCTCTACAAATACATTTGTGTGGTTGCTCATATTCACATAAGCGCACAAAAATAATGTTCTCACTTTGTTTTTCTCATTTACCATGTCTCAAAGTCATTTCTGCTGAGTAATATTTGTGTCTCATTCCCAAGCAAGTGATTGGACATTTTGTTTTTCTCGAAGTCTCTGCTGTGAGCATTAAAATGTGCCGCAATTTCAGCAGCATAATTTCTGAAGTAGCTGTTTTGTCTACTAATAGACCAATAATAATATTATTGGTAACCAGGGAAGTAGGGAGTCTAATTTATGAAAATATAACAAATGTGCATGCAGAAAGCGCCAAATGTCTCATTTCATGCTCATGATCAAGATACAGATATAAAACCATACATTTCCTGTCAGCTCTGTTGTCCACTATTTTATTAATGTAAAAAGACCCAAATATATTTTAAAGTTTGGTAGAAAAGTTGAAGTGTGATACACTGCCCATTTTCTAAAGATCTGCCTTTATTTATTAAAGCTGAAAGACACATTGTACTGGTGTCTTCTGTCTATTAAAGAAACTCTTTGGGAAAATAAGTTAAACATGCAAAGTTATGAGAAATGTCTCCACGCTCGGTTTCTTCTTCGTGTTACTGCAGCGAGAGAGTGGAAGTTAAAAGACGCTCAACAAATGAGGATGTAATTTACAGAGTTAACAAAGGACCGGTAGCACAACAACACGCTGGTGGTGTGTGTGAGATTCCTTCATTCCTCTGTAGTGTTTTTTTAATCTCATATTTCCAGCCCCATTCATCAGCCACACCTCTCATTACAGCTCTTTAGTCCATCTCCTTATCACCTCGTAGGCAACCACACAAGCTCATATCAGCCATCTTGTTCCTGTCACCTCCTCCATTACTCCTCCCATCTCTGTCCTTTTGTTTCTCCCCCTTCCTTGCTCAGCACTTCCTGTATTTTTTAGTGCTCATTGTCCAGCATCTCTCACTCATTACTGCCCTCCTCTTCCGCCCCTTCCTCTTATCCCTTCCTGTTTGTCCTTACCTCCAGTCTTTTGCCTGTTTGATACCCTACTGTTAAAGTAACGGCTTCTCCACAAACAAATTATTGCAGGTCGGTTACACGTGATTGTCAGGGCACGTTGCCAGTTAGTTCTTGTTTGTGTATCTATGTAAATGAAAGGGTTTTTTTTTAATTGTAGTTGGTTGATTGTACTGCAGGCCACTGCTGTCAACATGCCAGCAGGAAAATGATTGAAAAAACTTGGGTGTGTCTTCATCTGTCATCATTTTATCATATCACACTCACATATGAACAATGTGAATACAGTATACAGGATATGTATATATCCGTATATTATT
>JAUBNQ010000001.1:12260502-12277186 GCA_032353495.1 Ctenopoma kingsleyae | reverse complement strand
TATTGACCTTTACTCCAGATTATGAGATTATCAGAGACTACATTTCACTTTTACCATGAGATACCATGATAAAGGATGATAAAGGATTTCAAATGTTTATTTTTTATCATATAATTATTATTGAGAAAACATTAATTTAGAATTAGATACTGAATCATAGATATCACAATGTAAATCATGAGATTCCCAAAAATATAACAATTACATGTGACTAACTTATGAAATTTTAATTTAGAAATATTAGTTATGTGTCTCTCTTAAAATCGTGTTAACATTACAAGTTATTATCCAATTATTATGAGATACACAGTCATAATTATCAGAAACTAAATCATAGATCTAAGATGGTAAATCACTACAACATACAAAGTTATTAGTTTTCTTATAATTATTACATGTTGTACATAGTATCACAGAGTGTATTATAATAAGGGCTAATTTGAGATTAACTCTGTGATATTATCTCATGATTTTGAGAATTTGTTTTCATTATTAAGGGAAACCAAAGAACAAATGTCAGATACATCAGTGCAAAACAATTATGAGGCACATTATCACATAATGTTGGCATATTTTCTCCAGTGACACCCATTTAGCATTGAATACTACAGTAAATGCGTATTGACAACGTTTCTCATAATTATGCTAAGCCACAAGAAATTAATTATGAGATACTAAAGCATAGATATCAGATAAACATGAGATGTTATTTTATGATTAGATCAGATTAGAAGATAAGATTTACCATAATTATGAGACACTACAACTCATAGCTACATAAAAAAGTTGAATTTATGTTTTCTAACAATTATAGAAAATTTAATTATATATATCAGATAGAAAGATACAGTTATGAGACTTAGATGATGAGACAAATTATGAGACAAATTTCAGGTTATAATAAAGTTTCTCATTGTTTCTCATCTTATTTTTATCTATTCCAAAAAGAATAAGTATTTTTTCCTTTGTACCGTTTGACTTGATCTCTGCTGGGTGTTCAGTGTAGCTCAGATTGTGCGGTTGGGTTCCTGAGAGTCACTTATCTCTGGCAGGCCTGGGACAGGAACATACACACACACACTCAGACACACAAACGCAGTGATGAGAATGGCTGGCAGGTGAAGCCTTATCTCCACTGCGCAGCGGCCTGCCTCTCACAGGGCTCAGTCAGCAGCCTATAGATCAGGATGGAAGCAGCCGAAACTAAAATAAATTCACCCTCTGTGCTTTTGTGTCCAATCAAAGCTGCTCGAAGCAGCATTTGAAAATATTTTGAGTGTATGGCTGAAATGTATTTACCGCCACCCAACCAGCCCCACGTTCACCCTGGTAGATTTTTAACAGAGTTGTGGTATAAACACCAACAGTAAGACTGTACTTTCCTGGTGAAGTGTCCTTGAGCGAGACACTATCTCCTTCCTAATGTAGCTCTGTGGGAGCTATCCTGTATCCTGACCCTGCATTTAAGCCAAAAAAAGCATCACTAACATGCCTCTAAGAATAAATGCATCAGTATTTCTTTATTTATTTCACTTTTATAAAGCAGGTGATCTGATTACTGTTTCCAGGCAAATATATAAACATTTACAAAGAAAATGGTTTATTGTTCAATTAACAAATAATTATCATAATTAGTTTGGACCAGTGTAATTTTATTTCATGGAAACAGACTATACAGTGAGTAAAAGCTGTTGGATTTATCTCAAAACTCCTGTTTAATTACAAACTCATGTTTCCTTTTAATCAAACTGATTTTATCTACATGCGCATGATTTTTCTAAACATCACTATATATTTGTTAGGAAAACCTTACTGCAGGAAGATGTGTAAAAGAAAATCATTCAAAAACCCTCTTGTATATATTTTACACTCAGTATGTTATCTCACAGCTGCACATCTTCACACAGATGGTGCACGCTGGGAGTTGAAGATAACAGAGGGGGCATATCAAAATGGTTTGTGTTGGCTGTGGTGAAACTGAATGTTCCACGTTTTTCAGGGAACCATCTGGAAACCCCTCCGGGATGGTCAAGTCTCCTTGAAATCTGAAAACCACAGGTATGGACTCGTTGTCTTTGTGTGTGATTAGTAAACCGCTGTGTGACCCTCATGTGGTTCACTAACACACCCACCAGCATTAACAGGTAAGATGCCCCTCCAGTGGTTTTCCATAAATCTGATGAACCATAGCTGAGGTTGATGAGGAAGCTCCAGCAGATGAAAGAAGTGTTTAAACACTCTGTATTTGGGATGTTATGTATAACCTGTTTCTATTGCTTATAAAGCAGCAGGGGCTAAGTAATGGGATGTCATTTGGCTTGTCCGTCTTTAAATTTAAAGCAAATAATGATCCAGAGTGGAGGGGGGAAATGTGACACCACACTGCAACTACAACCGTCAAGGTTAGAATTTCCCCTTGACTGACAGTTTCATCCCAAATATTGTTTTTAATAAAGGGATATTTTAGAAAATTTGTTAGCTTTCTTGCAAACAGTTAAAGTAGGTGATGTTTATACAACCATAAGGCAGAATTATTGCCTCATGGTTGTGTGCCCCCACCAAACACTCAATTTGCGTTTTAAGTTGCAGTTTACATGCATATCTGTCCAGGCTCGTATTCTAAACAGTTCACTCATGAGTCCAAGTGGACCTTTGTGCCAGATGTAACGAAATTCCCTCAAGTCGTTCCAGAGATACAGTATGTTCAATATTCTTTTAATTATTCTGTAGATACCTATGAGCCTGTAGCAGACTGCCAATAAATTACAGCTCCCAAGATAAATCTTTTTATTTTAATGACCTCATGACCTTTATTCTGGACAGCCTCAGGAAAAACGTTTTACAGCTCTCCAGAAGAGGCAGTAAGAATGCTGTAGCCGCTTTGTTATTTATTCAGCCCAAAACTTTCTGTGGGCTGTAATGAATCGTGCAGCCTCCAGAGACTACCAGCAGAGTGTTAGATGTCTTGTCTTGTTTACTGCAAATATCCACTTTAGAGTTTCCGTGAATCATCAGAACATTTTAATCATTTGGCTCCATCAAAAAGGAGCAATCTGTCTTGCAGCACAGTCTAGAGTATTTGTCACATGCAGTAACTGTACATCTATCACTTTTAACGCTGCAGTCAGAGGCACTGCTGATGAAAACAACAGGACAGTGCAATAGCTGCCCGGTTGAGAAGTGCGTGTCTGTATTTTTGTGTTACGAGTGAGGGAGTGAGACGACAGGTGTCCTTATCAGCGCTTAACTTTTCTTCAACAACTAACAATTTCCTAAACACTAACCATCCTGTCAGACAAGTTGACAGTCTGCAGTGTCACCTCGGACAGAAATCCCTTGAGAGATGCTGTATGTGGGCTATTTCTGGAGCTCTGCATTACGACAGAATCTGATGTAGAGAGTTTCAGAGATTGAGTATAACAGCATGATGAGATTAGGGATTTAGGTACAAGAGAGGATATTTATGAACAGGGTACACTACAGAGTCTCAGCAAAGGTTATGGTCGTATTTCAGGCATTAGAGGTTGTATATTTGATCTTCCCATCATGTCCTCGTTGTGATGTCTGAACTTAATCCCTATGCTGGTTTTAAATGGGCACAGTGATGTTCTAGGTTAGGCCAAGGCATCAGTAGCCACAGCAATCTGAAATTCTCTTTCATCTCCTTTCCTCCTTTTTTGTTTCGTGCGAGGCTGTGAGAAAATATGAGGCAGGTTTGTTGTGAGCATTATGGAGTTTGTTTTTTTTATAGCTAGTTTGACTCCTGATTCACTACAAAAGAGCCATGACGAACTTTAAAGCTCTACTTTCAGTTAAAGGTCATCCTGTTGTTTTTATCATCTGGTGTTTGACATCTAAAAAGTGTGAGGTGACCTAGATGGTCCACAAAATGAGTAAAAGGGGTTTTTTTTGCCCACAGCTGTGAAGTCTTTGATAATTTTTAAGACTTCATGTTTTGGTGAGTCGCATACAATTGGTCAGCTTTTATTTGATTAACTGATTGACTGCTTGATTTAGTGGTGAACTAACCTGATCTACACCACTATCCCTTAAAATATTTCACTGTAGGTGTTCTTCATACATTAGCATTGTTTTGGTAGCACAATTTACATTGTACTGTGTTCTCTGAGACCTGCCTGACTTGTCTCTTTTTGTCATTTGTTGTTGTTGTGGAAGAAGAAACTTGTCTCCCCACTGGGAAATAATACAATTTTCTAATCTAATCTAAATGTGCTCAGCCCATGTTACATTTTAGATCTTTCTCATGCAGCTGAATGACATTCAAATGCTAATAAGACAAGAAAAATACCTCTTTGGATCCCCCTCAGCCTACACGTTCATACCCTGTCAAACTCCAACATTGCCTCTCATCTAACATGTCAGGAGAAAGTAGCCTGTCTTCTCCCTGTGTTTTGTAGCTGCGCGACTCTCAGGATTGCAGTGTTTGTTGGATCTGTGTGTGTCGACTGGTCCACCGCTTTGTTCCAAACTGAAATATCTCAACAACTGTCAGATGGGTGTCAGAAATGTTTGTACAGACATTCATGAAGTCTATTTACTTTGGTGATCTCCTGACTTTTTCCTCTACTGCCACCACAAGCTGGATATTAGTGGTTCTAGTGAAATGTATCACCAACTGTTGGGAGGACACATAATTAATGTAACAACCTGAAGTTAGTGTTTAGCTCAAAGCAATGCAATGCTGCAAAACAGCTAAACAGAGGAGCTCGAATGTAATCTCATTTCCAATCGTTAAGTTCAGTGAGTGCTGTGAGCAGGTTGGCAACTGTTGTTTCTTGGGTTCATTACATTTTTTTCCAACCTCCTGTTTCAACCATTATCACATGTTGTAACCTAATGTGATAATAATATTTTTTTTTATCAAATAACATGAAATGGCATAGTGTTGATTAAAGTGATGAGCCTACAGAGAATTATCCCTTGAATCTGCAGCTCCTGCCTGACAGAGCTTTATAGTGAGTGGTAACTCATTGTTTAGTTGTTCAGCTTGCAACTTTACTGTTTTGGTTCACTCTCACTGCTCTCATGTTGTCATGTTCAGGCACAGTAGGCAGCTGAAAATCTTTAGGAACCCACTGTACATATCGGCTCAGCCCAAAACAGCAGACAAACATAGGTGTGCAGTTGGCAACTAAAATCCAGATGTTTGCCTTAGACATAGACTGAGGTGACAGAGCGTAAGAGCTAATAGTGTGTATTGACTGGCTTGACGTTATGTTTAAATGGTGAGCAATCCTTGCAAAATTGCGAACAAGTTAAAGAAAAGACAAATGGGGGAGAAACTGGCAACTGAGGTATGAGTTGTGAGCATGTTTTTCCATTAAAACAGAACAGGAGGAAAGAGAGCGTGGTGATTTAGTGCTGTGTCAGCAGCATGGCGTCGTCTGGCTCTCCAGAGATGAAGCCACTGTGAAGCTTTATGACTCTTTATGGAGGAATTATGATGTTTCACAAAGAGATTATCATTATGAGCCAACCTTTAAAGGTTGTGATGGCTTTCAGACTTATCCTCCTTGTGGCGCTAATCTGCCTGCTGTATCGCAGGGCTTTGCAGGAAATACAGTATGCCCCTGACTCTTTCTTTTCTTTTCCACAATGTTATAGCCTCTCTCACCATCTCTCTCTCAGAAACTTAAAGTTTTTAGGGACAACCACATCTTCTACTGGGTGTATCTACATAGGTGTATGCTGCTCTTTCAAAGAGCAGCACACACACTAACGTGAGCTAAAGTGGGGTGAATTTACAGGAAGCTCATAGCCCTCATGGTGCTGCATTTCTTTTGTATCCCTTTGTATTTTACCTTCTCCCTTTCTCACTTCTCTCCTCTGCAGTAACCTTTTCTGGTGAGAAAATGCCATGTCAATAAAAGCTTTTTAACATGAGGAAAAATCAATGTGCTCCGATTGCACCTCTTTTCAAGCGTGCCTCTATCGAACAAATGAGTGGTTCTGCTTCTGTAGACAGAGGATGTTTGGTGGGTAAAAAATGTTGTTGTGCTGTCTGTGCACAGAAAATATGTAAGCTTTTTGAGGCTCTTGAAATCCTGTTTATGTTGATATAACTTAACATGAACATTTTACACTTAAAGTGCTTTATTGGTTGCAACTCAGACTATCAACTTTAATGTCCTGAAAGGTAAGTAGGCTTGCAGGCAGGGTGGCAATAAAAATGCACAATAAAAATGTATCATAAAACAATAAAAAGACATTAACATAAAAGCTCAGTAAAATGCATGATAAATAGATACAATATATACTCATATTAGCTGGGAAGCCTATTATCCCTTTGAATTAGTCAGGCCAAGAGTGATATCTATAATATTTCCATTTCACACCAGATGATGCAAACACAGTCCCTTTATTTGTTCAGTGCTGTGTTTTGTATTTCTTCATTCATTGGACTTGATGACTCACATGAAGACCTGACTCATCTGGAGGACACAGAGACACACACATAAAAACGGGCGATTTGCTCTGTTGTTATCAGTTCTGCAGCGTTATTCTAAGTGGCTTGCTGTTCTGTTAGATGTGTGTGTACAGTCAGGTCCAAAAGTATTTGAACACTGACATAATTTGCCATTACTTTTGAGTCCCTCAAACTAGTTAGCTATGCATAAAAATGGTTGCAATCCATACATGGTTAATACAGTATTTTTTTGACATACCCCTTAATTAAAAACTGACCACCTACATCTTAATTTCCTCTTTTTAAATCTATTGGTGAGGCGTACAGAGCCAAAATAATATATACTATGTTACTGTCTAAATATTTATGGACATATGTGCTATAACGACTGCTTTTTATAGAGCTGCTCAAATATATTATCGTTAAAAAGATGAACCCGACATTTCTCTCTCTCATTCTCTGGCTGGCGTAGATTTTCTGGTATTTCTAGAGCTCGCTATTCCTGTCACGTCATGCAGCTTGTACAATGAGAATAAAACGAGCCTCCTTTTTTCTGTAATGGAAATTGGTGAGCGCAAACATTAAATACATCAACAGCATCTCATGCGTGAGAGCAATTTTTATTTTAGCAATTTTATGCTAGAATAGATTTATTCTTCATGAATTTGCCAGAAATGGAGCAGGCACATGTTTTGAAAGAAAGGCTTGACTTCTCAGTGACACTGCAAAATTTAGTTTTGTGCATTTGATAAAAGACTCAGTGAAAGCTGGTTAATCCTGTTTTGTTTATTGTAATAGCTTTTGGTGTGGATAATTCTAATTATACATCAGTGAGAAAATTCAAACTAATTAAGGTTTGATTAACATTTTATCTCCCATCTCCAGACTTTCTTCTGACACACACACACACATCCTAAATGCTCTGTCATTCACTCCCTTATTCTCTCAGTGAACCAGATGCATGCTAAAAACTCCCTTGTGCTAAAATATGAAGTAATGAGGGCCAGTTATGAGTTGATAAGCTGCACTGTCAGCGTCCTCTAAATGCCCCCACTCCAGTAATTATCCCACCTACCGCTGATTAATGCTTAGTCACTCAGTCTGACAAGGCCTCCTGCCCGTTTCTCCTCTTCTTCTCATCATGAACACAGCCTCCATCCACTGATTCTTATTCCAAATCTGTCTCATCCTGCCATGTTCCCTTTATCCTGCAATTAACCAGGAACTTACTTTGGATGTTTGGAGATGGCCCACAAGCTACTGTCTTAGGAGTTTGAAATGAAAGTTACCTCAGTAGAATTTGTTTTTTTCAAAGCAAGAAACCACCCTTGAATATTTCAATTCAATAGTATAATAACCATTGTATATCTACAGTATACAGACATGTAGTACATGAATATATTGTATATCAAATTCATGACTCTGTTGTTGCACTCTGCACCCTTGCATTATTGAAGTCTTACAATTTCTGCATATAGATTGACTTGTATATAGACATGTTATTGTTAATTGTTAAACAAACAGGATATTTGCACACAGTACAGACAGTAGGTATACATTTTATACCTACATGTATGCATATAATAGGTAAATGCTTATGTTTTCCTACATTTGTTGGCCATGTTTTTAGCTGTTTGTCTATTTCTAGCTACATCTGGAAGTTGAGTCATGGCAGCCCATGATAACCCCTCTAACCCCCATAAGCTGGGTTGTGACAGGTGGCCAAACTGGTAGATGTGTGAATTGGGTCTGATTTTTCTGGGGATTGATGAAAGGGCAGCACGGTAAATTGAAGACAGGTGATGTCTAAGGCCTCCACCTCTGCTGAGTGATTATTTGCACATGCAAACCTTCTCTCATCTCTCTCTCTCAAATCACTTGTCTTTTCTGGTCAAAGTATGTACATCACTGTCCTCAAATGAGTGTCCTTTGTCAGTATCTTTTAAAAAGTTTTTCTAAGTATAAGTAAACTGAGATCATGAAATCATATTTCGTTTCTGCATACCTGTATTTGACCAAAAAGCCAATTCAGATGCTCTGTCTTTCTTCTATCACTTGATTTGTCTATCGGTCTAAATTAACACACAGGTCTGCCTCATACATAGGTCTAAATTGATCCCTGTGCAGTTAGCTATCACAACGCATGTGGATGATTCCCATGTTTACTATTGGTCAGTCCCAAGTGTTTCAAATGATTTATGTTAAATTGAAATGTGTCTGGAAAGCTTTAGGAAGCTCAGACTGCTTGCCTTATTATACATAAATTTGCAAGATGGTGTTTTCTGGATCTCTACAAAATAACTATCAAATGCAATTTTAGCATGAACCATTGTCAGAGTGAACAGAGGAAAGATATAAAGATAAGACCCAGTTTGAACTAGTTTTGAATTACTAGTTATTAACTATTACTACTAATTATTTTTTACCAAGATACTTACCAACAGCTATTTTGTCATTTAATTTATTTGCTCTTTGTTTGTTGACATTTGTGATGCAGGAAGCCAAACCACTTCATGCTCGCTGAGGCTTTCCTCGTCCATCTCTGTATTTTCTCTTTTATTTTTTAAGAAAACAACAAAAACACAGCACAGAGGCATCACTTTCTAACACTCAAACTGATAGAGGAACCTCTCCATAACTGATCAGGTGTTTGCTGATTGACTTTTTTAAGACTGTGACTCAGGGCATTCAAGAACAAAAGCAGACAGAATTGAACTACATTTGCAGCTATTATATCCATTGATCACATTTTAATTCTCCTGTTTCACTTTTCCCATTCAGTTTCTCCCTCTGTCCTTTATGGAACTCCCCTAGCCTCTTCCTTCTGTGACTCTGCTGTCTCATAGCTTTATGGATCAATGATCATGGGGTAAGGTGACCTTCCTTGGACTGACTAATCTGAGAGCTTCCTGGCTTCCTGCCTCATTCAAAGTCTAAAAATGCTTCTCGGACATTATCTCTTTCTTTCACACCACGTAGAAGTAGAATGGAAGAGGGAATACTGTAGAGTTTCTGTATATGTGCATGCATGAGTGAGAGCGTGTTAACCACCGTATGTGCCACATCTCAAGGAAAATGTGGCACTAATTGTAGATGTCTTGTCTAATTGGGGAAAGATGCAACTGTCTATAGCACAAATTAGTTTGTCTCCCTTTGGGTCAAAACAAATATTAGGTTAAATTTTGGTCTGAGGCAAGTATCCATTATGGTTAAACATACACACAAACCAGTGCAAGAATCTGCCTACCAGAGGGAGACAATCCAGATGCTAAAATTATGGCAACCCAACCTAAAGCTGTACTAATTAATATTTTTATATCATTTAACAATGGCGCTAATTACAAGAAAAAAGTTTGGAAACACCTACACACTTATGTATTCTTATTATCTTTTGTTGATCTGATGATGATGAATGTAAATGAATCACAAAATGAACAACAATTAATTCTTAAGCATATTTGAGCATGGAATAATGACTGAATGTAATCTGCATATTAAACCTTACTTTCATTTTTTTTTTTTTAAAAGCCTTTGTAGCATTAGCTGTCTGAGAAGTCTATAACATTCAGTTTTTGTAGGTATTCAGGTGTTATTTCCTCCCAGTCCTTCTGCAGCACTTCTAAAGGGTCTGCTGTGCTGGTTAGGTGGTGTTCCTGATCTCTTTGGTCCAACTTCTCCCACATCAGCTTGATGGGGTTCAGATCTGGTGAATGAGTTGGCCAAGCCTTCACAAAGCATATATTCCAACTATTTTCTTCTCCAAATAATTCTTACTCAACTGAGAAGAATGCTTGGGGTCATTGCCTTCTGCAAAATTAAGTTAACCCTTATCAGTTGTTACCCAAAGGGAATGGCATGCCTCTTCAATACGGAAAGGTATCCAGGTTGCCAAAGCATCATGAGATCATCACATTTCCACCTCCATGCTTCACCACTGGTTTTACGAAGGCATCTGTCATCTTTTCATAAACCCTGCTTCTATGTACATACTGTACTGTATAGTCTTCATTTGGATCCAAACCTCCACCTCAAACTCAAACTCATCAGTCCACAAGACTTGGTTCCGGTCATCTGAAGTCCACAGTTAATGCATCTTGGCCCACAGCAAATCTTTCTTCTTCCAACCCTAGTAGGGTTTTTCCTGTGGCTACTCTGTCCATGAGGCCAGCTGACCTGAGTCTCCTATGTGTAGTGTCTGTGCACAGAGGTTTCTCTCTTGTTGTATTCTACAATGTACCCAATTCAGGAATAATTGAGGCTTCCGTTTCTCAAGGAGGACATTTGAAAGTACTTGTCTCCTTGGGTACTATGTCTTCTGTCCTGATTTGATCCAATTGCAGTGCCATCAACTCAAAGTTTTATTTATATATTCATTCATCCATTATCTTAACTTCTCATCTTAGTAAACATCTTAATATGTTTGCCACATGAGTTTAATAAGCTGACAACATTTCAGTGTTCAGTGAAGAAATGTTGTAGCACATTGAGTGTGAATTCAGTATAAAATAGAGAGACTCACAAATGCAGTTGGGAAAAATTCCCAGTATGACCTTACAACCCAAACACTGTTTTTGCCCCATAGCTCTGATGTTCATTTCTACTTTACTTTAATGGGTGCCTCAGTTTTCTTGACATTTGACAGTGAATGTTTCAAAGCTTTTAGGCCAGTGTATCACCTCAAATAATTTATCACATATCGAAGAACTGTCAGTACCAACACAGCAGCCTCCCTCTCTCACTACTTGTGACACTCTCTCATTTCTAAGGGAGCAATGGACTGTGATTGGCTTGTGGCTGCAAGGCACAGTGAATTATTAAAGGCTGTTCTTTATTTGGCCATATATGCACTCTCTCTCTTTTTCCATCTCTCTCCCCCTCATGTTTTCTGCTTCCTCTCCTTTTAACACTCTGCTCATTTAGGAAGAGAGTGAACAGGAAAAGAAGGTGCTGCTGCATGGGTGGAAAAGCATAAAGGGAAAATAACAGAGACAAACGTATTTTGTCATGATGGACAGGAATAGAGAAAGAATGGCAGTAGGGAAATGGAGAAAAGAGCTATGAAGCATTAGAGAGAGAGAGCGAGAAAGAGAGGAAGAGGGTTGATGAATTGCACCGCAAGCACTTTGTATCCTCCACCTGCCACCTGCCACACTGAGGCCTAAGTGCATTGTACAGGAGCAAACACACACACACCAGTATTACACCTGTTTGGCTAGACCAGACTATTTGCCTGTGTGTGTGTGTGTCTGTGTGTAGTAGGGTAGTGTAGTGCAGTGTAGCATAGTGTACGTGTTCACAAACGAAACCAAAGAGGGACGAGTTGAGCCTTGCTCTCATTAGAGAGTAAAACTGTCAAATGGATGAAGGTGAAGGAAAAGGAAGAAAGAGAAGAGGAGAGACACTTAACCAATAAAGATAGATAGTAGAAAGAAAAAAGAGAGTTCTTTTTATTTCTATCAGTAATTCAGGATGTGTATTATGTTGTGTGAATCTGCAAACGTCATACCTCAGCGATTTTAATAACAGCAAACAACTAGACACATGCATGTTTGCACACACAAATACACCTACAGGGAGAAGGATTAGTGATCACTTTCACACAGAGCTGTATAATTTATGAAATATGGGATTGTTACTGTGAGGAATTCTGACTACAGAAAATGTAGTGGGTTGATTATCACATAGCTTAATTCTACACTGCTGCTTTAATCAATATTTTCATATTAGCATTGGATGAAATGACTATAGTATGAAAGGTGTTACTTATAATACAAACAAACTCACAGAGATTTATAATCCCAGCAGTGTTTTAAGCATCTTTATTCTCATCGGTGTTGTGTCCAGCTGTATCCGGCAGCTATTTCCAGCTAAAAACTGTGATAAACCTGCTTTATGTTCGACCACAAGACAGATGTAGTTGGCAACAAGCTGGTGGATATGTCAAAGCATATAGCAGCATAACAGGCATACTTGAGAGCATGATTTTATGAGGTAATAATGTAGCTAAAATAAATCTGCCCTCTAAAACATGGTTTATGCTGGTTTAAGTTAAAAAATGAAAAAAACTCTAACCTCAGGTTAGACAGACATAATGAAAGGAAACATATTTATATTATAGTAACAACTTACACACAGATTTTTTAAAAATGGTAATAGATGGAGACCTGATGGTGAAGACATAACTGTGCGACAGTCTGGGAGCGTCAGTGACACTATACGCTGGTGTAAATTCACGCTGGGTTTTAAACACAAAGGAATCTTAAATTCATTGTTTCACTGGTACCAGATGAATGGAGGCTACCACTGAGAGAATATATAGTGCCATCTGTTCTTGGTGCATTTATTAGTACAGGGTTGAGCATCAATATTGTAGGATGGACCCAGGTTGCCATTGTTCTATTTGGTGCTGCTGAAGGGCACTGTGTGATTTGTCAGGGGTCAAATAATCTCATAACATCTCCTCATAAACTTCTGTGTGTCCTGCAGCAGCAGGATTTAATGTCAGAGTTGAACAGGTGTGCACACCATGGCCAAATGTCGGACACCAACCGATAACGGCTGCCTCCACTCACAAAAGATGTACTGTATACTGTACAGTATGTGGGTCTATGTTTGTGTAGGAGCTGATATAACCAAGTTTGATTAAATTGGATGAGAGCCAGAAACCATTCCTTTTTAGTTGAGGCTGCTCCCATCATCATTATCATCATCATCATCACCATCATCATCTTCCTCCTCATACTCTGGAGTTGCTGAACAGATGAACAGCTCGACAAATGTGGTTAAAATTGGCAGTTCACATTCTCCGTCCCTGCCTCTTTTTCCTCTCTCAATCCTCTCGGGCAATTAGAAGGACCAGCACTGGCAAGCCAGAGCATAGCCATTATTGTATGTGGGTTTCTGTGTATGCCCAGGTCATACTGTGTGCTTTGAGGGAAAAGTGGATAAAGTATTTTCAGTTCCCAAGTAACAGACATGGATCAAACTAATTGGACAGTTTGCTTCACAGTCCAAAGCCTTGTGAGCATATGAATGTGTTTGTGTCTGTATTCTCTGCCTCTCAGACCTAGTAACAAAATGCTTTCAAACAGCAAACATCAATTTAACTACACACACTCTATAACATCTTTCTTTCTCTACATTTGCACTGAATAAAACATGGTGGTAAACGTGTGTCAAAGTGTTGCTGAGTGCAGGGGGAGCAAGATGGACGGTCTCTGTTCCAATATAAGATCTGATAGAAAGTGTGTGTGTGTGTGTGTGTGTGTCCATCTGTAATCTGCCAGTGCAAGCCACATATGTAATTGTGGGCATTTTGGGTGTTTTGATCCCTGGTCGCTATTTTCTCGTCACTTGGATCACAGACTTTCTCTCTCCTTCTCTCTGCCTCTTTCCCTGTGAACCTTTCTCTTCCTCCTACTCATTGCAAACCACTGTATCTGCACTGAAAACTGACTAATAGTCACACACAAGAGACACATAATTAATGCTAGATACATGTCTTGAAGAGGGAAGATAGAAAGGAAATGAGAGAACAAGGGTAATTGATGGGAGAATAGTGAGGGAGGAAATGGACAGAGGAGGTTATTACAGTAGGTGATCAAAAGAGGAATAGAAAAGAAAAGGAGACATTAAAGAAATGTGCAAGCCGCCCCAGTGATCAGTGGGCTGAGGCACTATTCGCTCTGACTGTTACAAGATTGCATCCCCCTCATGAATCTTATTGCATATCCGATGACACACAAGGAGGGAGCAGAGGAGTGAGAAATCTAAATGTGCTGATGGACTGATGTAATTTTTTTTCATTCCTTTATCTCTCCTATTAGTTACTTCTCAGAAAACTGGGACAACATAGTCCATCTTGAGCTAAAGCACACACTCCCTGAATGCAGATAGAGCCCAATACACACACACACACACAGACCGCAGAGAATACCGTCCTTGATCTGTGTGGTTCTGCTATTGACTGATGTGATGGAGGATAAGAGGGAAATTACCAGCTGAAGGGGGTCTGTGTTTTATTCAGATTAGACACACACATATATATTTGTACTTCTATACTCATGAGGCCCTCGATAGAGATAATGTATTCCTTATAGCCCTATAACCTTGAAGGGAACCTCAACAAACACAGTTTACACATTTTAAGGAGTACTACTGCGTATGTTTATAGAAAGTTGTATAGTATATGTTTTTAGTGGCTGGGAGCTGGACAAAGTGAGGTTGGCTGGGGCTCAAGACTACAAGTTTGGAAATGGAAAAAAAAGTGGAGGTTAGCTTACAAACCAAAGAATAGTGGCTTGATGCTGTATTAAATCATACTGTCATAACACCATAGCAGTTTTGGTTGGTCAAATCACCAACCAGAACTGTTGGCAATGGAGTTTTATTATGGGTAGAAAAAGAATGCATTGCACCTATTTTCATAAGTCTGGCCTTCATAAACTTGAACCTTAAAGCTCAGATCTGACCAAAATGTCCTCACTTTGCAAAAACATCCTCAGTCTCAAGGTCTATGATTTATATCAGTCCTCACAAAGATAGACATTCAAGTAAAGGCACTTGAAGGCATTCTTGCTTTTGGTCTCCATCCAGACAGCAAGACCTCTTGTTGATCTTAAATACATTTTCTGTTCAACACTATTGAATATTATGCCTCCAGATCAATTCAACTACAGTCACGTACACACACACTCTGTCCTTCTTGTTTGTGAGTTGGGAGGAGCTGGCGTGTCAATGTGGAGAGGTAATTATTTGCTTGACCAGTCTGAGCCTGTTCTGAGTCTCAAGGACAGATTCGCCTGCAGCTACAGTACCAACCAACACTCCGATTACACAACAGAAACAGGCAAGGCGTGTGTGTGTTTCTCTGTTTTTGATGTAAGGGCTATGACTTGAGTAAAAGTACGCCCTTGTATTTTTATGTGTATGCATGCAGACTGTACAGTGTACAGTATATTTTCGAGATGTGTGTGTGTACAGTATGCGTGTGGGCATAAGTGGGTTTTTACTCACAAGTCATGATGTGTGTTTGCCTGTGAGTCTGCAGAACAATGTGCTCTTGCACCATTGTCCCTGCAGGGCTCCACCTCAGGGAAACACACATACACATCTCCTTGTGTGTCCCAGCATAATAATAAGCATGGGGAGCAGGAAATTGAGGTTGGGAAGGTGATTGAGGAGAGTGGCAGAGAGTGCGGGGGGGGGGATTGGGCTTCAAAATTGAGCACAGTGTAGGAAGACAGAGAGGAAAGGGAGAGAGAGATTGGAGGAAGGCCACTGGTGGACAAACATCATTCGTGAGAGATGAGCTGGTGATCACAACTGACCAGACAGACTATGTTTCATGTTCTGGCCTCATTAAAAAATTTTTTTTACAACAGCTACCTGTTTTTACATGACTCTGTATTTGTATTTGTGTGTGTGCTTGCTGGTATGCTTATAGAGCACACAGTGTGCACAAATTAGATTTCATGCTGCCGTTCGCCCGTGTGTACGTGTGCTTGTGTGCATGCATGCCTGCATGTGTGAGTGCACATAAACAGGATGATTATCGAGTGTGAAGTGTGTGTGAATGGGATTTCACAGTGTCATTTTCTTGGGCGTGTGTCTCTGTTTATGTGAGCGCTGCACAGTCATAAAGCGGTGCCAGAGAGTTTTGAGTTCTGAGACTACCACAGCCAGGAGACCAATAACAGTCAGCAGCTCAAGGAGGCTCCTGCCAAGTGACCAATGATTAGATCCAACCAAAGGAGACCAGAGTTCAATCGCTTGTAATTCCTCAGCTTCATTCCCCCTCAGAGTTCCACTCCCATCCTACCCCATGCAGTAACAGGACAGCATTTCCAATGTGAGTGTTGCAGATATGTATTGCTTTACTCTTTAGGTCACTGTGTGCAGGGCTCTGCAGGGGTGGAAACAGAGAGGTTGTTTTATGAGGTTATCCAGATAACCCATCAAACAGAGGCTATTAGATTAGACTGATTCTTCTTTCCACGTACACACAGGTTGATGGAAACATGTTATCTCGTGTGCAAAGCAGGTAAAGAAATGTATATGTACGTTTTTACCAAAGAACATTAGAACTTTTACACCAGCGCCTGTAAAGTCTTACAAACACACATTAACACATTAATGCAAAAGTCTTGAAGACAATACTGATTTCTGTCTGAGTTTGTTCTGGTTGACTTGAGGCACTCTAACAGCAAACGCCCTGTCCCATTTTAGTCTTACACCTCAACACTGGGAACTGTCAAT
>JAUBNQ010000001.1:12242181-12253481 GCA_032353495.1 Ctenopoma kingsleyae | reverse complement strand
ATGCACTCAAAGCTTTTGTCTCCTTCTCTTTGTGTCTTTGTCTGTGTGTGTGTGTGTGTGTGTGTGTGTGTGTGTGTCTGTGTGTGTGTCACTGTGTGTACAGGACATCTAACAGCAGTGCCACACTGTCCTCATGCGTGTCGATGGAGCCGTGTGCATGTCCAGAAGAGTGTATGTTCACAGCTCTGTCCCATGCAGACGTCACCTTCCGCAAGATGGAGGGCTACCTGAGGACTCGACAGCTGTGCGATGTCATATTGGTGGCTGGAGACAGACGCATACCTGCGCATAGGTAAGAACGAAGACAAACAGAAATGTTACACATGAACTTTAGAGTTGCGACAATTAGTCAGTCAATTAGTCGATCAACAGATGAATAATGAATAAATGATGAAGTGTTTTAATAAATGATCTGTTATTTTGAGTCATTGTTAAAAGAAAATATGTCAAATGTCAGCTCTACAAATGTAAAAAAAAAAAAATGTAAAAAGTTTGGACTGTTTATGACAGGAAACAAGACATTTGAACGTGTCACCATGGGCTTTGGGAAATTAAACTGTCATAGTTTTCTGATATTTTATAGACTAAATAACAAAAATCAGTTGACTGAGGAAAAAACTGAAAGATTCAGTGATGGTTAAAGTGGCAGGCCTAATACAAAAAAAAGATTATGATGTTGAATAGAAGCACATGTACTGTATATGATCACTTTGGATCACTTGGTTGTTTACTTCACACTAATCGATATATCACCAATTGTAGTTGACAAATGTTAATTATTTAGGTCCTCATTACAACACAGTAAACAAATACAGTACAGAAATACAGTATCATATTGCCAAAATGTTGTTTCTTTGGGATGTTGTTTATTTTTGCAACTTCCCTTTTGTTACTGGCTGCTCAATACTAGCTGGGAACTCTGTGAATTACAGTAATGGTAATCAGAATCAGAAAACTTTATTCATCCCGGAGGAAATTGCTTACATCACGACTGCAGTCACACAAGACAATCACACAGAGACACAGAAAACATCACACAAGGCCTCAAACAAGAACAATACAGTATAAAGTACAACACACACAGGCTTAATCTGTGCAGTATACACAGGATACTGATAAATGCAGACATGCACATGTGCACTGCAACAGAACTGATACAATCAGTCGATTTTATTTGTTTCCTTTTTTGATAAAAAGATTGACTGCATTGACTTCTTGAATATAAAGATACACACAAACAAGGTGACACATACTGTGCACACAGAATAATTTATTGAAAGAATCTTTCACACATGGAGCAGACCCACAGTCATGCTTATAAAGTTCCCCTTTTATTTTTACAGTCTCCATGTACCACTGAGTCAACTGAGCCTCTGAATCATGCATAAAACACACATACACACACACACGTGCCTGTCATCCACCTCATAGCCCCCACTTCTCTCTGTTGCTCTCTGGGCATGTGGCCACTGGTGCAGCAGCAGAGTCCATCTGCACAAGGATGCGACAGAAGAGCGGCCCTCCATCAGGAGAAAGACTCCTTTTCTCTCATTGCTTTCCTCTTCTGCCTCATTTGATTTAGTCCTCCAGGCACAGATGGTGATAACAAAAAAACCCTGCCGCACGAGAATCTTAATGGTGTATGTGAAAGAGTGTGTCGGCGTCTGAAGTTCAGTGTATGTGTGTTGAGTGTGTTTGTGCACCAGCATGAGGGTGGGAGTAAGACATCTTTATTTGAAAGTGGCTGTTTTGTTTGCAATTGATTTATTGCATGTGTAGGATAAAAGAGCTTTTCTGGGAACAAAACATACACCCTCTTTCCCTCCCTCTCTCTCTCTCTCTCTCTCCGTCTCTCGCTCCATCTTACATTTACAAACAGTAAGATGCACCGTACATGCTGAATAGACCACTTGTACTGTGCAAAGCTGAATATTTCTTGTGGAGTTTGTCACTTGCAGTGCTCTGTGTGTGCAGAACACAATTAAACCATTTTGTCTCTGGGGCTGTACCCTATACAAATACATTATGTTGCAGGTCTATTTTTGTTCTCCCATCTGGACACCTCTATATGAGTGCTGCCTTTAGTGATTTTAGTAAGTATACATTTATTTGAGAAACGTTTTAGTTATTATTAGTGTAGATCAATAGACATGCATTGTGTGTGTACCATAGTTGTTGTTTGTTTTAAGTACAGTGTCTACAGCCTTACTAACAACTCAGTGAGGCTGTACCAACTGTAGGCAGATAATAATGTCTACGTTCTAGCTTCTACAGCAGGGGTCACCAACTGGCGGACCGCGGTCCGGATCCGGACCCGGACCCAGACTCTGTCCTGTCCGGATCCAGAGCCTGGCCCGACCTGGCATTAAGTTTTAGTCAGTTTTGGCGGAGCTTATAGTTTGACCGGCGACTCTTTTCTGACCGTGTTTCTACACCGCTACTCAGCTACCTGTCTCTGATTGGCCAGTAGTCGTTGCCTTTGTGGTTTCAGATTGGTTGGGTTTAAGCATGAGGACTGAGATTGGTCCAGGTGAGGGCAAAAATCAGCCAATCACAGACAGAGTAGGGCGGGTCTTCACTGAAAGAGACGTGGACACAGAGTGAGAAGACGAGAGAGATAAAAGCAGCGACATTGTGATTCAGTGTGACATGATGTGCGCTAAACGCTGAAGATTGATACTGAAAGCCAGATGTTTAATCCCGAATCCTTCATACTTCAACCGCTGCGTCTCCCCTGCTCTGAGATCTGCTCTCAGTGGTTAAAAGTGGGAACGTGAAACATCACGATGTAACTAAGCACATAATCACATCTGAGAAATGTTACTTGCTAAATTAGTTGGTTAGGTTACAGAAACTAAGCGATCTTAAAGTAAACTACGATCAGTCAACAATGACTTTAACACATACTTTTACTGGCCAACAACAAGCTAACGAGTGCTCCCCCACAAAAAAACATCCAGTGATTGAGTCAGAAGTGTGTAAATGCAGGAGCTCATACACTTTATGAGGAAACAAACAAATAAAAACAAATACCTGTATCTGCATTAACAGCTAATAAAGAAAGAAAAGTGAGGTATTAACCACAGATGTTAGATCAGCTGCACGAAGACGTATAAGTCTCCACAGTCTGAGCTGTAGATGAGTTACTGATGTGTCTGACAGTGCTCAGCTTCATTATTATTTATTTTATTTATTATTCTATGTAGCCCTCAAGAGCCCAGAGTTGCATTGGAATATTGTTAAAATGGCATTGAATTACAGCTTAATGAGAAGTTACTTCTCTTATAAATTAATATTAATGTATAACTACATAATAATGCTATTTAAAAAAAACTAAAATTTTCTTTATCCGGACCTCCTTAAATAATACTTGAAAACCCCTGGTTTAGCATGTTGCCATGTTGATATTTGTAGAGCTGAATCCCTTAGTTAATTAGTCTGAACTGTACTGACAATCAAAATAATCCATTGAAGTTTGCTGCTTTTATCTGTTGTATATGACTGTAAATCATAAAAAATGAGGTTTTGCACTGCACTGTCAGACAAGACATTTGAAGACATCACCTTGAGCTCTGGGAAACTGAGAGAGGCTATTTATAGACAAAATGAACAATCAATTTTTTTGAGAGAATGATCTTTACTTGCAACCCTAAATATTTTACAATAGATACCTGATGATAGGAGATGAAAACTTCAACAAAGTCACCAATTTATATATACATTTTTTTGCTACCAGACTTGTTAATCTATTTAATAGTGACTCATGGTGGCACTAGAAGAAACGTCAGAGGAAGTCATTAGGATTTACCTGTTGGACCCTGAAATTCTATATTAAATTCTGCACCAGTCCACATGTAGAGATATGTCACTGACCTGGTGCTGGCGTTGGATGAAAACCACAGGAACACCAGAGTTATTAGTATTCTGGCAATTCTTCTTCTCCGGGGAATATAGTAGTGGATGCTCATCACAGATTCACATTCTATTGCATAAAAATGTGGTTCTCTGATATTCCTACCTCTTTTTTTAAAGTATGTATAGAGAGAAGTCTATAGTGGGGTTTGTTTTGCTCTCCACCCCCCTGTTGTTTTCTCCCTCTCTTTTTTCCACTGTTGTATCTTTGTACCAAGCAACACATCCACAAACAGACACAGTGTTCAGTTTCCAGCTCTTGCCCTCTTTTTCCTGAGTCCAACTCATCTGTTTCCTGCTCTCCTCTTTCTGGCATTTTGTCTTCTCTTCCCATTACAGTGTGACATACTGCCTGCCATGTCTCTGTCTTGAGCACACTGTATTTGTGTGTAAATAACCTGGTGCTGCATATAGCCTGTAACGCTCACCGCAAGTCAGACAGAGGCCCACATGAAGAATTAAAGAGCAGAAATGCTGCGTGTGTGTCTACAGTATGTGTGTGTATGTCAGAGAGAGACAGATATGGGAGAGATACCTGACCAGAATACAGGCAAAACAACTTCCTGCTGACTATAGTGTATCTTCACGTCTGCATGTCTGCAAAACACACACACACATACACACACTGTGCTTGTCTGTGCTTCAGGCCTGTCTGTCACAGTCTCGGAGTCGCACTCAGTAATGAGATAGATTATACACATATACCTAACACTTACACGTTCGGTGCACAAACACACATATTCAAGTCTGTTGATGTGAAGTCAAGAAAGAGTATAATATATTAACTATTAAATAAGTGTTAATGTTTCTTGATGTTTGTGTATGTGGGATAAACATGATAGTGATATGAAAGTGAAAAGGATTCTTGTGGTGGAGAAACAATTACTGACTTTTGTAACCTTAACACAATTACTCCTTATCTGCCCTACTCTCCATTTCTCCATAAATCCTTTTCTCAAACTTTCTAACTTGTGAATGTTACATTGACTGTAAATTAAGCATCTCTCTCTCTTTATCTCTCTTTTGTGAGCCCAGCTGTTGTGATTGACACATGCAAATTGATTTAATCCCCTCTCTGACTGCCCAGATTGGCATGTGTTTTATAGCGTAGCTGAGGTTGTGTAGTACTGAGGTGTATTTTTCTGTTGTGTGGACACTTCTGGGAATTCTTCTGTGAAAACTCCTGTACTTTATGTATGAAAATATTTTAATCGACCCATTCACTCAAGAATACTGTATGTATTGCTGTGTGATATGCAGGGTCATACCTCTCAGCACACATACTGTACAGTACTCTACAGTAAGAATGAGCATCATGGTGAAGTAACGAGACAGCTTGTTTTGAACAATTATGTTTTCAAAATTCATTATGTTTACATATTTAACGATGCAGATTTTTTTCAATGAGAATTCAGTGTGCTTTTAAGATTCTTAATACATGGCTGGAGGATAGTTGGACAAAGAAGCTTCCCTAAGTTACGGCGTGAAATAATACAATATAACATATATGATGGATTGATTGATTTGTTTATTTGCATTTCCTGTACAAGTGGTGCCCAACACTGTAATAGAATACAGCAACAACAACAACCAGGATGAAAAAGCATAATATATATTTACACAAATTTAAAAAGAGAAATCTTCAAAACATCAACACAAGTCCAGAAATGTGTTACCACAATGTTAAAGTGTGTTAATGTGAGAAAAGCTCTGGACATCTGTGTGTACATCATAATTGATAGACCCTTTAATGCAGGCATGTCCAAAGTCCGGCCAGATTTTATACAACCTGTAGCTCCAGTTTTAAATTGTATTATTTATGGCCCAGGACGGGCTGGAATAAAAAAAATTGTCCCTGGCATCTTGGACCAGATCAGACCAGCCTCCAGCAAACAATCATGCACAGGCATCATATCTTAAAAACCTCTATACGAGGCATGAAGTCTGTTGTCTCTATCAGCTCAGCTGGTAAGGAGTTGAGTTCTCACGTCAGAGTTCAGGGTTCGCATTCCGATTTTGGTAGTTAGGTTCATGCATTCATTGTTTTTCATTTGTTCACTTCTGTGAAGCTTAGCTTTGGTTACACTGCCATTTAAATTGATAATTGTGACAATTAAAATAAAATAGTTATAAAAATGTGCATATGTATGTAAATCCTACTGTAATTAATCTATGGATCATTTGATTTGTGACACATTTATAATTTATTTAATGCATTTATTTCCAATTTTATTTAAACAATGACAATTTTAAATATACATTTTGTGATTTATTTAATAAATGTAATGTGACGCCCTCCACGCTCCATAACCGTCAGCCCCTGGGACTCTTCACATTATCAAATCTGGCCCTTGTTAAAAAAAAGTTTGCACACCCCTGCTTTAATGTGTCACTAGTTTCAAAGATAAATAACCCACGAAACAACCCAACAAATCACTGACCTTAGGTTAGTCATTATGTAACAAGTTTTGAAAATCTGTATTACATCTAAAAGCACAAAGATTACCTTTAGAAAACAACTAATAATCTGAGTTTAGATTAGGCTCTTTCTCCACAGGAAGAACAGGCTGTCACTTTCAGTGTAAACAAAACCAGCTTTTTTACTTTGGCAATGGGAGAGTGGGTAACCTGCATCATGTTCAAGGCATCCTCAATCAGCATCTATTACCTTTCCGCACTGACGAGGCATGGCATATTACTCTAGGATTTATTACTCTAGGGAAGTCAGGTGACTTATTATTTTACTTCCTCTATTTTAATCCTGTCTGGAGTGCATACACATAGAATTGTTTTTCTGTAACTGTAATATTTGGACAGCTCTCAAACTTGTTGAAGGTGTTACAGAAATTTTACATTGTTCAACCTACAGTAGTAATCAAAATTATTCAACCCCCATTGCAAATTGGCAAGATTTACAAACTTTGAGCTGTTTGCAATAAACAAATCAAACAATAGGTGCTTGTGCGTGCACATTCATTCATTCATTTTATTGAATGAAAAGCCGCATAAAAGCACTTGGAGTACTAATTCGGTGGAAAAACACTATATAAGTGCAGACTATTCACCATTTTCTATGTGTGTTGAACAAGTAAGTGTTCTTATTTGGTTTGTGCATTGCAAATAGCTGAATGCTTCACATTTTGCCAATAAACCCAATTTGCAGTGGGCTTGGTTAATTTTGAGTGCGCAACTGTAATGTGATTGCTGTTGTGGCTTTTACAAAAGACCAGGGCACTTATTCAGAATAGACACAAGAGACTGATGTGTTAAATTGCTCTCAGATGAACACAGTGACCTAAAAGTGGCTTAAATCTAAATCTGTCTATGCAACATTGAGCAGCCACTGGTACAAGACAGCAACCAGATGATGAGACATAATTCTGACCTTTATTTGGTCTAACCTGACTGTTGTGATTACTCGTGTTTGCTTGCCTTTTCACCGTTTCAATTTTCACTTGTTTCACATTAATATTGTTGTTAATTCAGTTTCCTTAAACTTATACATGTCAAGTCTGATACATTTTTAGGTGCTATTTTTAATCAATACATCATAGTGGAATTCCTTGGAACATGGGTTTAAAAATGGCAATAGGAAGACCACAGTCTGACACCTACAGAGTATTAGTAACTTAATGTGACTTGCATGTGTATCTACTCTCATATTTACAGGATGATAATGGTGTGTATTATTTCCAAGCTACCCTTTCCATCTCTGTTCTTCATCTTTACCCTGTCAGTTTAGACTCTTTCTGTCATCAGGGTCAAAGTACTCTGTTCCTCTGTTACACCTGTCCATCCTCACTGACATCCTCTCCACTCACAGGCTGGTCCTCTCATCCGTGTCGGATTACTTTGCAGCCATGTTCACCAGTGATGTGCGGGAGGCCAAGCAGGATGAGGTGAAAATGGAAGGAGTAGACCCTGATGCATTGTGGGTCCTGGTGCAGTATGCATACACAGGTACATACACGCATATCTCCCTTCTCTAGAAGACATCATATACTGCGATGTGCTGTTAGTCACCAGGTCGAATTTTGATTAAAGTTATGAATCAGTTTTGTTGATATAATTTATTTCCAAAGTCACAACCAACCTCCTGTGGCACTGAAAATGTATTACTGTGATAATTTTACAAGATCTAGGATATTGCATGAACAAAGATATTTTAAAAAACAGACACACTGGGGGTATATTACCAGCAACATGGGCACTTTAGTTGGCTCCATATAAACCGGCCAGCAAATTCTCCAAGAAATACACAATTACTCCAGTTTGTGTAATATTTACTAAAAAAATGAAGTACATAGCTGTTATAGTATCTTACTTACTTAGGCTTAAAAAAAACCTATATATTTGTCATCCATTTTGTAAGATTAATGTCTTCATTAGGAGCCCCTGAGCTTTGGTTTGATGAAAAAAGACAGAAGACATTGTTGGTTCTGGTATTTTCATGGGATTTGTGCAGCCTTATCCCTGTTAAAGCCATTTTTATACATTTAAGCCCCCTAACAATGATTCAATATAATGTACCGTACAGCTAAGCCTTCAGTTCAGAACTGAACTGATGAAGCTCTCTGGATGGAAGGCGAAACGTCTTCAAGAACAAGTCCACCTACATCTGCACCAGCTTATGTTTAGTTTAGACAGACATACACTTTTCTAAACCACTCGATCGTTTTGTGAACCATGTAATGTCTGTAACCTATTATTATGATTTGTAAACATAGGTAAAAAAGACATCTGATAATCTGATTTGCCATTAGTGGCTAACATCTCCAAGAAGCCATCTCCGTGTACTATTACATCCAATGTTTTTCCATACTACCTAAATAATTTTCATCTTAGCTGAAAAATTAATGGACCATTTGCTTGAGTTGAGGCATGTTGCTCTTGATCTCAAAAGCTCTTAAGGAATAAATCTTTGACACATTTTGATCCCCAGTCCTTTCTTTGTGTCTCTTTCTTCTCTCTCTCTTCTATCCTCTCTTTTCGTGTCCAGGCCGTCTCGAGCTGAGGGAGGACACCATTGAGTCTTTGCTGTCAGCCTCTTGTCTTCTGCAGTTGTCGTCTGTGGTTCAGGCCTGCTGCTCCTTCCTCATGAAGCAGCTCCACCCCTCCAACTGTCTGGGCATCCGCTCCTATGCTGACGCTCAGGGCTGTCATGACCTGCAGAGGGCTGCTCACGCCTACACTATGGTGGGTATATCTCCAGCGATTGTAGAACCACTACAAGAAAATGAATAAAACAACTTTGTGAATATAATGATGTAGAATCATTTTAGGTTTTAAAATGTTTAAAAATGTAAGAATCTTTACCTACCTACTATCCTTCTCCACCTCGGCTTCTCTCTTCTGTTGCACTTTGGTCATTTTCCAACCTTGATGTTATTCTTGGTAACAAATTGGTTCCTCATTCACAATGCACCACACACCGTTATCGTCACAATGGCTGTTTTCAGCGCAGGGTTGCTATGGTGACTGTGAAATAGCTCCTTTGTGGACTTGATTATTCTTTTTCTTTTCTTATTCGCTCCTGTCTTCACGTGCCATTTTCTTCACCCAGCCTCCCTGTGTTGTCTGTCCCTGTCAGTCTCACTGTTCCCCTTATTCTTTCTCTCCAAGTGGATTTTTGTTAAACTGTAATCTGGGGTAATTATGCCACAGAGACAGCTTTGTCTGGATGCCACTGTCTGCCTGTGTCTGTACTTCACTTACATATACATTTTCACACATGCATACACAAGCCACAGGTTTATTATACCATGTTTATTATGTGTATGAGCTATGAGAGTGACTGTGTATGTACTGTAGAACTATATAGTTTTTATTTGAAATATTTTTTTGAGGAGGAAACAGGTCACATTTACATGTTTTCAGTACTTCCTGATAAAATAGTAGTTAATCACACAAATGCAAAATACAAAAATGTCACACAAATGCAAAATACAAAAAACTACACCAGACTACACCGTCACTGCACTGTCAACCATCATCTCCATTGTGATCACCTCCCTTATTGTCACAGCACAACAGCATGCAATTACAAAGCAAGTAAGTGTTTAAGAAACTAGTTTTCATTTCCATCTAAATTTGTCAAATTATTAATTAGTTGATTGTCAGAAAATAAAATAGCAACTAAATAGCATCTGTCAAGGCAGAGAACATTTTTAAGTTGTCACGTTGCATTTTAGGAAGCTGCAGTGAAGATATTTTAGATATTTTAATGATAATGAAAATGATAATTAGTCACAGCCATGTTCTTTACTTCTCAGACAACCTCCCATCTTACATCAATCCAGCCTTTTCTCATCCAGACAATTTTATTTCTTCAGTTTTTCTCATCCGACTCTGACCTTTCTCAAGCCCTCATTTCCTTTTTTTCCCCCTCTTTCCTTGCCTCCTTTCAACCTTTGATCTCTTTCCTCTCTTCACTCAAATCCTCCCATTGTTTTTCACAGTTTCCATTCCCATCTTTCCTCTGCAAATCATTATTCTTCCATCCTTTCTGTTTTGAAACAAATATGTCTTTTTCCGTCTCTACTCTCACTCTGTTTTACTAAAACCTCACTTTCATCATCACCGTCTCTCCATCCTTTCCCCCTCTCTGTCCACCAGGAACACTTTTTAGAGGTGGTTGGAGGTCAGGAGTTCCTGCTACTCCCGTTGGAGGAGATGGAGAGGCTGCTCACTTCTGATGATGTCAACGTGCCCAATGAGGAAACTGTGGTAACGTCTTTACTAACGTGGGTCCGCCATGACACCGCTGCTCGGCAGTGCCACCTGCCCTTGCTGTTAGCTCACATCCGAGTGCCGCTGCTGCAGCCACAGGTGAGAGCTGCAAGGAAATCTTATAGTTAAACACAGGATTTTAAAGAACGTGATTGGTTATGTTATTTCATGTTGAAATGGTAATAAGTAAATGAATAAATGACTGTAAATATGAAAACAAATGATACCCAGTCATTTGTGAATTATGTGTACAGTTGTTTAGTCTGTATATTGCAGAGAAACAAACAGTGAAAAGATCAAGTACTTTTACTAACATGTAGACTATTTATACGTTCAATCTGTGTCCATTGTTCTTGTGTGTGTGTTATCAAACGCTATGATTTGAAAAAGGAAGAATTTGTATCGGTTTTATAATTTGCAGGCTATTTTTGTCTCATGCTCTCACTCCCCTCTGCCTCTCTACCTCTTCCTGGCTCCAATCAGTCTCTCATTCAGTCTCACTTTCCTCTTTAGGCAATTAGATGGACTATAACCATTACGCTAACTGCAAATCACAACCATTACTGCTGTCATGTGTGTACTTATCTTTGTTGTGTTTGTGTCTGTGTGTAGACAGTGTGTGTGTGTGTGTGTGTGTGTGTGTGTGTGTGTGTGTGTGT
>JAUBNQ010000001.1:12221216-12233741 GCA_032353495.1 Ctenopoma kingsleyae | reverse complement strand
TCACAGCTTTTTTTTCCCTACCTATTATTTTGTTTCTGTAGACAAGGTGACACACACACACACACACACACACACACCTACATGGCTGTTTTCAGCTTATATTTCTGCTGACAGAAAGGATGGTGGGAAGGATAGAGAGGGATTGTCAAGACTGTTGTGATGCCTCATCATTTTATGCTCTCAGTTTTCCTAACAATATCTGATAGTGTGTGTTGATGCTATTTCAATACATTCCCTATTATTTTTATGCTGCACTTTGCAAATCCTCTCCTCTTTCTTTCCATTTCCTGCCAGCCGACAGATAAAAGAAAGAATTTTGACATAATCAGCACAACCTTATGAGCGGTTATACTGTAACAAGCTGTGAGCCTCTTTTTTCGTTTCAGTCTAAAACAAATCAGAATGCTTTGTCGTATTTCTGTGTGTGTGTGTATGTCTTCCATGTTGCATCAGCTCACATCTAAAGTGTACTCTGATATGCAATTTATTGTAGCATTTTTATGCGCTACACCGGAAAATTACTTTTTGCTTTTTATTTTGTTAACTGTGTAATTCTGCCATGTATCATATAAATGGGGTCCATTAAGTGCTGTTATTGCGTTTAGCCTGGTATAACCAGAGTAATAATAATAACACTGTGGCCCTTTGTTGATCCCTATAGGGAAATGCTGTTTTCAATTTCCTGCAGAGCACAGGGTCAGCTATTTACTGGCTTGGTTTTTTACAGGGTGAGTTGAGCTCTTCTGTCGGTAAGCTACCTTCTTTTTCTCCACTGCACAAGTTTCTTCAATGTGTGTGCGCGTGTGTCTACATGTGTTCAGGAGTTCAGAGTATATTTTTATCTCAAATGAGAATCTTCCCCCTTCCCACATCTTCAATTCCCTGCTGCTTTCTCTTCATCCTCATTTTCCCATCTCATCACAAACACACACACACACACATTTGTGTGTGTAGTATGTTGTTAAGCAGATTTGGATATTCAGACAAACTGAACAACTGAACATATGAGACCATGAATTTAATCATATTTATTCAGCTTGTGCCAACATTTTGTTTGATGTCAAGTTCAAAGTGTTATTAGATTTGATGCTACGGCAGACAGTATGAGACATGAGCATAAAATGAATCCCATGAAATGACCAGGCTTGTTTAAGTAATCTTACATGGTAAGACACATGAATAATACAAACTCCAGGTTCAATACTGAGACGTGCCACAATCATTTTATGCTGTAGAAGACTTAATTGTGTATTTTCCCTGTTCGGCTCAATATGCTCCTCTGTCTAGTGCACAAAAAAGCAAACTCCTGACAGTGAGAGGAAAAGCAGGCATCCTGTCTGAACTGACAGATCTAGAGCTAATGTAGCCCCCAGGATGCACTTCACAAACGCACATGGACATATCTCACACACACACAAACATGCAAAGACACACTTTTACCCCACAGCTGAAAGCCAAGTGCCCCAGGAGTCAGTGAAGATTGAAAAGCCTCCCAAATTTGCCGGCATGACGTATAAAAAGCAAAGTCGGGCAGGATAGCAATTTCCCCACAGCGGAGCTGATGTTTATTCAAGCCTAATGCACCGCTGCATTATTCTATTTTGTTCCCCTTCAGACCTGCACACTGTCTGAGTTTGATTTCACTGAGATCTTAAAATAAAGAGGACAGACATTCCAAATCAAGGTATATAAAGTATACAAGTGTATATTATGTACATAAATAAATATTAAATCTGTATGTGGTCTTATTGCATTGTGCTGTATATTTTACAGTTCCCACAAAATATCATGTGCAATTGTGTGTTTGTTTTTATACCATGAATTTAAGAGTTATAATAAACAAATGACATTTGGTGAGAAATGATACAGCTGCTCATTTCCTCTTTTTGTACCAGAATATTTCACCTTCTCATTTACAATATTAACAATGTATGTAAAATATATGCTGCTGTAATATTATGTTATCTGTCTTTTATACATTAAAGTCCAGATGAGATATAACACTTGTTTTTGTTTTGTACTGCGTAAAACACTAACACAACAATAACAGCTAAATTATCTTTATAGTACATATGTTTTTGCAGGCAGCTGACATTTGTCACAGTTACTGTAAATACCATTTTTTTCACTTTGTATGTTTATAGGTGCTTCTTATTTCTAACAACATCTCCTTATTATCAGTCCCCTGCAGTTCAAATGTTTTTGCAGGTTTTTCTGTTGCAGTGTGGCTCTGAATTTATTTTCTGGCCGTCAAGGTTAATATGGAGCCTCATTACTCTTAAGTGTGGATGCTCAAACTTAAAAGCTGTAGTCTGAGCCAAAGGCATCGCTGCAGGTTGAAGAGTTCGCTGTGTGTGTGAGGAAGAAGAATGCTTACAATTTACAGATACTGTACTTTAACCCCTGCGATGGTGGCCAGTAGCCAAATGGTTCACTCTGTTACTTATTGCAGAAGAAGCCTTCAATCATAACTTGCTCTCACAAAACACCTCCCGGTGGTGCTGAGAAATGAAGCTGGTGACCTTGTCTTGCCACCTTAACAGCTCCGGAATCCATTACATATGACAAGAAGAAGAGGGAAACAGAAAGTGCTGGACTGTCTGATTCCACATGTTTGACAGGTAAATGTAGACGTAACCTGCAGCTGGACAGTTTCTCACATTGTCTCAGCGCTGTACATTTACCAGGTGGGTTAAATACCCCACAGAGAGTGAGTCATTGCAAAGCCTACACTACTTTATTTGCTGTATATAATGGAAATTAACCTAAAGTTTACCAAGATACCAAAACTGTCAAACTGAGATGTCAGAAATGTGTTTAAAATAATGCATATTTGCATGTAATCAAACAGTCCAGCCAAAAGAACTGTGGAGAGAGTGCACTGGTAGCCTAGAGGTTCATGCACATGCCACATAAATGCAACATCGCCGGCTTGTGTCCCCTCTCTCACTGTCAATCTGTCAATTAAAGGCTAACATGCCCAAAAAATAATTTTAAAAAAATAAGAAATGTGGAGGTTTATTGTGATGTCTGTATCTCATTTACACTTTGTTGAATTTAGATGCTGTTTTTGATCATATCTTTCTCAGTAGATGAAACTGAAAATTGACAGATGGTTACTCTCCGTATGCTGACAAGGGTTGTATATGGACATACAGTAAGCTGCAAACTTTACATGTTGCAGTATGACTACATATTTGTTTTAAACTGATTCCTTTCTTTCTTTTTTTGTTGTTTGAAAATATACCATACATTGTCCATGCATTCAGCTGCTCTCGCTTGGGGTTCTTTGCCTCACTGGCTTCATTTTTTATGTATTTTTTTCATCTCTCTGCTCTAATTTTACCACTTTGCTTGGAAATGCTCCCTTCGGCGCATCTTAATGAGGTCTGAGTCAGCAGGGTGTATTCTGCTTCCACATACCAGAGCACAGTCAGGAATATATGTGTCACACAGCTGGCATTTAATCCCAGCTCCCATGGATGTTCAGGAAAATAAGCTGTCATCCGTCCATCAGTACATGAGGAAGTACAGAGGGAATCGTGTCACAGAGCGCTCATGCACCTTTCATCAATAATGAAGTAACACAAGAGAAGAAGTTGACCTTGATTTATTACAGATGAACAGAGGAAATGTACAGTGATCCTGTTCATTACTGAGTTACAAAAGCTGAAGGTGGTGTTTGTTTTCTTTAAAAGAGAAGAATTTATTTCTTACTGGACAACAGAAAAAACAACACGGCACAGGGCAAATATTAGGAAATCGGTGACACTGGCAAAAGAAAGTTTAAACATTGTACAAGGCTGCTGTCTACTGGATCTGTGGTGGAAGTACAAAAATATATGAATATTTACAGAGTTTACTGGTGGGGTTGGTTAACTTTGGTGAAACATATATGAATAAATACAACTGACGTATTGGTATGAATTCACTGTCAGAAGATTGTCCATAGAATAGAATAGAATAGAATAGAATAGACTTTATTGTCATTGTACAGGGAGTACAACTTAATTGTGGGTGCTCCACCCAGCAGCGGTGCATTTACAAAAAAGAGGAATAAAACAATGTGTTAAGAAATAAAAAATAAAAGAACAGGAAGAAAAATGTAATGGCAAATTATACCCAATGTGCAGTAAATTTACAGATGTTTGGTAATTTACATATCAGATGAATATTTACTCATGGATTTAGTCATTTCTTGTTTATCTGTGTGTCTGTTAGGGGTTGTTGGAAGTCCTGATGGCCCAGGGAAAAAAGCTGTTTGTGAGTCTGGTGGTGTGAGACCTGATTTACCTGTAGCGGCTTCCAGAGGGCAGCAGGTGAAACAGGTGTTGTGCAGGATGTGAGTGGTCTCCTGTGATGGCCTTAGTTCTCCTGAGGCAGTGAGATCTGTATATGTTATCCAGGGAGGGTAGAGGGCAGCCAATAATTTTTTGGGTGGTTTTTACGACCCTCTGCACAGGCTTCCTGCCCTTGGCTGTGGAGCCCGTGTACCACATGCCCAGACAGTATGTAATAACACTCTCCACAGAGGAGTGGCAGAAGGCCAGCAGCAGCTTCTTGTCCAGATTGTTTTTTCCTGAGAACCCGCAGGAAATGCAGTCGCTACTGAGCCTTCTTCACTATGGTCTTGGTGTTATAAATCCAGGAGAGGTCAGCTGAAATGTGGGTGCCCAGAAACCTGAAGGTGGTGACAGTTTCCACACATTCTCCATTTATGAGCAGATGAGTGTGGTCTTTCCTGTGCTTCCTGAAGTCCATAATCAGTTCTTTTGTTTTAAGGACATTCAGTGACAGGTTGTTCTCTGGGCACCAGAGAGACAGTTTCTCTACCTTGGCCCTGTATGCCGTCTCATCCCCGTCTGAGGTGAGCCCAACCACTGTGATATCAGCCGCATATTTAATGATTTTGTTGGTTGGGTGAGTTGGAATGCAGTCAAAGGTATACAGGGCGTATAGTAGAGGGCTCAGCACACAGCCCTGAGGAGAGCCAATGCTGAGTGTGAGTGTGGAGGAAAGGTGGGGGCCGAGTCTGACAGATTGTGGGCGTTGTGTGAGGAATTGTTTAATCCAGATGCAGGTGGAGATGGGGACAGTTGTGTCAGGTTTGTGATCAAAATGTCCAGGATGATCGTGTTGAACGCTGAGCTGTAGTCCACGAAGAGCATCCTCACGTAGCTCTGCCGGTCCTCCAGGTGACTCAGCGCTTTGTGAAGTGTTACAGCGACGGCATCCTCCGTGGATCGGTTTGCTTTACAAGCAAACTGGTGGGGGTCCAAGGAGGTAGGGAGGCAGTCCCTGACCAGACCAGTTGCTCTAAGCACTTCATGATAACAGGAATGAGAGCTATTGGTCTGTAGTCACTCAGACTGTCTATGGCAGTTTTTTGGGGGATGGGGAGAATGGTGGAGGCCTTCAGACATGAAAGCACAGTAGTCAGGGACAAGTTGAACAATTTGGTGAGGATCCCTGTCAGCTGGTCTGCACATGCTTTGACCACTGCCCCAGGGATGGGGCTCTGGCCTCTGTAATTGGTCATGGCCTGGATGCCCCTCCACATCTGCCGTGGTGTGTTGTTTAGCCCTCCATCTTCTTCCTGTAGTCCTCCTTTGGCTGATGGATGCCTCTCCTCAGATTGGCTCTGGCAGTGCTGTCCTTCATCCTGAAGGCTGAGTTTCGAGCTCTGATCAGGGCCTGGATTTCACCGGTCATCCAGGTTTTTCTGTTTGGAAAAACCCGGATGTGTTTGTGTGTTTGTCTATACAGCTCTTTATGTAGAAAAGGGCAGTCTCTGTGTGTGTCTCAAGGTCCTGATGCTCAGAGATGTCCCAGTTTGTGCAGGCAAAGCTGTCCTGTAGCTGAAGGAGAGCATTTTCAGGCCAGGTTTTAATAGTTTGTGTGCTTGGGTTTGTTTGTTTCCTGAGGTGGGTGTAGACCAGGATGAGGAGCAGGGAGAGATGGTTGGATTGTCCTAGGTGGGGGAGGGTTGTCCCTCTATAAGCATACTTAATGTTGGAAAAAACATGATCAAGTGTCCTTTCCCCCCTGGTTGGACACACATGCTGGTGGAATTTGGGGAGTACAGTCTTAAGGCATGCTTGGTTAAAATCCCCTGCAATAATGTGGACACCGTCAGGGTGGGCCCTCTGTTATTTGTTTATTATGTGTTGGAGCTGGCTTAGCGCTGAGCTACCGTTAGCATCAGGTGGAAGATAAACAGCTGTAACAATGACCACCGTTAGCTCCCGAGGCAGATAGAATGGTCTGCACTGGACAGACATGGCCTCTAGGTCCGGTGAACAGTGGCTGTCTATTATTAGCACCTAAAAATCCCAATAGCACAAACTTTCTGTATCTTTGTCACCTCTTTTGAATTGAATCATAATCATGAAAAATCACACTGTGTGTATGATGTGATCTTGAGTAATCATTTTGTTTAACTATAAGAAGAATCTGCATCATTTCATGCAATGCAACCAACGGCCTAAAAGCAGTTTTCTGAATTATGCAGTAATTTATGATCCTACAGAGAAGAATAGATTATTATTATTATTTTAATTTCATGGAGAAACTGTAAATCATATTATTTATTCTTGTTTTAATGCTTAGATGATTATCACTCTCAAAGACAATGTTGCAGCTTCTGTTCCCATTTCCCACAGACAGAGATATTGAGATAACATTTGTTTGTTGTTCTGCTGCTGATTGGAGAACTAACATTAAAATAATCATCTGACTCCAGCGTTTCTTTCTTGGCTGCCTTTATCTCCTCATACACAAATAAATAATCCTGTTATATGGAATGAAGCAAATATGCTGATAGTTCATTTTTCTGTTTTCCTGTAACCTGGGAGATTTATTTACAGTTTATCTAGTCTCAGCACTGCAGCCTGCACGATGTTAACTGCACTTGGATCAACACACCAGATGGGATCATATATAAAGTGAGCTGACTAATACTGCACATGAAGCTGCTTTGATACTAGAAAATATAAGTTTCATTATTCCCTGAGTTGGACATAAAATATCTAATAAATGTCAGCATTGTTATTAACGATCTGTTCTCTCAGTTGTTTACTGCACAGGCCTCAGTCAGGAGCACTGGGACAGATGCAGAGCTCAAATCAGTGCTTGGGCTGTAATAACTGTGTACATAAAGCAACTTATCTCCTCAACAAACACATCTGTCTGCACACATGTACACAGTCTCAAATAGTTTTTCTAAAGATAGATGGAAATACTTCTGAGGTTTTAGCTTCACAATCTGTTCAGCTTAATCCAAGTGGAAAGGTTCTGTTCTTGTAAATGATGTTCTGACAGTGTCGCTCTGAGGGAGTGCTTTGTTCAACAGAAGGAGAAAAATATAACAAAACTGTACCTTTTTCACAGGCACCAAAATAAGATTACATTTCAGACATTATTTGACAATCACTGCTACCAGTGGCAGACCATGTAACAGAAGAATATTTTGGCCCTATTCTGCCATTTGTTCAATGAAAATCTTTATTGTCCCAAATACAGTAAACACATAAAAATGGTTCAACCAACAGTAAACAGAAAAAAATATTGGATTAAAACATTAATAAAATATATGTAAAATCAATAGTTAGACAGTCACAATAGACAGAAAACAAGACAGTCAAAGACAAAGTTGAGAGTTTTTAGTATTGATCCTAATGAAGCTATTATTGATAAAAATGGATCCATCACATGTTGGATTACATTGTTTCAGGTTTACAACTTTACATTATTCAAATAATTTGCTATTTACTGTTAACAACTGACTTAAGTCATCAATGCAGAGGACTAAAAAGAAATGCCATTTGATTGTCAAATGATTTGTTGGTAAAATATATTCAGCAGTAGCTTGTTAATAGCTAATGCTTTCACTCAATAACTCATAACATATCTCTCTTCCCTCTATGTTACTTTTAACAACAAAATGCTCTGATATTGGTTATGTGACCCTGGTACACATATTTTGTGTGATTGCCCACCCCTATAAAATGCCAATTCATTGCTGCTGCTGCTGACTGCAGATAACCATGTTTTCCTGCATTCAGCATCACTGGCAACCAAAGGTTAAATTCTTATGGGTGGAAATAGTTTTTTTTACTACAGAAAGGGGAGCAATTGTTGGTCACGTTGAAATTGTTTTTATTACAAATTGTCCCTTTAAAAATCCCCCATCACGCGGCTCTGCTTTGGAGGCTCCTGATTGGCTGATAACTGTTGCTATGACATCGCCTTTGCAGACGCTGTAGAGTGAAGGATTGTGGGATACATGCAACCGTTACGCCGTGATGTTTTGGACAGAAAATGTTTATTTAAAGTTTAACGCCAAGTGACTAACTAAATGTCAGCAAGATGAAGGTTTGTACCAGTGAAAGAACTTAAAACATCAGTATTACGTTGGGTTTTATGAGTATGACTATGTTGAGTTTTATCGCATCGTCGGGCTTCAGCTAGCTCTCCAGCTACTTGCTAACGGCATCGCATAGCAAGGAAACTCCTGAGAGCCAAGCTAACTGCTAACAGCTAATGTAGAAGTTTTATACTGGATAAGGTTAAACCAGCTAATTTGTTGGCTGCAGTGTTGCTCGACTATCTGATACGAATATGCACTTTACAAAGACACAAGGAAAGCATTTTCTTTAGCAATCTAACGGCCAGAACACAGCTACACAATTGAGATAATTAAGATAAGAAGATCATTTAAACACTGTATTTTTGCGTGTTTTGGTAGAATCATAAATAGTTTATTTAGATTAATAATTTACTTAACATACTATTACAAGTAGTGTGAGTGAAATGTTAGGTAACGTTAAACAATGTTTTACCATTTTATTACACTCGAAAATGCTAAACGAGGTCACTTTTGTAACAGGTGCTGCTACCGTCTTCTGCGATTGTTACATACATAGATTAAGTCTTTCACGCAATATATTTATAGTTTTATTGAAATAATGAGTATATAATTTTTTAAAAGCCTTTGACTGAAGCCAAACTTGAATTATCTGTACCTGCACAAACCAAGATTACATGCAAACATCCAATTATTTTAAGATTTACAGTTTTAAGAAACACACTTACAATACTGCTTTAATTCTTCCTATTTGTATGTATTTTTCAACTTCTTTAAAAGTAAAATAAAACTTAATTTTTGTCTACAGACTGTTTTTATTCTTGCTGAAAAAGCCTGGGCAGGTTCTAACCTATTATATAAGTGGCAGAAAACCCTTGGTAATTATATCGCTGTTGGGGGGTGAGTAAATTGTTGTGGTAGTATGTATTATTCTAGTTCTCTTTATAAAACATTGTCATTAGTAAGGTAGCGGAACATTATTTATAATTTACGTTTTACTTGCAACCATGCAGACAGGAGAATTCAGTGAAAATATTTGATCGACATGGACACAAGTTGACTGAACTTAACCTGCCAGGGTAAGTATGAGAACATCTTATTTGATTTCAACTTTGTCTAAACAGAATGGTTTAAGTGTTCACATTTTGCTGTTCTACTAAAGTATTTCACAACAATATATAAACAAATAATAGTCTCTACTCATTACTTATAACTGAACACTTGGCAGCTCTTGATCAAGCCATTATAATGTTTTCTCTTCTTTCTCCTGCTTCCTCTAGGCGCTGTGTGGGTATGGACTGGGATAAAGATGGAGACATCTTGGCAGTAATAGCTGCAAAATCCAGCTCTATCTACCTATGGGATGCCAGTGTCAATAAAACATCTCAGATAGACAGTGGCATGAGGTATACACACCTGCAAAACATTTCCAAAGAGAGTTTCAAGTGCTTTTTGGTTGCTCATAGAGGTGAAATTATTCTATTTCTAATCCTAATAATTATTTCTAATACTAGCTAATTCTAATACTGTTTTTCTCTGTCATTTATTGCAACAGAGATCAAATGTCATTCATCCTTTGGTCAAAGACTGGTCCACTGTTGGCAGTTGGGACAGTTAAAGGAAATCTGTTGATCTACAATCAGCAGACATCACGCAAGATCCCTGTACTGGGTAATACACATAAAAATGCAACTGCTTATGGTTTTGTTCATCATTAGTTACTTCTTTTTATATTGATTGTCTGTACCTCTCTCCACGCGTGTTAGGTAAACACACCAAAAAGATCACCTGTGGGTGCTGGAGTTCTCAGAACCTGCTGGCTCTGGGAAGTGATGACAACACACTGAGCATCAGCAATCATGAGGGGGACACCATCCGGCAGGTAGTCAAAACTACCAAACACAGCACTTCAGCCATGAAGCTGTTTTTACACCCAGTTAGGGCCATATATTTGTGTGAGACCACGCTAAGTAGGAAGAAGAATGATAAGAGGAAACAGGATAGAAAAAGCATCCACTTTTATTGTTCTGTCTTTTTGTCAGACAACACTTCGTGGTGAGCCTGCTGAAATTTACTTTTCAGTGATGAAGACAGATGAAAGGTCCTCTCAAGGAGAAACCACTGTAAGTGTGTGTTTTATGCAGTTATATCCATATCAATATTTGTTTTATGTGGGCACTATATTTACTATGAACTAGTCACCTCATCATGACTTTAGATGTTTGAAAGATGTATTCTTCTCAGATGTCTACACAATACATGCAAATACAAAAGGTTTCCCTGGTACAGTATACTGTTATTTTTTACTTTAAATTAAAATATATAGCTCCAAAACAGAGATCTAGGGTGTACTTTTAATTTATTGCTATGTTTACTTTATTGCAATCACTGACCCTTCAGGTGAGTGTGTCTGTGGGCAAGAAGATACTGATGCTTTTCAATATCAACGACCCTGAAAACCGGATAGATTTGACTTTTCAGCATCGCTATGGAAACATTGTGTCCTACCGCTGGTACTGCACACACTCAAACATACGGGTACACCACACAGATACTAATTTGTAGGCGATATTTGGTTTGAAATTACTTTTCTTTCTCCCACTGTCACATCCAGGTTTGGTGATGGGTATATACTCATTGGCTTCTCCCATGGATACTTTGTGGTTATTTCCACTCACATCAAGGAGATTGGTGAGGAACTCTACCAGGCTCACAACCACAAAGATAGTCTCAACAGTGTGGCCATATCTCCAGCAATAAACAAGGCTGCTTCCTGCGGAGACAACAGGTACACTCAGACTTTCAAATGATACAGCATGTTTATTCTGTTTAATCGTTAGCATAAAAAGGTAAAGTTGTGTGTTTTTTGTTGCAGCATTAAAATCCACGAGCTGTCTGAGCTCAAAGATATCAGCAATGTAATTCAGTTGAATGATGAGACTAAAGGTGAGAAAGATGTGATTTCCAATCAGACTGTCAAAGAGAAATCCCAAACATGCCAGCCACTTCTCCTTCATCTTCCTCTTGTTGTCCTCCTCCAGGTCTGGACCAACTCAACTGGACAGATGATGGCCAGCTTTTGGCAGTTTCCACACAGAAAGGAACACTTCATGTCTTCCTGACCAAGCTTCCCATCCTGGGTGACAGTTTCGGTACCCAGCTGGCCTACCTCACCTCCCTACTAGAGGTCACTGTCTCCAACCAGGTGGAAAGGGTGAGGATACGCACACATTCACACATTAATAACAAAAACAATATCACACAATGAATGACTTGTATTAGTAATGAATAAATGCAGTAAGCATAAGAAATAAAAACAGAAGGAGAGTATTCAGTATGCCTCAATTAATGAATTTCACAAAATAATTTTTACAGTAGCAAAAGATTTAGACATTTTCCCCATTAAATATATTTTATGAAAACACTTAATGGAGAAGTGGTTGTGGAGTGTTTGGCAACTTTGGCAAACCTTAGCCAGGTTATATAGATGTATATAGATGGACAATATGATGAGCCATGGAATCCAGTAAAAATATGTACAGTCATGTCTGAAATTATCAGCACCCCTGGAATTGTCCCAGAAAATTGTTGCGATTACAAATGTTTTTCGTATACACATGTTTATTCCCTTTATGTGCATTGGATCAACACAAAAAATCTGAGAAAAAAGACAAATTTGACATAATTTCACACAGAACTCCAGAAATGGGTCGGACAAAATTATTGGCACCCTCAACTTAATATATAATAATAAACATGTGTATAGCAAAACATATGTAATTGCAACAATCTTCTGGGAGAAATGGTGCATTTACTGGAAATATTCCAGGGGTGCCGATAATTTCAGCCATGACTGTATTTGACTTCCGCTCCTTACTGTTCTGGGGGAATGAAATGTAAGTTGGTTTATAAATGACTACATAATCAGTGAGTTAGTTCTTGACCCATTACTTTGCAGCAAATTTAAATAGCAGTTTTTGAGATTTCCTGTCAAATAACAAACAGCCAAAACCATGATCTCCTGAACAAAAATTCATTAAATGTTTGTGTTATAATAGTGTTACTTTGACCCAAAAATCAGTAAGTTCCTGATTGGAGGAAAGCTTTATAAGCTTTATAATGCAGATGCAGCGTATAAGAATTTGGTAGTTTTGTTTCTG
>JAUBNQ010000001.1:12193175-12212589 GCA_032353495.1 Ctenopoma kingsleyae | reverse complement strand
ATTTCAAGCTGGAACCCAAGGTTTATTTTTAGAATTGTTTTTGTTTATCAAAACAAACAACTCGGACATAATCCACAACACTACACAAGTACACACAGTACACTTAGCTGAGAGTTTTCTCATTTTTACTGAAGGAATAACTGAAAAGGTATCTAAAACTAAAGTTATTGATATTGAATTGTCAATTGATTAATCAACTTATTCTTTCAAAAATACAAAAACATGAAACAAATTTGAGTTCCAGCTTTTAAAATCATATCAAAGTAAACTGAACATACAGTATTTGGACTTGTTTTACTATTAATAGACTACACTTAGTATACGCAAACATACTGTTAAGCGCCTGGACAGTGGTAGATAGCGGTAAGACTCCCACCCTTTATATGGGAGACCAGGGTTCGAATCTTAGGTGTATCCTACCTGCAGGAACCCTTAGTCAAGTCTACCTCGGGCACATACAAAGAGAGTCACGCTAGCTCAGATAGCAAGAGGACAATCTGAAGATAAGTAGAACAAAACATTCATGGACAAAAGATGAGAATATGAGTGTGACCAAATGAACTGAATTTGTTAGCAAGTGCAGCTGACTTGAGACATAAGCTCATTGCTAAGGAAACCTTGGCCCTCCATGGCCTATTACCAAGACTAAGAAGTACCTTCTGAAAGTCTACGAGAAGATGTGAATGCAGTACTACGTATAATCCCTACTAAGACCAATCAGCTAATATACACCTTAAGATGTTTGGCTATAAAATAATTGAACAAAATGAACACCAGTCATAGGAGTAGTATCCTCAATGGAGAAAAGGGTTAGAGACCAAGATCAAGGCAGCATGGAGGGAGATTAGCCAGGTGTCAGAACTGCAGAAAGGTACCTAAGTACAACTAGAAATAGAAACCGTACCTGTCAGATACATACAAATAATAAGGAAAGTCCTGAGAAGTCAGCTAATTGGGAAGAACAAGAGCAAGCCACTGACATCAAGACAAGAAAGCTCATTATAATGCACGGAGGGCTTCACCCCAAATCCAAAACCCTGAGACTGTACACTAAACAAAAGACGGTAGGCAGCAGAAACCCAAGAAGAAAGAGGAGAAAGAACAGGAACCTGGACAAACCGTTACACAGTATGTACCTCCTATCCTACCGGTGGCTGGATAAATCTGGACCGAAAGACAGCACAGAGGCACTAATCGTGGCAGCACAGGAACAAGCTCTAAGTAAAGATCAACAAAGACTGGAGTCTACCACACCAGGCAGGATGCCAGGTGCAGGCTGTGCAAAGATGCCCCGAGACAATCCAGCACATAACAGCAGGGTGCAAGATGCTAGCAGGCAGGGCGTACATGGAACACCATAACCAAGTGCCTGGCAGAATAAACAGGAGTATCTGCACCAAGTATGGGCTGAAAGTCTCAAGGTCTAAATGGGAGCCACCTCCAAAGGTGGTTGAGAATGACAAGGCTAAGATCCTGTGGGATCAGACTGACAAACTGGTGATGGCTAACCAACTGGACATAGCAGTGGAGGACAAGCAGTGATAGATGTAGCAATCCCAAGTGATGGTAACATCAGGAAGAAGGAACATGAGAAGCTCGAGAAATACCAAGGGCTGAGAGAAGAGCTAGAAAAGATGTGGAAGGTGAAGGCAACAGTGGTCCCAGTGGTAATCTGAATCCTCGGGGCAGGGACGCCCAAACTGGGAGAGTGGCTCCAGCAGATTCCAGGGACGACATCTGAGATCTCTGTCCACAAGAGCGCAATCCTAGGAACAGCTAAGATACTGGGCAGGACCCTCAAGTTCCCAGGCCTAAGGTAGAGGACCCAAGCTTGAAGGACAAAGACTGTGGGGAAGAGTGGCGAGTGGGGAATTTAATAAATACTCATTAGATGAAGCCTTTTTTATGAAGCCTAATCTTTCAAATGATTTAGTTTGTGTAGATTTTCTTTGCTTCAATCTGACAGTAGAATCAGTCTCACTCGAGATCTTCATGCGGAATATGGTTTTAGTTACACTGAATAATGTTTCTTTTATGTGGCTCGATTTTTCTAAGGTAACCTCTGAATAGTTGGATCATGTGAGAATATAACCCCAGGAAACCACTTTATTAAAAACTGTATTTTAAAAGGTCTCTCATTTTAGATGAACAAAAAAACCCCACTAACACTCATGAGTGACACATTTTTCTATTAATCCTCATGAAATTTTTTACAGAATTGCAATTTACAGGATCAGCGCTAACCGTAGCGCAAAAGCAAAAGTATCACGCTATGGTAACAGACAGAGTTACATTATTTACAGCCTCAACACCTGGACCACAAACTGATGATGGAGGAAATGCTCAACACTCCTGATAAGAGACATTACTACAGAGGTGCACAAACATGATGGGTCAAACAAGCAGCTAATATCATTTGTTCAGTATGAAGATACTATGACAGAAACATGGCATAAAAAACTGGGAGGACATTTCTGTTCAGTGTGGTTAAGAGTCATCGAAATGTTCGGATGAGTTACCTGCAGAGTTTAAGGCCACTTTCACTACTTTGTGATACTTAAGTGTTTCATAAGTGCAGTGAATATTTTACAGTCTGTGGGGGCAGTCGGAGGCAGAGCAGGACACTTTGTTTTCCTCATCTAGTCATCACTCATTTCTTAGCCTTGCCTTTCCCCTTGCCTTTGCCTTTTCCAGAATCTTCTTTCTCTTTCTTTGTCTCCTTGGTGGTTTTGGCCTTTTTCTGCTGCACAGTGAAACAAGCAACAGACAAGATTTAAGCCTAAAGAAGAAGACATGAGTTTGAGTTTGCACACTGGTATCACAGCTTGAATGCTCTTACTTTGATCATGGCATCTGCTTTCAGGTTCTCCCCCTCATCCTCAGACTCTTGAACATTTTGGTCCATGTCGTCCCCTCCAGGCTCTGATTCCCCACCACCACGGCGGCCCTTCTTCACAGCTTGCAGGGAATACGGTGTCAGGTGAACTTCTTTGTTATACGCCCGCGTGAAAGCTGCTTTCACCTGAAAGGAGACCGACAGCACGTGTCAAAATTCACCTTTTGCTTGGACATGTAAATCAGCTATGAAAACGCCAAAGTATGAACATAAGAAATATGATACTACACTTTAAGATGTTGTCAATGCTAATAATTATAAACATTATCAACATACAATTGGTCGAAGTGATATTTGTTCTATCTACAAAACAAAAGTGCAGTACTGTGAAAAATTGGCCCAGAGGTTCAGGGAGTGCATCCCACGTCCCAAGGTGACATTTTGAGTCTTGTTTTGTCCAAACAACAGTTCAAAACCCCAAGATAAAGTTCATTAGCATGTTTAACAAATATCAAATCCTCACATTTGTGAGGACCAAAAACAGCACATTTTTGACTACAGTTGCAGATTAATTTTCTATTACCTGCCAATATAATAATCAATTCTTTACATGTCAACTTCTGTTTCTAATACAATTACCAAACCAAATTATATCCCTCCCCCCTCTTGCTGACCTTAGAGTCCAGTTTGGAGTATGAATCTGGCTGTCCGCCCCAGACGCTGATCTCCATGATGCTGTCCACATCCTCCTTGATGAGCTGGTAGTCGTCCAGCAGCTGCACAGCTTGTCCGGCTCCCTCCGCTCCGTGCTTCTGAAGCGGGCTCAGCAGTGCCTGCCGCAGGTAGTGCAGATAGTCCAGGTTAACCGCCTGAATGCTGCTCAGTGTTCTGCAAGAGCCAAACAAAAACGCTGAGTGATTTTGTGTTTGACAAAGTGATAAAAGCTAAAAGACGGTGTTTCATACTCACTTTAAACTCATATGTGAGGCCAGCTCCTGAACGATGCGGGAGTGTTTATTGGTGGAGGAGTTCTTGCCGAGCCAGCTGGGGAATGTGGGGAACTGAGCCATGTAGCCTCTCATGAGCTCACCTGGTAGCACACTGGCGTAAATGGCCTGCAAACAGAGACGAACACAATGATGAAGATTTGGTGCCTCAACAGGTAAGGATAGCTTAGAGAACATGCTATAGTATATAGTCAAAAAGAGTATAAAACATCTGAGGCCTTTATATGGTCAGCTGTGTCCTGCTCACATACTGCTACATATTAGTAAAGATATGAAATTAAGACTGTGAGAACTATCATCTGTGCATGAGTGTGTTTGTGTGTGCGCGTATTACCTGGGTAGGCAGCAGTGACCAATTCTGCCTGGAGCGGATCTGCCTGTCTACCAGGTCTCCATCAGAGATGGAGTCTGCTGTCTTACTAAGCAACACCAGGTGGGACTTCTGGTCTCCACTGTGAGAAGAAAACATGGAACAAAAAATAAAAAAATAAAAAAAATAAAAAATTTAAAGGCCTAGTTTCACATTTTATGAAATATGGAATCACAGATACAATAACCTTTAAAGTAATCTGCTCACAGTTACAAGTGAGAGGAAAAGTAGTTTGGTTTGGTTTCTAAGTTTCAAGAGATGATAATAATAATGGCATCGATAGAACTGGAATTGAGTGGAAACAGTTAAATGTCTCACCTGGCAGCTGCTGGGCGTACATGCAGGTAGTTCTCTTGGACGAAGAGCGGTGCTAGCGAGTAGTCGTGGAAGAAGAGGTCAGACTTGTCGATGAGGCTCATGTGGGCCGTCTCCTCCCCGCAGGCAAACACCTTTCTGCAAACATCAAATGGCCCCATTTTCATGTCCTTGCGGGCGCTAGCTGCGTCAGACTTGCACTGGTCATATGTCATCACCTTGTCTTTGGCGGACCACATGCTCAGGTTGTGGATCACCTGGAGAATAAAACAGCATGGTGAGACAGGGCGCACGAAAACGTAATGAATGCATGAACGAATTCCTTAGATACTTTGTCTATACCTGCCGGACATCCTGATTGGAAGCTAAGATAATCTCATTAAGTGCTGGGGGTGGGATCTTGATTCCCTCCTTGAAAGCAATAGACATCATAGCTCCCTGAAGAATGAAAATGGAACAAACAACAGCAGGAACAAACAAAGAGAGAAGGAAAAGTAAATATTTACATGTAAAAACTTACATTTATACATTGCTATTTGAAAATAGGTAACATATAATCAGCAGTTATTGTCTCTCCATTCATGATTGTCCTCACAGTCCATTAACAACATAATTTTTAGCTGCCGCTGTTACTCAAAGGTTTTTACAACCTGTTGTTTACATGCACACGTGGGATTCACCCAGCATGTACTCTAAACTTACTGGTGTTTTAATTCTGCTCCAATGCTGGCATACATGTCATGTCTGATGAGGGCCAGCATGTGTCTGTACGTACCTTGATCTGTTCTACTCGTGGCCTGTGGAAGCGCAGATCAAAGCAGTAATTAGCCAGTGACCTGATCTTCGGGTGGTTACGATCATTGCACATGCAGATGATGGGAATCTTTGAACTTTTGATCAGGCCAATCATCTCCTAAAGGAGGCAAGAGGTCAGAGGTCAGTTTCAAGAATAATGGCAGAGGAACCATAAAGGACACATACAATGACTGATTATCAAACACAACAGCTGTCTCACAGCCAGACTGTGTAATTTCATAAATGTTATTTCTGCAAGTGGACTTGCAGAAAACAACCCAGAACAAATACATCAATCATATCGGTGCTTGTTTTTGTTCCTGTTCTCAGTTTGTCTTAGTTCTCGTCACCAATCTGATATGTGACAAATTTGAGTGTGCATCCAGTGAATGTGATTTTTCTCTTTAAACATCACTTTTTCTACATTTATTTCTATCTAGAAATGTGTTCATGTACCTGAATTCCTCCACGGTCCTCATTGCCAGCCATACCATCAACCTCATCCATGATCAGAACATGTTTACTGCTCACAGTTGAAGACGTGCCTGCAAAGCACCAACACACCAACAGTTACATACACCACATAGTGTGCACTTCTAGTGTTTAGATTAAAAGACCTAATGAAAGACGATAAAAGAAAAAGAATTTGAACATGACATATCTGCAAACATAAATGAACTACTCTTTATGTAAATTTTTAAATTAAAATGTGTTATCTGCATTAATTTTTCCACAGTCTACAGAGCAGATGCATAAAAATAAAAAAAATCAATGTCACTTCCAAATATTTCTTGCAGTAGTCTTTTTGATCACACTCTTTATCATCTAAGACTAATATTTTTAGTTTGAACATCAAGTCTCTAGCTATTTTACAAACACTAATTTCTTATTCTTGGGAAAATAGTACAAGCACCAAGTATTTAAGTGTGACATATATGCAAAAACATAGAAAATCAGGAAAGGGGCAAATGCTTTTTCACAGCACTTGTAGTTATGGTCAACAGAGTAGGACATACAGTAGTTAAAATATGTTAAATTAAAGCATTAAAATGCACGTAAGTCAACGCTTAAGCATTACACACATTCACCTTTTTAAATTTATAAATTTAACACTCGCATAACAATACAACTAAAGTATTTTTAACATATAACTTGTCATTTTCATGTGATTGAGTGTACCTAAAAAGGCTGATGCAGATTCAAATGGTAACAGAAACACTGACAAAGATGAAAAGGAAGATCACCTTTATAGAAGTTCTCGATGCTGGTGTTGTTGAGTGACTCTGCCACAACTTCCTTCAGGCTGTTTTTGCTGCGAGTACAGCTGGCATTCATCTCTACGTAGCTGAAGCTCAACTCCTACATACCAACACACAAAGTTAAGATCAGCGCAAACTAAATATGTTTATGACAGTATTTGTCTCAACCATGAGTCATGATCACAGTAACTGGCCAAAATATGCCTGTTTCAGACTCACCTCACAGACAAGGGCAGCTGTGGTGGTCTTACCCACCCCGGGTGGTCCAGAGAGCAGAGCAGCTTTATATCCTGATCCATCATCTTTCCCTCCTCCAAACTTACCAAACCTTGCTGATGTAGCAAAAAAAAAAAAAAAAACAGCACAAAGAACATAGTTTTCAACATAAATACAGTGCTGTGAAAAAGTATTTGCTTCCTGATTTTAATTTTTTTGTATATTTGTCACAGGTTTGGACATATTTTTTCCCCTAATAAATAAAATAATCATTTAAAAGCTACATTTACTCATGTTATCTTTGTGTAATATTCAAATTTGTTTGATGATCTGAATCATTAAAGTGTGACAAATGTACAATGAAAAAAAAATCAAGTAAGGCGGCAAATACTTTTTCACGGCACTGTACATTCTTTAAGTTCACAGGAACAGAACAACCTCTAGAGTTAATCTAATACCTGGAGGCTTGGACGCGCCTCTGCTGTGGTTTCTGTGCCAGTTCTTCAGCCAGTGCAGCAGCTTGTTGGCACAGCTCTGATCTCCCTGCTGTCCAATCACAGTCTTCAGAGAGCGCGGGCGGTACTTGTCCACCCACAGCAGACTGACGTCATCGCCGGATGGGGACAAGGATGATGGTCCCGGGGCTGAAGATGAAGAGGCAGAGGAGGAAAGACCCAGCTCCCTCCGGGCCGTGTGACCTGAACCTCTCCCAGGTGGTGTGCCGACGACTCTGGACTTGCCATTGTAACCCTGTGCCAGTTCAGTTTTCGATGGGCTTGGAGTGTGAGGCGACCTGGAATTCCCCTTGGAGGGAGAGATCTTCTGGGCTTTGGGGGTGTTCTTTGAAGTCTGGCTGGTGGGAGTCCTGGCCTTTGAGGCTTTGCTCTAATTGACGGAGAGAAAAAACAAAAAACAGTTCCAACAAAATAAAAAGTGACAGGTCTCCTCTCTCAAGAGTCCTGCAGACATTTGTCATCTCAAAGATTGTTTGTAAAATTAAAGGACAGTTTAACTCTGGGTGAAGTCTCATATTAGCTTTAGACACATATTTGAATACATTTTTGTACATCTGTGGATGATGACCACCATCACTTTCAGAAACAGGGCCTCTTAAATGTTGGTAAAAACAGCATGAACAATCACAGCACGTAGAATCTTGTTCACTGTTCATATGGACACCTGAGTGTTGTTTTAAAACAGACTGAACAAAAATGTGAACCATATTCTCTGAAAACAGCATGATGGACTATATTTCAGTAATTTGGGGCACTGACCTCAGCCTCCGCAGCAATCTCATACTTGGACTTCTTTCCTGGTTTGGTTCTGATCAGCTCCAATAGACCATCTTCATCCAAGATCTTGGTACCAAAACCCTCAGCCTGAGCAGTGTAAGACAACACAGAATGAAATTAATCTGAACATACAGTGTATCTAGAGACACTGGTGTCTTGTGTCAGTGTTGCTATGAAATGTTTGTTTTCTTTCTTTTTTTTTTTAAAGGATGGCAGGTTGGTCACCTTCTCAAGTTTCGAGACTCCGCTGTCTCTGCCTTGTACCAGGTAAGTGGTCTTTTTGCTGACGTTACCCGTCACCTTTCCTCCGTAGCGCTCAATGAGAGCTTTCGCATCCTCTCTCTCCATTGACTCCATGACTCCTGTCAACACAAACACACAGCCCTCCAAACAGTTCTCTGCTCCCTGGAAAACACACAGACAGTCATTAAGAACACAACTGAGGTGAAGATCACGGTCAGTCAAAGTTCTGCAGGCTGGTGTGTTTGTTACCTTTGGGACTTCCTTGGAGCCCAGAGCTCGTGGTCCATCTCTGTTGAGGAAGTTCCTGTAAGCTGAAGTATTGATCTTCTTCTTCTCTGAGTCATCAGGACTCGTACTTGTGCTCTATTCAGATTGACAGGCAAAGAGAGAGATATTTAACTTGACCCTGATTTAATGTAATGCCTTTTTTACTTTTGAGCTTTGTGCTTTAGAGTTTCTGTTTCAGTGCTGCTTAACTGCTTTGGGAAAAATTAAGTGTGTGTAGTGTATCAACGTTAGTATCAAAGCATTTCAGCTGACAGCATCTGCATGCCTTACCTCTTTCTTTATGGGAGAAGCCTTCAGTGCAGTGGGTGTGAACGTTATGTCCGAGCTTGACGAAGTGAGGGGCTCCTTTTTGGGAGAGATTTTCACTTTTCTGGGTGAAGGTGATGTTTTGCTCTTTGGCCCCTCATCTCTCTCGTTATCCTTTTTCTTCATCATGGCCAGTTTGGAGCTAGCTTTGACAGGGGCCGGGTTCTTTTTAGGAGATGGACTGATCACATCCTCAGATGTGCTCCGGTTAATCTTAGATGGACTGGTCGTGCTGCCTGCGGCAGAATCTGTGTGGCTCTTTTTGGGAAATGCGGATGGGACTTGTTTTTCATCAGAGCCTTTACGAGCCTGGAAGAGGAGACGAAAAATTATATTTAACAGACACTAAACATCAACGCGTGACTGTTTTGTTGTTTTCATCACCTTCTTTGCCTGGGGTTCCTTGTCCAGCATGGCCAGTGTTCTGGCAAACTCCTCATCCTCATGAACCTGTTTTTCAAGCTGAGTAAAGTGAGAGTCAAAAAGCAAAAGCATGAGAAAAAGAAAGAAGGAGGTGAGCTAACCTTTGCATGATATTAGATACATGAGATTCTAACCGCACAGCAAACATTTTCCACCCATGGTATGGTATTTTTATTTAAGTATTTCCTTTAGCCATTAATTAACTGGTTTGTTTATAATGTTAAGTGAAAAACATCCATTATAAATTCCCAATACACATGATACACACCTCAGTAATATAGTTAGTTTACATCATTTATGACCATCACTGTAATAATGGCAACATTTTCACTAGAAGAAACACACAAATGTGCCAAAAACAGGCAGTGAAGAAGAGAAATGCTGGTAAACAATGTAAAAAAATGCAGGTTTCAAACTCAGATGTTTCTCAAGTAAGAAAAACATTCAACACATTTTTTAGACCTCAAAGAGACACACAGTCATTTATGTGTTTTTGTTAAATGAATGAGAACAGAACATATGGTTAGTTCTCTCAGTTTAGAAAATGATGAATACGACTGCATTAATTACAGCTTCAGTGAATAAACAGTTGACCTACCTCCATGTGCTCATCCATCTGCAGCTGCCTGGCGATTTCCTCATCACTTATCAGATCATCTGTGTCCTGAGTTGGCTGAGAATTAAACACTTTTTTTAAACATCAGTTTGTTGAATCACTAATTAAAAAATGACAACAGGGACTTGAAGGTTTTAATGCTTAGTTGTCAAACAAAATCCTGACCTTGATAGTTATTATACAAAATAATGCAAAAAGAGTTAAATAATTCATCAGTACTCACTGCCTTTCGTTTGGTGGTGGCTACCAGCTTCTTGTCTGAGCGCTGAATAGTCCCACTGCCGAAGTAGTCGAAAACTGAGGTGGGGGTTTGTTTGGGCTGAGGAGGTGGAGCCGATTTAGGAGTGACAGGCACAGCAGGATGCTTCACTCCAGCCTTCCCCTGAGTTGAAGGGGGCTTGGTAGGAGACTTTATCCCTTCTTTGCCACCTGGACGTGCGCTGTCTGCATCTGACTTTGTTGGTTTGGATGAGCCGTTCTGCTTGGGTTTCGAGGCCTTCTTCAAGCTCTGAAAGTTGTCACTGTCTGAGTCTACAATAAAAAAATCAAAGTCAAAGTGGAACGTAATTTCTCTGAACATTTAATACTTTAATTGATAATGTATAGTGAAAAGCAGACAGGAAATACGGGAGAGAGATGATATAATATGCAAAAAATATCTCCAGCCAAACTCACACCAGGGATGATCATGAGGCAAGCACAATAACCATTTGACTACCATTGAGCTCGGACATCAATCATTGTTTGTTTTTTTTTTTAATATATGAGCTCTATAAATACACTAGTGGAATTGACAAGAATTAATTAGATATCAATTGCTAAGACACAAAAATTACAAGATCAAATGTATTTAAGAAGACATGTTTTGTTATCATTAGCAAGATAAATATGAGAATTAATCACAACATTAATTTCAATTCACGCTGCCCAGCACGAACAGGTTCAGTATATCTGCAATACAGTGGTAAACCATCACCTGTTTCAGAGACATACTGCACAGGATCTTTTTTTGGAGGCGTCTCTGGCTTCGTGGTCTTCTGTTTCTCTTTCGGGGATTTCTTTGACTTCCTCACTGGCTCCTCATCTGAGTCTGGAAAAAAAAAAATAAGGTCACGAACAGACCCTGTGAGGATGAAGAGCTGAGGATGTCAGGATGTTGATCACAGCTGATCAAAATATACTTTTAAGAAATTTTCTGGCTGCAGCTTATGAAATGTGACAATTTGCTGATTTTCTTTTCTATTTCAGTAAACTGAATATATTTGAGTTCTGTTTTTTGATCAACTTACATGACTGGACCCAATTATTAATTTCATAATCAATAAACCTGATGACTGACAATAGTATTATTATTATTGATCATTGCAAATCGTTAATTGTAAAGGGAGAGAAAACAAAACACACTTACCTGATTCTATGACTGCGCGCTTCTTTCGTTTTTTTTCACTATCCTTGCATTTGTCCCCTGTTTTGGAGCTTTTGACCTGAAACACATAATCAACAATGAATCATGACGAATAAGATGATGACAAACTAAAATTCATCGCAGAAAATAATGATGTTAATCAGAGTTTTGGGTACAGTTTCAGTTCTGTTCTACATTAACAGGGACACTGTACAAACATATCATATTTGTGAATAACATCAGCATCATAACATGACATTATTTCTTGCCTTGGTGGTCTCTTTCTTTTTCACTTCCTCGTCTGAAGACTGAGACTTTTTCTTTCTCTTCTCCTCCGCTTTGACGTTTCCATTTGGGGCTGGTTTCTGCACCGCAGGCTTTACTGATGTCGGTACAAAGAAACGCCTTATATCCTGTGTGAGCACACACAACATATGCATGTTAAGTTAATTACAAAAGAGAGATACACCGCTGCGCTGTTTTTTTGACATACTGATTGCAAATCGACTATTTACAATTTGAAGCTTTCATTTCTGACGTGCTGTACAGTAATTTAAACGTAACTATAGACATACATCAATTCTTGCACATTAACAGAATAAAGATGACAGTAACAATCCACGCAATGCTTGTTAACCTGAAGTAACAGTTTGACAAGTTTATCATGTTTAGCTGCAGCTAACACTGCACTGGACGCGTTTCAGCAGCAGGTTTAAGAAGATAACAGGATTATTTTCAGTTCATTTAACTACTTTGTTTACACCTACAATTTGTCGTCAGAGCGAGTGAATAGCAGAAATTGTCAGCTTACCATTATGAACACCTTTTCTCGCAGTGTTTGGTCGATTAATGTCACAGAAAAGTAAGAAAATCCTTCAACTGCGACTTGGCGCGAAGCTGGATTCTGTCGTCGCACGGAGATGACGCACGACCGGACGTCTGCATACATCCCTCAGCGTGCGTTTTGTTTTTAATATTATATATTCTAATATATATATTTAATATTATATTTTAAACATACATATATATTTAATATTATATTTTAAACACATATGTATGTTTTATTTGCATATAAGCATTGTGCATTAATACTGAGGACACTGAAATTATGACAAATATGGAATTATGTGGTCAATCAAAACATCTTAAATGATCCAGAGCATGTATTATATTGTTGATTTATAATTTCATTATATTTTAAATTGTCCAAAGTAGCAACATTTAGCTTCTCCACACTCATGGCATTCATATTCACAAGCTAGTCATCTGGAATTGTTTTCGGTTCACATATTTCCTTGTCAAGAGCTAATTTGTGACATTTCTTGCCTTCGAAGGGTGGACACAGAGTCAATAGTCCTATTAGTGCTGCAACAGATACTGCAAAAATCCATACCATGGTTAGAAACAGTTAATTAAGAGAAAAGACAGTCCATCACTACCTTAGGAAATATAGGTCAGTTAATCACAAAACTGTCCTTTGGTCTGATGAGTCCAAAACTTTGGTTATAACCACCATGTCTTTGTTAGATGTAGAGAGGGTGAACAAACAGTACCTGAATGTTTCGTTTCCACTGTTAAGCATGGAGGAGGAATAGTGATGATGTGGAGGTGCTATTCTGGTGACACTGTTGGTGACTTAGTCATAATTGAGGGCACACTTAACCAGCATGGCTACTGCAGCCTTTTGCAGGGACATGAAATCCCATCTGGTTTGTACTTGATGACGAAACCATCATTTATATTCCAACAGGGCAATGACCACAAACAACCTATTTGTCCATCAAGTAGAGTGATGCATTAGATAGCCTGGCCTCCACAATCATCTGATCTGAATCCAGCTGATAAGTTTAGGATGAGTTGGACCAGAGAGTGAAGGAAAAGTAGCCAACAAGTACTCAACACCTCTGGGAATTCATTCAAGTTGATTTAATAAAGTTTATTCAACAGCATTGTCATTGTTTGGATGTCTTCTGTATTAATGTACAACATTAAAAAGGAAATGAAATTAGGTCTTCGTAATGTATGATTAAAGGTTTATTTTTAACTGATATGTGCATATATTTCAATTTTTAGTTTGCTTTTGCTTGGAGTCAAAAGTCATCCTAAGGGCAATGTGAATGTGATACAAATATAGTCACTCCAGTATTTGCTTTTTTTTTTTTTTTTTAAATCAAAAAAATCATAGTGGTGCCTTTTTAGACCTTTAACAGTTTGAAGTTGTCACTAAACCAACTCTGACCTGCAGCTGTGCTCAGCCCAACAACAGTAGTAAAGAACCAGTGGAGACATTACATGGAAAAGATGGTGTTTTATTCATTAGAGAACATAGTGAACATTTATTCGGCATCTGGCTCTACCACAGTGGTCTTCTCACTGATGTAGATGCCGTCCAGAAACTTCCTAATGTCCTTCTTTCTGACTGTGGTGGCCTGTTGGATCAGGGCCGCTGAAAAGAAACAAGAAGCGAGTGAGAGGGGAAATAAATGAACAGGTAGGTGGTTTTAACTATGACAAGACGTGACATGTAAGACATCAGCACTAAAGAAGAAATTTGGTTTCTTTGGAGAAAAAAAAGCTGTCATTTTAGATGCATGCTGTGTTTAGTGTTAAATACCAATGTTAAAAAGCAAAACATTTAAAGCAATAAAGGGCTGGATAAGAGCTCAACATTAGTAATCACAGACAGTATATGGTCATATTGTGGCAATATGATGGTGCCTTATACAAGTCAGTGACACGAAATAAATTTTAAATTCAAATTATGAACAAAATTGCTGTGTCATGTACAACAGGAAAAAAAACTTTTTAGCAATGACTCAAGTCAGTCTCTCAGATGGGTTAAGAACTGGATTAGAAATTACCTGTATATTGTCTGAAGATTTTCAGTCATCCAGGTCATGGTTATCCCAAAAAAGGTTATTCAGTGGCAATTGGACTTGTTTTAGTTCCCAGCTGCCACTGAATAACATTTTTTGGGATATTGGTATATTAAACAACAAATGAGTCAAGTTTTGATCATTTTAGTTTCACAATAAATACTCAGATTTTCTCAAATGTGAGATTGGTGTCACCATTTATCTTAACTTCTGACAATGGCTAGACATGACATTGTTTAAACATATTGCCCAACCCTAACACCAAAACAAAATGTTTGAAGCATCACGTAAAGCCACAATACAACACAAAAAATGTGAAATTGCAGATCTCAGAAAGAAAGCAGAAGAAGACAAATAAATAACATCTTTACAATAAAGATAAACATGCAAAGAAAAAAAAAAAAAAAGACAAGGAGGCTTCGGCGGCATCGTCTAACCTCTACGAGTGTTGATGTAACTTTTACTGATCCGGTTCCACTACTGTTCCTTTTTCAGACACGTAAATACCATCCAAGAACTTTCTGATATCCTTATTTTTAACTGTGGTGGCCTGTTGGATCAGAGCAGCTGGAACAAAGAAGTTGGGACGGTGAGCAGCACATCACGATCACACACAATCACAGTAGTTACAGAGGAGGTTGGAGGGGACACACCAAGTCACAATTTTATTTTGACACCATTATCCACTATTTGAAATAAAACAATAATGATTTAAGTTTCTACTTTAGTCTGTGTTCAGTTGCATTAAGTGTCATTTAATATTTTCAAATACATTTTAAGAGATCTGCTTTTAGCAAATGTAATGTGTCACGTCGGATGACTTCACATACAGGTGGTTAGGGGAACATTCTTGCTATTACATTTTTTGGTGTACAGAAAAGTGCCACTGTCAACTATTAAAGTATGTTTGAAGATTCTCAGTCATCCAGGTGAGGTTACTATTAAAGTAATGATAAAGCTGACATGTTCTTACACATACAACTTTATACCAGTGAACATGTGACGTCTAACTTGTGTCAGAGAGTAAATGTTGTGGATAATATATGTATAATGACACTGAGCAGAATAAATTGTGGTACAGTGACTGTTTCGTAACATTTTTGTAATGTAGAAAAAAGCACCGACAACATTCTTGAAATATTGGGAGGGATATTAGCAGGGGTCCTGGAACAAATCCTTCCTGTTCTAATGTGAAGAGACATTTTTGCAACGTGTTTAACAGCTCTAGAGAAAATGTGTAAACGGACGTACCTGAGTTTGACACCAGCTCAATGTCATTACCCTCCAGCACCAGCTCGTCCTTCTGGGCAGCAGAGACGGCACATGACACACCTGACAGACGAAGATCAAAAAAAGAAGAATGTTGCACATGTTGAGTATATTAAATAGTCTGAACACTTCACAGTTGCTCGGTTTGGTCACACAGGGGGTGGTGGAGCTGCTATGTGAAACACCAATTTGGTTTTGGCGTTTTACTCAGACATCCAAACATGAACAGGAAGTTTTAAACTGCAAACCCAGAAATCCCTGGTCTCATGAAAACAAAGGGTTTTTCCTAAGACACTGCAGCAATTCTGTCCCGTAAGCACCAAAAATAACCAGAAAAATTAAAACTGAACACATTTGGTTATTTGTCCCCTAAAGTGAACCAACACATTTTTACTAGATTAATATAAAGCTGTAGCATATATTATGGGTGCAACAGGTATTCAAAGTAGTTGACTAAATGCCGCAGAACCAGGTTCTGATGATAGGAACAGTTGATTTAAAGGGTTTGTGAAAACGTTCACCGTTTTATAGCTGCCTCTTTAAAAAAATTTGTTGATTAGTTGCATCCCTACAACGTACACCAATCAGCATGGGCACTGACCCATGTCTGAAGCTACACAGCCACATGTGCAGCAAGCCACAATGCACTGTGTTCTGACAACTGTTGATCATGGTCAGCATTACATTTTTCCCCACACTGACCTCTTCACCACATCAAAACCACCAGGTGGTCATGTTGTGGCTGACCAGTGCAATGATCCAGATTTGTCACCCCTACTAACAAAGCTTAAACAGGCTCCACTTAATCCACATCGTAGAAAATAGGATTTTACAGAAATGCCATTACAACTAGATTGCAACCAACTGTCAGGACTAGACTCACCATCCCTCATTCGGACACGGCGGATGTACTTCTCTCCCAGGAAGTTCCTGATCTCCACCAGAGTTCCACTCTCTTGAATGACGACGTTGATGGGGAAATGGGCATACACGGAACGCATTTTGTACCGGAAACCCTGCAGTCAAAACGCAAGAGAGGCACCAAATTTGACTCCAAAGGCTAATTAATTGTTTTCTGCCAACAGCAACACAGAAAGGGGAGGCAGAGAAGCACTGTTCGCACACATAATAAAACAACAACTCAAGTCTCACCAAAGTGACTCCCTTGATCATGTTCTGGACGTGGCTGCAGATGGTGCGAACTGTGGCCAGCTCCTTCCTGTTACCCCACCATTTATCCACACGAAGCTGAGGAAAACAGTACAGCAGCTCCCATCAAATTCACATCATTCCCATCTTAACAGCGCACAAACTGTCAAAATCAGTTTAATCTTGAATGCAAGTTCCTAAACTGCTAAAAAAAAAGAAAAATTCTTATTTTAGGATTGTATTGGTCAGACATGTTTGGCAATGTGATGACTTCACTAACTTCTATGGTACATTGTAAAATACAGAAAGTTAATGAGATCCAACAACACCTTCAGCAACAGTAATCTACATTCAGCTCTGATTTTAAACTTTAACAGACCACTTTATAAACTAGTCAGTAAAAACTATTGCTACTACATTCTGGTGAAGCAAGTGTATTTCTATTACACATGCTACATCTCAGTTTATAATTATACAGAACCTTCTGATAAATAAGCTTTAACCACTGTAAAGCTCAAGCTGAAGGACTGATAATTGTCTTTTAGCTACAGCAGGAAAGATGACTAATTTTACACAGAATCATTGTTTACACTGTGGTTGTAACATCCTTTTTAATTTTAACTACAAAATTGTATACATTTTTAACAAATGCATTTTATCATTTAACCCAAACGAGTCCTTACCTTCTTCTGTTTCTTGCCCAGCAGGCTGAGCTCCAGGTTGATGTGGTTGAACTCCCTGTGGAGTTTACCACGGGGCCCCTTGACAATCACTGTCCGCCCCTTCAACCTCACCTCGACTGAACCACCACACGGCAGGGTAAAGAAAAACAGAACCAATACACAATGGGTAAGACAACACACTCCAAAAAAGTCAGACCAAACACAAAAGCTTGACATAAACTCAGGTTTATTCTGACAGTTTCTTACCATTGCTGGGAATGTCAACAGTCTGACTGCTGAGAATGGTCTTCATTCTACAAAGAGATAAGAAGTTTATTACTATTAAGTTTGTTTGTTCATCACCATCTTAGTTAACAGTTTGAGTTTGAAGTGTGCAAAGTTATCCAGTGCTATCGTGACATATCGTACTTCCACAATAAATCTACACAACACCACGTAGTCTAATGAATTAACCGGTTTTCCGATTAAATCCGTTCACTGTGACAGTTCAGTGTAAAATTTAGCATTTATCTTAAGTAACTGAGTACAGCCACACTGCGTTAACCTCTCAATTAGCATTAGCGCTAATTGAAAGCTACATTACACAGACACCGGTATCTCCCATGTGTAACGTTACTTCTGAACACTTTAATCTCTCCAACGTGTTCGTGTTAGTACCAACTGCAAACATACGAACACTGTCTTCTACAGACAATATTGTTCAACCCGCTGCGGCCCTTAGCAGAGGCAGAGCTGCAACATCAGGCCTCACACAGACATCGGAATCAATGGAAAAACAACTAACATATTTCAATATAAACTTAAAGTACAGACAAAATACAACGTGTGTGGTAAAGCACAATAATATCCACGTCTGACAGTCTGATATAAAGCTCAAAACATGTTTAATTGCCACAGATGGAATTAGATGAATCCTAACAAATTATTTTTCAGCTATCCTCACCTCGCCGGTAGCAGAGGAAAGGAGGAAGGAAGGACGTCACGACGCTGTTGTACCATGCGTACGTGGCGTCATCGGGCATAAAAGACGATCGAAGAAATTATCGATGATTGTTGGAATTTAAGCACAAAAGTAGAAAAAAGTAGAAAGAGAATAGCTTAATATTGCTCATGCCAGAAACGTAAAATAACATTTTTTATGTACAATTAGGAGCAAATGAAGACACTGTTTTACTTTGTAGTCGTTAGCTATATTGGCTCACATTTAGCGCTGCCGCGTTCAGGTCATATCGTAAAGATTGTAACATGAGTAGGAGAAAACCTTTATGTCAACCTTTTCGCATATATCCTACATTGCTTCTCATTTTGACAGCTGTCGCTCGTTGAGAAAACTATGGGAGTCATAGAAAGACACTTTTTTAAAATCACAGTTACAGTGAAATTAAACAACCTGTTGACGTATTTTTTCACCCTGCCGACATCGTCTGAATGCAACACCAGGCCAAAGTAGCCGCTTGTCGAAGTTTGTTGCCAATGACAGTCTCCTGCTATTAGCTAAAGTCATGGCGCTGCTCAAACAAAGTTGTTTCGTGTTTGGTCGTTTCTCCACAAACCATATGTGGTTAAGTGCCAGATTGATCCCACATGTGAGTATTTACTCTAACTGCTTGGATAATTTCTAAATTATGACTCCAACGGTGCAGGTTAGCGAGTACCGTCGACAGCAAAGCCCGGTCAGGGGCCTTGAAGTACAAACTGCAGTGATGTATGTTTTGTATGTCAGCTGCAGTGACAGTAAGACTCTTTAGAGAGTATGTATATATTTTAACTGTATATATGTATGTAGAGAGTATTTGTATGTGATTGTATGTAAACACTCAGTAAGGTTAAAGCAGAGGCTCCCGAACTAACCCTCTGTCCTCAACCCTCCAGGCTTACAGCAGGAGTCTGACAGCAATGACCAAATCCTCCACAGACCGGGCTGACAGAAAGAAGGCGCTTCTAAACGAGGAGGGACCTGATCTACAAGATTTTATTTCTGGGGAGCTGTCAGAGAAAAGCAAGTGGGCAGAGTACAGAGGCAACCTGAAGAGAGAGAAGGGAGAGAGGTAAGATAAACTACAGCT
>JAUBNQ010000001.1:12152048-12163037 GCA_032353495.1 Ctenopoma kingsleyae | reverse complement strand
TTTGAGTGATCAAAAGTGACAAAACTCACTTATCCCAGATTTGCAATTGTGAATATTTTCAGTGTATCTTAATGTTCCGTGATAGCTAAATTAATATTTTGGGGTTTTGAATTTATTTTTCTTTATTTATTTACATTTTCTTTATGGTTTCCTGACATAAAAATATGGTATTATGATATTTTATAGACTAAATTAGAAAATAACATACAGTAAATAATGTTGTTCCTATATTTGCAAGGCTTATCTTATTTTACTAAATATCAAACAATTTACTTTTAAAACTTACTAGGCACAGTTTATTCAAACCTAAATACCATAGAAAGCATTTCTTTGACTTGCATTACAGTGTTGTCATAACAGCATCCAGCATGTCTCTTGTCAAATTATTATTTTACTTTTACTAACAGTTTTACCCAAGTGATGCCCAATAAAAAAAAAATTACAATAATTTTAAAATTATTCTTTTCTCTTGCACACAGAATGCAGTAATAGCGGCCTTGTCTTCAAAATCTTGGGATGTGGAAACAGCAACAGAGCTGCTTCTCAGCAACTGAAGCCAAGTCAGGTGTGAGGATCCCAAAATCCCCTTCATCCTATCATCAGTTCCTCCCTGGCATCATTCCACCATTGCCTTTCGTTACACAGACAACACACCATTCACCACAGCAGTCTGAGCCTTTTATAACAAGTTTGTTTGCTACAAACTCAACACCGGTAGCACCACAATGGCCAATATGCACATCATCTTGTTGCCTGTCTGATCCTATCATTATGCTGAGTCTCCAAATGTGTAAAGCCCTAAAAACTGTCAATCATGCATCTTGTCTTCCATGCCTCTTAATCATATTCGCTATGAAGTTTTCACAAATATCTGTTCTTTAATATTTCAAAGAATCAACAAACTGCCATTTCCTGGTGGATTTTCCAGGGTAAAATGTAAAAGAAGTCCTTTATACTGCTCTCACAGTACATCATCATTTACTCCTTCAGCGACCAGTTGGACCTTATGTCAGATTGTTCTCTCTTATAGACATTTAATACTGTAAAAGTTTAGCTGGATTACTTTTACTTGACTGGATAGTGTTCTGCACGAGCAGTGTAATGGATTTTTCCTGACCTGTTTATCATACATCTTTCTGTCATCTGCAGAGGTTTGGATGTACAAGTTTTTCTCTGTCTGTAGAATTAGGAAAAAAAACAGTCACAGACATCCTCCAACATCTGCACACATGCACAGAAGTAAAAGGTTATCTGTAAATAGATGCGTGTAAATTTGAAAATACAATGGGGATATACTTTTTTTCTTACATGGCATTGTAAAACAAATTATTTTAAATATAAACTATGCCTAGTTTACAATTATATGAAAGATCTTTTTATGCTTTGTGATCCATGAGAAATCCCCCTGAATGTGCTGTTGTGTTTTCTTTTGGAGATTGCTGTCTGAGAGTGGCACAGCCTGCTCAGGCCCCTGAAACTCATTACATGCCACTTCTTCTGCTGCACCACAATCCAACCTTTTCTTGTGTCTTTTATTGTCTTTGCATGTTCTATGCTGCCTTTATTTTATTTGGCCAAATGATGTGGTTGTAAGGCTGCTGTTGAGTGGAACATCCCTTCAGACTTGGTGAAGAAGATTATGTTTAATCTGGAAAGAGATGCCTGTAACCTCTGCTTGGCAAGTCACTGAAGTACATCCAGTTTGGAGTGAAATCTGTAGGGAACCAAAGCGTTTTCTGTTGAGCATTTTGCTGGATTTTCTTTTTTCATTTTGCTCCGATCTCTCACACCTCCAGAATGACTGGGCGTTTCTGAATGCCATTAAGGACTTTAGGTAGCATTGGTATTTTTGTTTACTAATTTAAGACCTTCTACCATAGGTGTGTCAGTTTCAGTCACAGATTAAGGATCTACTCCTGAGGTGGTGCTTGATCATCACTAATCCAATCCAGCAGTACTCAGTCAAAACCTTGGCCACATATGCAGACACACAGGTGATGCCCTATATTTCCAGACACGCTTTACTACACAGCCAAATAAAATGTTCATTGAGGTTGTCTTTGATGTCTTCAGAAGTAAAAGAGGCTGAAACTCCTGTTACAAACCAGGTACAAGGCGTGAATAGTGTTTACAGGTATTTAAGGGTACATGGACTGTAAAGAGCTGCTTAACTTATAGAGATGTGGGGTACTGATGCATCCTCACACATGGCCTTTTTTTTTCTTTTTAGAGAAACTGTCTTTTGTGTGCTAGCCCTCCAGCTCAGTCCCTACCAACACAGTGGCATATTACAGTACATGGAGTTATTGTGCAGCCTTCTCTGGCAGTGAAAAGGTTCATAGTTGGGGGTTGAACGCACATGCCATCTCCTTTACCTGTAAATAGTCAGGTTCTTAATAAAGAGCTGCCCCCATATAGTGCACCATTGGCGGCTGAATATACAGCTCTGGAAAAAATTAAGAGTCCACTGCATGAAAGCTGTGATTGCAGATCAGGGTTATTCCACCAAATATTGATTTCTGAACACTTGTTAAGTTAAGACATTAGTAATGTGTTGTGTTTGAGGTCTATTTAGATTTTGGGATTGTTCATTTTCTGCAAATAAATACTCTACATGACAATATTTGTATTTGGGAGTTATATTGTCAGTAGTTTATAGAATCAAAAACAAAAATGTTAATTTTACTCAAACATATCTTTAAATAGCAAAATCAGAAAAACTGATCATTTTGCAGTGGTCTCTTAATTTTTTTCAGACCTGTATATTTTGTAAGAAAAAAGGACAAAAAAAAGGAAAGCAGCTCATATTCCTGGTGTTCTGTACAATATTGCACGATGAAGCATAAGAAAATGGGGCTGTTGCATCTCAGTTTCTCTATTCGGATTGAGACTTATTTTCTTCTTTTGTTTCCTTGGAAGCAAATGTCAGCAGTATAAAAAGCATGGTTATTTATTGTGACAGTGTCATGTTTCTTTGATTAAAAAAAGTGGAAAATAAAGATTGCTTTTGTCATGTCTGTTGGTTTCTGAAAGAGCTGCACCATGGTGATCAAGACACATGCACTGCACAGTAACTAAAAGCATTTATTGTATGAAAGAAGTTAAATATGATCATAGGCATATTTTTACTACAAAAGTTTTCATCAACACATCCTGTAAGGTGTTCACCCATTCAATGCTTTAAAGCAGGTTTTACCCAAATTTAAAATAAGTACAAAAAATAGTTAACTAAAAAAATGATTGTGAACACATGCTTGAATAGTAATATTTATGCATTCCAAAAAAAGATTACAATACAGAAAAATCCAGCTTGATTTCAAAGCTCCTGACTACAGGATAACTTTGAACAGTCTCCAGAAATGTTTAACAACTTAAAATTGCCCATTAATACACTGAAAATACACCAAAAAGGCTTCAGAAGTATTTCAGGTGGCAGATAAGGAAGTTTAGCCACAACCGAGCTTAAACACCTAAATGTACCAAAGTGTATAAAATCTTGGTGCCTGTTCTGTTTTTAAAGGGTATTTGATTTTCAAAATGTGTAACTGCAAAGCAGCACATCAGTATTTACAAAATAGAACTGTGTTAAGTAAAATAATTGCATTCAAAATAAAAATACTGTACATCAGAGACACAAAAAGGAAGAAGTCAGGAGACGTACAGTAGGATTTTTCCCAGGGAATTTAATAAGCAACAATCATAACCAGATTAAAACGTTTGTAAAATGTCCATCCTGTTTTTTTCTTAAAAACGGCTCCACAAAAGAAGCAAAGAGCAACAAACACAAAGAAAAAAAATAACATGTTTTTTGAGTAAGACCTACATACAATGAGCTTCAAATTATGACTACAAGGTGTTTAAAACCCTCTAGGATATCAGTGGTAAGTGTGTGTTTGTATGTGTGTTTATACTGTAATATGTGTGTTATAAGAAAGGTCCTTAATGTGTCCAGGAAAGCTTTAGGAGTCAGAGGTATGCAGGGGTCGGAAGGGTACGAGGAAGATTCTGGCCCATTTTCTAAAGTCTTGATTTCACCTTCACTAGTTTCCTCTTTACCTGAAAAACAAAGTTTGGATCAATGTCGGACCAACCGTCTCTCTGCTCCCATAACGTGTAGCAGTTAACGGATCACAACATCACAGAATGACAACATCATACAAACATTTATGGCTGTTTTTCAACAACATTGATGCATAAATTGCTTACTGTTGCTCACTATTTTTTCTGTTGATCATTCCAGAGTCACTTAAGTGCCTGAAACATTGGATCCTACATTTCCCATAATACAACTCATGACTTTTGTTAGAGCCTACTTGCAAACTGAACGCCTACTTATTTAAACCCCCTCACTCCAGGTTTTTAAAGCAGTTTCTCTGCTAAAAACAGTATAATACTCTGATGACTATGCCCAACATGGTGAGTAAAAACAGGAAAGGAACAGTTTAACATTGGGGAAATACTTTCTTGCTTTTATTCTGAGGGTTAGATGAGAAGATCAATACTACTCTCATTGCTACAACACATCTGTTCAATCCAAACACAGATGTTCATGTTAATTATGTTTATTAATGACAGTTGAAGTTGTGGCTCGACCTTTACAGGTTTAAACCAATAAAAATAGTCGCCTTCCAGCTCTGTATGTAACCATCAAAAAGCACAGGACAGGTACTGATCTTCTCGTCTAAGTCTCCAAAGAAGGCAGACGTGTGTATCCCCCAAAACTATTCCTTTAAGAAACAAACTCATTGTAGTCATTACGCTGATCAATGCACAATGCACATCCCAGACACTTCTGTGTCACTCTTAAAACAGGACATGCTTGGTTTAGAGACTAAATCAACTCACTGTCAGCCTGCCTGCCTTCTCTTCACTGTTGGGCTCTCCCTGCCTGCCAGAGGGAACTCCCCTCCTTGTAGACTTGGCGTTTCCCTGGCTAAATGTGCTGGACAATGCTGCACAGCTGCATCTCTCTCCATCCTTTCTCCCACAGATAACTTCCTCTGGACTTGACTCTAGTTCTATCTCAGTGTCACCCTGACTGCCCAGGACAACTGTCGCTACAGCTCTTCCTGTCTCCTCTTCAGGCTCTCTCTTTCTCATCTTTTGTCTGTGCAGAAATGACCACCTGCTGAGAAAAAAAGCTGACACTGCATGGATAGCGGCATTACCCTGTTATTTCAGAATTGGGGTTTATAGCTGGTCATTAAACTAGGTTAAAACCACCACTGCCAAGTTTTCGTTGCGCCTTTCTCTCTTACCTCTGCAAGTCAATCTGTCTCTTTGTCCCTTCATCATTCTGCTGCTGCTGTTTTGACATCTTGATGTTGATCGACTCTGCAGATGTGTTGGAGTCAGCCGCTCTCTTCCTGCCTCTGCCAGTTCCACCGCCTGTTGGTGCAGCTGCTCCCTCTTTCTCCGCAGAAACGGCAGCTGTTTTAGGTGGGCGACCACGTCGTTTGACAGGCGTCGCTTCTGTCCCAGCATCAGGGGTCACGTTCTGACTCGAGTCCTCCTGAGAGACAGCGAGAAAAACTCAGTCTGAAAAACATTTCTTGAAACTAATGGACAGGACATGGAGTCCTGTCTGAGCTTACCTTCTTCATCTCGTCATTCTTGATAACTGGGTTCTCGTTGTTTTCCTGCGCTCGACTCTCTGATGACTCAGTGGCAGTGTTGCTGTTATGTTACAAGACATCAGAAATGACTTGGTTGAATAAAGCATAATTTCCTCAAAGTGTGTATTTGAATGTGTGTATGTGTGTGTGTGTTTACCTGTTCTTGTTGACTGATGAGGAGCTTAGTGGAGAAGAGTTGGTGCTGGTGTTACTGGCTGTGTCTGAGGCTGTGGTTGTCTTGGTGAAGATCCTCCTTCCTGGTACTGTGAGAGGCTTGTTCACAGCTCCCAACACTGGAGCTGGTTTAGGCTACATGAAGGGACGTGAAGTCATGGAGTGAGGCTAATGACATTTGCTCGACAGGCATTTGATAATGTGGATCCCCAGAATAAAAATACTGTTTGATCAGTGATCAACCAGCTCCAATAAAAAAAAGAAAAGAAAAAAAAGTCTCTGTTCTCTTTGCTACTATACGTAGCCATCACTTAGACACAAGCATTATACTTTGATACTGACACATGGTATAAAATTTTTTTTACCCTTTAAGCTCAGAACACACTCCAAATACACACTAAATGCAGAAAAGTGGAATATTTATAGCAGACCGTACCTTCCCAGTGAGCAGCATTTGTCTCATGTCTGCTGACAGATAATCTTTATCATTTTTGAAGTCCTGTTGACAGAAATTACAGCAGAAGACTTTGATTAGCATACACGTAACATTAAATATCAACTACAAATGTCATGATTTCAGCTTTAATCTTAAGAGTGTGGCCATATTTACTCGCTAATATGTGTAAATTATTCTTTAGAAAAAATGTGAAATGAGGCTTCTGTCGTCAGAAGGTGAGGAAAAACTTGAATTTATGCTGAGACAAAGTTTTGTGGATGCAGAGCAAAACGTTTCTACCCTACAAGAAGGAAGTCCAGTTGCCATGACTCAACTTCCAGACAACTTCACCTGGATGACTGAGAATCTTCACAGACTGAGATGTTTCTTATGAAACAAATCTCCAATCCAACGTTGAATACACTATTGACGTGTGTGTGTGTGTGTGTATTACCTTGTCCTGCACGATGAAGAACTTGGAAGGCAAGACAGGGTCTTTCGGAGACTCCAGATGACATGCAGTGCTTTTGTTGGCGATCACGAAGAGAGCAACATCACAGACAATATATAGTTTCTGCAACCGCAACAGCACAAGATACAATTGTCAGGGCAATATAACATGTAGTTTACTCTTTCTTCTCTAGTCTATTATTTGTGCTCCCCTCTTTTCTTTTTACAAATACTAACTTTCACATTTACAAAACTCTCCTCAATAACTATCACATAATAAAATAGCATTTTTATTTTGGATTTCTGACAGTTTGTTAGTTTATCAATTTTGTGGTTTTGGGATTTAGCTACATTACTGATGGATAAACACATACTTGTGTGTGTGTGTGTGTGTGTGTTTGTACCTCATTGGCCTTTGCATCATCAGGACACTGAGCATCCTTTGTCTGTTTGATGTTCTCTACCATCTTCCTAAGAAAAGCATGACTGTTGTTCTCATTCTTGGTCATCAGCACTTCCAGCATGAACCACAGGCACCTACACACATAAACAATGCACGATAAACCACTTGCATTTCAGAATGGACAAAGTCAGAAACTCTCTGATAATGAGACAAGATGGACAGAACTTCAGAGAGATTTGTGATAATGGCTCAAAAGTGGGGGGGTTGGGGGTTCTGAGAGTGTGTAAAACCAGGGGTAATTCCCACTGAGGCGTCACTAAATGCATCTCAGGGCGCTGTCTTTTCACTCCATTTAATTTTAATGTTCTATACCCCTGCACAACTCTTATTGTAGGCAACTGGATTCAAGAAGATTTATTGTCATTTCACATGGTATTTACAGAAATACACAGGCTGAAACGAAATGTTATTTCTTCTGACAGTGCAAATAAGAATAAAAAACAACAACTTTAAAGACAAAATTGCCGAGACACTCCAACTACTTACAACTTCAGGTGTAAACATTCACACTCATTCACCTAGCAGCAGTCAACTCACACAGAGATTAATTTAAATCGTCAATGAGAAGCTACTCTTTGTATGTCTTTGTAGACTGCATGTTGTCATAAAAAAGGGCATTACACACAACCTTATCAGAGCTAGATTTACATTTTATTTAGTCTTGATTTGTGTGTGTACAGATTTACATGTAAAAGATTTGTAAGTCTAGTTCAAGTAAATTTTAGTACGTCATAGACTTTTACATGCATGTAACCAGGTTACTCAGAGAAAGCAGGTTTCTTGGGTAACTGGAGAACTACTGTGATAAAACAATTTCAGCTTTATCATCAGGTCAGAGGAGAGTTCAGGAAATAAAGTCAAAACTCACTCTTTGATGTCTTTGAGCTGTTCATATTCATGTGGTTTTGTGAAGTCTGGGTCGTGGGCCAGCAGGTGGATCATATAGGGGACGACGTACTCAGGAAGGAGGGAGACAAGTTTTTCTGAGGAGAGAGAGAACAGCTTTTTTTCCCCAAATGGATACAATTCCTATTTTTAATCCATCAATCCTAAAAAAAAAAAAAATCATGACATCAATCAACAGCAGCAAGAAATAAGATGACAACACAAGATCTGTGTGAAGTGATCCACAAATTTAAAAAAAAGATAAATGGCATGTTTCCACTCCGTGTTCATTTGTTTGAGGTTTGACTGGCTCTCTTAATTTCAATACTTTAATGTCACCTGACTGGAGACGTAGTGCCACCTAATGTTTATCTCTATTAACTCCTAATATTTGGATGGATAGAAACAAGTTTGAATTTTCATATTCTTTTGCACAGTTACTATAAGTTTGGTTCAAATTTACACTAAATTCAGATGGAAACTTGACATACACTGTCTTCCATAGTCTTCACTCTACAAATGTTTCAGCATAAAAACGCCCAGAGGTTGAACACTGACCCTGAGCGAGTGGGTTTTGTTTGATGTATTCTCTGCGGACGGAGATGTTTTTAAGGAGGCACTGTCGGGCGTGGGCGCGGCGCTCCTTCACCGGATCCTTGGCACACAGGGCAAAGACGGCCAGGTACTCCAGGGGCAGCAGCAATTTGACGAGAGCCAGGTGTAATTTCTGAGCAAAGATCTGACGAACCTGGTAGCACTCATCCTGCAGGAAAGAAGAAAGAGAAAAATGGCTAATGAAAATGTGTTCTTTTATTCATATAGTAAATTACAAATCAGGTATGTGACATGTAAAAGTTGGTACTTATTATACAATGACAGCGTGGCAATGAAATTTAAGCAGCTAAATAGAATTCAGCCACTGTTAACTTTTACTCCTGCGCTTTTCTGAATAATAAAAAATCTTAGGTTAAAAGAAAATAAAAGGTTAAGAAAACAGTTATATGAAGGTGAGACTGACGTTGATGACGAGGCCACAGAGCTGAAACTGCTCAGGTGTGATGATGTCATGGTAACAAGGCTCCTGAGCCAACTTCATAATGGCTCCACCTGCGGCCAACCTCAGACGAGACATGTCCGACTTACTGCAAGAAAGGAGAGGGTAAAAGATAATTAAGAAAAAAAATGTTTTTGTATGATTGATTGATGCTTTTATATGTGTTTGCATGTGACTTGTTTTATCACTGTTCAATTCTTGTTGTTCAGGTTTCTCTTGCAGACAACATCTTGATGCCAATGAAGAGTCATTGGTTAGATAAAGGTTATGATTACATAAATAGCTCTCCTGTGACGCAGCACTGTTACCTGATCTTCTTCTGCTCTGTGAGGTCTCCCTCACTGACCAGCATGGCTGACAGCAGACGCAGGGTGGAGTTTGCAGACTTGGACTGGTTGTTCTTCATTCCTAGTAACCAGCGCACCAGGAGCTTAATGGCCTGAACCTGGATGAACAAGAAGAGATAAATCAGAGAAAGAGCAGTCTCTGCAACTTTACAACATTTTTATTTGTAATTTAAAAATCCCAACCAATGTCGAAACTACTGTGATCAATACAAGACTGTGGATGTGCAAGTAAACATGAAATATCAGATTAGACTAAAGTGAAATAAATCCTATAAATTTGTTTGCCACTTACTTTAGCTAGAACCTCAGGTGAGACTTCCTCATCAGTGGTCCACAGCTTCCCATTCTTATTTCCCACTGTCTGGAAATTCAAAAGTAGAGGAGGATGCATATTTTAGCATACACCTACACAACCACAACTTAATTTCAACAATACTTGTTTATTCATGATTTCACATATTTCTTAAAAATTAAGCTACAAAATGTGTGACTACACATGCACATATTTCTTTTAGCACACAGCTGAATCTCCACGTACTCTGTCATTCATGAGCAAGTCCTTCACAATAAAGTTAGCCACAATGGACTTCATCGGTGAAGCAAACTGGTCTGGGGCCAACATGGAGATGTGACCCAGGGACACAAGAGGCGTGATGAGCTGCTCTGGAACATCTGCATTCAGACTACGTGACAGAGGCTGGAAGTGAAGGAAGACACATGTTAAGGGCATCTAAACTCACACCAATAACGAAAATATAAATGTACAAGCTAACAACTCAACAAAATAACTACTGCCTCATATAAACAGTAGCTGACGTACCTCAAAAATCTGTGCCAGCTGCACTTCCTTGTTGTTAAAGATGGCATGGATACAGTGGACGGCCTGCTTGGCCTGGTGAGGTGTGCCCCGCTTAGCTTTCTGATGTAATATGGGTATCAGAGTCCTGAAGGCCACAACACACGTGAGGAGAATGTACTCGAAGCAGATTATTAATTTAAGGCAGCCTAAGTCAGAACTGGTGGGGCCTTCATTGTGATTTTGATGTGTAATACAAATACTTGAGTCTTGATATAGCAAAGAAAATCTTTCGACTGTAAATATGTTACTGGTGTTAATCACAGACAACATAGTTATCATTTTTACATACAGTTAATGAAGTGTCTCTTTTCATTTATCACTTACGATCTTATCTGTTGTAACTCTGTCTCAATCTTCTGCCCAGTGTTCCTGAAAATCTGGATAGCTGCCTCAGCCACTTTGTCATCCTCCATCTTCAAACACTGGAGCAGGGACTCGTAGGTCTCTGCTGAGTGGAACGCTGTGGGGTGAGTGAATGACAGGACCTAGAAGCAATGAAACAAATTTAAATTTATTAATTAGATTTCTTACCCAGAATTATACATTCTCATTTTGAACAGGGTGAGGAACAGCTGTGTTTTTATACATGTTTGTACAAATTATGGACACTTAATGTGACAAAACACATGTGCAATATGACGATGCTCTTGGAGACTTGAAACCTCCTCGCTGTGTCCTTGTCATGTACCTTGAGTAGTTCCAGGCC